>JAOWBL010000014.1:8447064-8476290 GCA_028564865.1 Zenarchopterus dispar | reverse complement strand
TAATAATAATAATAATAATAATAATAATAATAATAATAATAATAATAATAATAATAATAATAATAATAATAATTTTATAAGGCTATCCTACTTTAGCACAATTTATTAACCCCTATACTTGGATCAAAGACAGACGTGTCTTCTGTGTTGAAAATGGGAACATTTTGATTTCAACTTCATCACGGTTTAGACGTGTATTATAAGCATCGTTTTTAACGGAATTTTACTAAAAGGGATTGAAGTTAAAATCACATAGTACGTTTTCCAGCAATAATAAAATGAAAAGGAATGATAACGTGGCAGTACATTTGATGGAGAAGATGAATTATTTTCCTTTTCTTTTTTTTTTTCGCATCCGTGCAGGTTTATGGATCATGCATGCATGAGTACCAGTGCGTGAAATGTGAACGGTCTCTCGTTCACCACCCCCCTCCGTGTCAAAACAGTGGTGACGTATCTGCAGGGATTTTTTTCTCTCCTGTTGCGGAGCGCTCCCCGCTTCGCCAGACCTGCGCTGTTTCCGCAGTTGTGCTCTCTCGAGTCGATACTACTCTGCCTGTCCACAGTCTGTCCCCTCCTTCTCCCCCCAGCCCCGCCTAGTCACTGGGATTTTTTTTCTTTTACCCCTTTGCATCTCCATTAGGAAAAAAAACCCCAAAACATTCATTTATTTTCTTCGTTCATGAGCTTTTGGGTTCACGGCGAGCTGTCGACCTCACAGCTCTTTTAAACATTATGATGGGGATATAAGGGAGGTAAACGAAAGGACACCGCATCTTTCTCCCTCCATCTCCTCCGTTACTGTGACGCTTCAGGGGAACATGCAACATCTGAAGCCATGGCGCGCTCTACTTCTTCTAGCTGTGTTATACCAACCAGCAATCTCTGATAAATACGGTAAGATGATGATTATGACGGTCTAATCGCCCTACTCATAATGTACACTTCTGTAATATTCCATCAGCTGCATGGTTGGAGTTACAGTTTACTTCCCTGTGTTATAATTATGGTGTTTGATTACTTTATTGTAACCGACATATATTGCAGTAAGCTTATTTAGGGAAGTATCCTTGTGATTCCCAAAATCCCTCACAGATGATGTCTGAAAGACAGATACTCGGGATGTTGACCAGATTAAACAGAAGAGGATAAAATACGGGAACTGTAAGGACAGATGTGAAAGCAAAAACCCAGTCAAGTGACTATTTATGTCATTTCACTGCTGGACTGAAAACAAATTAGAGACCATCGACCCATGTACCAGCCCCCCGCCGCTGTTTGTACTTTTGTTTACTCTGATTTCACCTGAGGGGAACGTGAAATGCATCCACCAATTTAAGCATCATAATTGCGTGTTCAAGACCAAATAGAAAACTATAAAGTCGCATTTCAAAGGTTTAATTATAATGATACTACTTGTGAGTTCTCGTAGTATTCAGCAAATATAACTGAGGATACAATTTTAAAATGACTTCCATCGTGTTAATTAACCAGGCTCGTGTTCCACTCTACTCAGCGGAAATCACAGCAACAAAGCTGTGCTTACGTCCATGTTAGTATTATTAACAACGGCAGTTGTGGTAGTTTCAACTTGATTTTCTTTCCATATTTCATATACTCATTTCTTTTTGTAGGCATTGAATTGGCACAATCTGTGAATGACACCAGATGCAACAAGTGATTCTTTTTTCCTATAGCCACCCTTCCTTTTTTCCATACATTTCGGGCATGCTTAGGTAAAGGAGGTTGTGAATGAAAATGCAAATAATGACTGAAAAAGGGCAAGTGTTGTTCTAGTTCTTAACATTTCCGCAGCAAAAAGAAAACCAATAAGTCAGCAACACCCCTCAAAGCCTATCCTTGTATATGCAAGAAATGAATTCATGTAAAGAAACATTTGGCTCGCAGTTGAATCTTCAGCACCAAAAGGCAGGATGCTGCAACTCCATGTAAGAAAAAAAGCACTTGCTTACCTATTAAATTCACACAAAGTTTGGGTAAAGTGGTCATCATGTTCCAAATAGTAGTTTTTATATGAAAATATCTTATGAATGAGCAATAACAAGCCTGGAAGCAAATGTCTTAGATTTCAGCACCATGGAGAGAAACCAGTATTGTTGCTTCCTCTTGTCATCGATTCATCAATGTCTTTTTGCTTCTACCACACTTGAATCCATCCCAGTTTTTTAAAGCCATCCACTATATGTCTGACTCTCTTCCTCATACATAGGTATGCTGTTCATCTCTACCCTGGCATCTTGTTTACCAGTTATATTCATTGAGGCATAGATATCTTGTTGCTATGACGAGCGTTGTTGCTGATCAAATTAATGGGGTTGATTGGAATACCTCTTTGCTATTTAACTACGATCTAATTTTCTGTTTTTCTATGCATAGCAATAAAAAAGGTTTTAACAGTTAATATTATAAGAAGATATTATTATCAACTTGAGTGCCTAAACTGAATCCTAGAAAATTTCACCCTGAGATTGTGAGATCTAAGTGTTGTTGCTATAATGAAACTGGCCAAATTGTGATGTCTTTATTATTTAATTTTATTTAATTTTATTTTTTTCTGTGGCTTGTGTCAGTCACAAGACCAAAGCTTCATTTTGAAGACAAGAGAAAAGTTGTACTGACGTACCCAATATCACTCTTTAAAGAAAAGAAAAGTTTTAAGTCAAGTTTCTGATAATATAAACGCAAAATACTTGATTTGTGTGTATACGCTGCTGTCTGTGGATATGACTCACTGTTGCGTCTTTTCATTTTGGTGGAGAAAATGGCTCTCAGTCTCTTTCATTCTATAGTAAACTTTTTCTGGCAATAAGGATTCAAGCTATGAATACATCAGCTGAACCAATCTGATACTCAGTGGCTAGATATAGAGACATAAATTTAATTTTGGACAATTTACTCACTCATGCCCCACAGATTCATATCATTTATAATTTTTATATTTATGTAGTCGTGTTTTGCATCTTGAATACTCTCATGTAGGGTCTCTGGAAATGAAAGAGAACTCTTACTAGCGTGAGAAAGACAGACAGTTGGACAGGCCTGTTCATGCATATTCTCCTGTACCTCGCTCCTATCTCAACACCAGCCACCTGGTCCTTCCCACACTGCCAAACACTCCAAGGTCTACTCATCAAACTAAAATAGGAAATGATTTAACAACTAAAAATTAAACATGAAGGAAGTGCCAAAAATAAAAATGACAGGACCATGTGTGGGCCCTCTATTTAATTACAACAACCATTTACTCTCTTATGGATAAATGTATACTTCAAATAATGAAGTATATATCTTTTACATTGCCTTGTTGTATCACATAACTGTCCTGCACATACATTGATGGTAAGGAGCATTGTAGCATCAAGGAGAAACTGATTTTTCTTGGGTTTGCGTTTTTATTAACACAGTGCAGTAGATCTAAGGCAGCAAAAATGATGATGATTAAACCAGGATTAAACCAACTCTAAGTTATTTCCGACCCATAAATGTGAGTTAAATCAGTTGTTGCCATGGAGAGGACTGAATGATTATAATCTGTCAGCCCTCTCTTTGTTTTTCTACCTCAGGTTGCCTGTTTGAGAGAAAGCTCTGCACGAGAGATCAGTTCTGCTCGAATGGTGAGTGCAACACACACATGAACCCACGGAGTGAAACACACAGTCAAACATAATCTTTTTCTTGGACAAGTCATTAAACTTTCAAGACATATTACTTTTCTAATCTTTCTGTGTCTCTGCCGCATATTGGATTTTTAGCACTGCAGCTGGACACACACAGACTAAATGCCACAGTTAGCGCTCTGACGCAAAGGCCGTGTAAAAAAAAAGAAATAACAAAGTCAAGGATTTTTCCTCTCTCTCCCTCTTTTGCTTTCCTCTCTCTGTCACCTGCCTTGCTCCTTTTCTTCTTCTTTATCTAAGCTCCTCCCCCACCCGACTGTCTCCATGGCAACACTGACATCACGGTGAGGTCGACACCCCCACAGTTGTTGTGCTAATACAGTGATGAGTCACTGACACACACTTACGTCCTTCTCTGTGGAAACTGCACTTACGCACACATACGGCCGTGGAGCAGAATACTAACTGGATCTGTGTGCAAGCTGCACAGGAACACGCACACAAACTAATCAGTTGAACACTGGAGGAAAAAATTCGGACTTCTCAGAGGTTTTGCATTTGTTGAACCCATTTCTGTGCGTATTCAAGAGCCCATATGGAAATTAAGCTGTAAACAATCTGCCTCATGTCTAAAGAGAGCATAACCACCACAATCAACCACCAATGTGAGGCACATATAATATGTACAGGATACATTGTAGACCTATGCCAACTTTGTTTATACTTGAATCAAATTATTATTAATATGACTACCTTTTCAGTAGATTAATGAAATTTCATGCTGTAAGTTTGAGTTATTACACCAGAGGCAGTGACACTGATGTTTAGGATATGTGGGTGAATCTTTGATTTCATGAGAGGGAATTTGATCCAGATCTGGAGTTATAATATAATTTAGCTTAACACTTAAAGCACTACATAATCACTTACCGTGATTGTTTTTAAAAAAAAAAACTGAATAGAACAAAATTATTGAAGAGCAAAATAATGACTTCCATTCTGTTGCAGCAACACTGAGAAACATTAATGCTTATTTTAAAGTGTCCTCTGAAGCTTCTCCAAGGCTGGCATGCATTAACAGCTGCAGTGAGTCCAAAATGCCAAAGACTGATTGCTGACTCTGTGTCTCTTAAACACGAATAAAATCATAAGACCTAAAGAGTTCTTGTAGTTAAAGTGTTTTTTTTTTTTTTTTGCTTAATGCCACAGTATGCAAGAATAACAAATGAGACGGACCTGTTCATACTTCATATTCACATACATCATGGGTGATTCCATCAAAAATGCACATCTCAAAGTTTGTTTTACCACTCATTATATTTGTGTAAATACTCACTTATGTATCTAAGAAAAACTTTCACTGCTTTGCCTTCTGTGCAGCTAAACATAAACTCAGAAATTTACTGTTCGCCATGCACACATCCAATTTTCAAATTCACATTTTCTGCATCAGGACATCTAAATGCTTAAGCCAGACTGTTACCTGCATTAATTTTTGTCATTTATGTTTTTTAAACTGCTATAAAACCTGTGGCCATATCATAGACTTTATACAAGATGTTGTTAGCATATTTTGATATTGTGAGCTTACCTATTGTCAGTCTTTGCTTTTTTTTTTTAAACAGATCTTATTATATTTAGGGGAAAAAGAGAGATCATTATTATGATCAGTATTATTGAATTCAGCTAAAAACACTGTTCTAATTCATGGGCAAAATGTACAGACTTAATATTCCATAACAGAAATTCAATTTTTGTTCTTATAATGCTGTTATGTTGGAGCCAGATATGACTGTGACTTAGAACTGTCACTTATTTATATTTCTGACATAAATTCTGTATGTGTACCAAGCAAATTGTCCACAACCTCTGTGGATTTGGAAGGAACAGTAGAGTCTGTGGCCACATATTTTCCTTCAAGTTGCCAAAATGACACCAGCAGAATGTATTTAAGTCAACAAGACAGAAACTGTAAACATCTTGTTTGTGTCTGTCAGTTACTCAGTGTTACTTCTCGCAGTGACATTAGGAGGAGCATATTTAATGTTGTTGGAGGTTATTCAGACTTGTTTGTTGTTGTTGCAAGGATCATCCCTGCTCTTGTTAAACATGGTCATGCAATTTCCCCTGAACTTCCTGTATACAGGTGTGACACCATGTCACCTTGATTCTCCGCCGGGGGAATACACAATCAGTGTACAACAGTCAGTCCTTTGGGAAGATGCAAGCATTTGCTGAAATAAATTGTAACAGCATGTGCAAACATCTGTGCATAGTTCATTGTCAAGAAAGAACAGTCAAGCATCAAAACAGGTTAACACAACACTGAAATTGGTTTCTGAATCACCACAACTGTAAAGGACCATTCCACTGCATTTTAGAGCAATAAGAGCTTAGAACAGGTCCAGGTTTTTTTTCTTTAAATAAAGTAACAATACTTAGACTGCTTACACTTGGTTTTGATTAACTCTGGAATAGATTTGAATTCTTTTCAAGGTTATAATGCATTCTTGGAAAGAATACGTTAAACATATTCTATTTGTCTTCTTATTCTGTTTGTGAGCATGTAAAATAGTTGTATTTCACTTCATTTTACTGGTCCCAACATTAAAAATATTTTGTAAACCAAAATGATAAAAATAACTTTTTAAATTAACCTATTCAAATTTGTGTAGCCTTCATTGTTTAGTTGGTAATTTCCTATTTAAACTTTATGTCTTTAAGGTAAAAGGCCTGTTGGCTGGTGATATTGGAGTTATATGGTTAAAACAATATCACATTATTACCATATCATTAACAATATCATTATTAGTTTGCTCCCAGCTGTTAAATGACATTCATCAATGGTTGTCACTATAATGCATTGGAGACAGATTTATGTGAAGGATTTTGCACATATCACATAATTTGCATAGCACATATACTAAATATGTATCAAGCTTTGGATGTGTCTGGTTCACCTGCACAACAGTGTAAAAGCCAGTATTCTTTATTCTCTGTTCAGAGATGACAACAGAAATGACAAAGCTTCTGAAATAGAACAAATTGGATCAAGCCATGCAGTGTGCTGCTCTGTCACCATTCATCGTCCACTTTCTTGCTCAAGCCCCATTTATCTCTCTGCCTTCAGTCAGTTCACCTGCACTAACAAGCGCTATGAACTCTACTAGTGCAATACACTATCTGAACTCAATGACCTGTCCTCTTTAATATGGTTTGGGGTTTCACAAGCACTGGGAGATGATATATGAATGGAAAACATTGTAAAAATTACTATTATACATCTATTTTATCCAACTACGGTTCCATGTATAGTGCCAGAATTTTAAATCTCTTCAGTAATCAACTTTTTACTTGGAGACTGCAAATTCATCATGATATCTGAATTTGACCTGATGTGAAAGAAAGTGATTTGGTTTACTCGTTGCTTTACAAAAGAATTCTGGCACACACGCCTCAGTAAAATCATTTCTCATGCCAGGCTTTTGCTATACTTGGAAATCGATATGAACTGACACGACACATCGTCCATTGTGGCTCCTGACTTCTCACTGTGCTGTTTCAGATGAGAGGTGCAGATATAAAACACCTGAATCATCTCTAATCTGTTTAATTTTATAATTCACCTTTCATCCCACTGTGGCTGATGCGGTTGTGAGTGATTTAGCTGGTGTAACAACTGTGGTGACTCATCAGTGCACCAAATACAACCTTGTCTCTTCTGCTTTATCGTCATTCTCCCCATATTTGCAGTGTACAGAATTGATCTTTCCTTCATATTCACAGAGGTATTGGAGTTAAAAAATAAACCTTGCTAAATATGATTTCACTTTCTACAGTGATATCTTTGTAATACAGTAGAGAATATCTGAGAAGATCACATGTTTTGATAACCTTAGGACACATGACTGATCTTCTCTTGGATCTTTTCTATTGTGTGGGCAGATGCTTAACTCAGCGTTCGTGCAGATAACACAAACCTTGTCTAGGTGATGAGTGGATGTGTGACATAGTATAAGTTAAAGAAGACATAACACGAGCATTTGGTCCATTTCTGCATGTGTTTGCTCTGAAAAAAAGATTAATTTATGATTTCAAAAAGATATCGGGTTTAAAAAAATAGTACAGTTGCATATGCTATTATTATGTCTGTCACTATGAGTCTAACTGCAGATTATCATTTTTCAAAAGCACACACATCAATTGCCAAAGTCAAAATCTTGTCCAAAGCACTGTGACAAGGACCAAAAGTGTGTGGGCTGTACTTCAGAATTATGACTCACTGGAGAGGGGTGTGGAGTGGGCTGACATAAGAATTCTGTTTTTATGCTGTGCCTCTGAGACAGCGTCACAGCATCGCTTTCTTTATTTTAAAAAAAGAGAAAATTTACAATTGCAGCCAAAAGTAAAAAATAATAATCATGTTCTGATAAATAAAAGCTTTGTTTTCAGAGGCCACAAAAAAATTGTATTTACTCTTAAATGATGTCATTGTTGTTTTGCATCATTATAAATACACTTTATCTCTCCTGACTGTTCTCAGCAGATTTGTTGACAACTCGGGGGAATCACAAGTGTTACAATTATCATTAACCTAATCACATCTCGCTTCCTTTAAAGTGTTGCACTTAACGATAACAATGTGACATCAGTGCGGCAGCAAAATACTCCCACCTGATGCTGGTGGACTTCAGCTTTTCCAGCTGCATCTGTTGAACAACAGTTCATGACAAAATGTGATCTTTGTCCATAATTTATGCTGAATTTTAGATGGGGAGTTACTCAGGTTGCAGCAGTTAAAATGTTTCCACTTTTTTCAGTGTATCTGTGTGTGTGTATTTCTCAGATGGGTTGTTTGGTCAGTGTCGAAGCTCTAAGCAGAACCAGGTTCAGTACCAGGTAACGGTTCCTGTGCTGAAGAGAATGCAGGAAGTCCTCAAACAGCTCATGCTGCAAGGTACAGTAAGACGTGCAAAACGTGAATGTCTGCCACTCATTCATTCACAAAGCGGAAACTGTGGGAGAGAACAACACAATGCTGCTGTGGTGTTAATATTATGTAATATAAAGTTATTAATATTTAATGAAGTAATAGCTGTTGTAAGCACTTAACCAAAATCCTCATGAGACACATGTAAGAAAATCTGTCAGCATTTATTTCTCACACACACAGGACTGTCGTGGCAAGATGACATCACCCAATATATTTTATCAAAGGAGCTCAAGAGGGTTCCTCATACCACACTTCCGTCAAAGCCAAACCCCTCCTCCTCTTCTTCTCATTTGTTGCAGTAAGCTCTTTTACATGAACATTTGGTGACTCACTCTCACCCTTAGCTAAAGTTTTAAAGGACTGGTGTATATATGCAAAAAAGAAAAAAGGAAAAGAAACACCCTAAACATGCCTGTGTTTCTTTCCTAATTGCAGGTCCAAACAGCACACCTCTCACCACAGCTCAAAGTTGGGGTCAACACCTACTGGTGGCAAATATGTGGATTACATGATTGTTGAGCCTCCTCAGTCCCCAATGCACATGCAAACTGCAGCTATGGACCCATACTCATACCACCAGGTACAAGCACACACACATATACACAAATCCACTGTGGCTGCACACATGCTAAGTGCTCATTAACTAGGCTACCTGACGTTCACAAAGAGAATGTTACACTTAAAACTGAGATTCATGTGGCAATCAAACCTCTAGCAAACTTTTCTGAGATTATAAATAATAGAGTGCTGTATTTTTGCCAATCACAGCACAGGTACCAAGATGAAGTAGAGCGATCTCTTATGGGTGCAGGAGGTGGCTATGCCCGCCCCTCTTCAAGGTCCCAGGTCAATCAGAGAGAGCGAGACCGCGACAGGCAGCTGCTACAGGAAGCTCTTTCTCTCTACCTGGCATCTGGACAGCCCTCTTACCGTCACAGAGCGCCTTCTTCCATGGCACCAGCAGGTACTGGGTTAAGAAGAAAATTTTAGAAAACTAAAGACTAAAAAGCAAATATATTTTAATTTTGTAGGTTTGTTTTATTTCAGGGGAAATTTGGAAAAAGTTAACATGCTCAGTGGTTTAATAAGTTTTTTATTTTATTTTTTAAAAAACATTATTTTGTAAGTATGTGATGGAGACAACCCAGGAAAAGAAAGTTTGGACTATAAGAAATCACTTTAATCACTTTTGGGCTTTTACCTTTTTTTGATCTTTTACATTCATAAAAAACATATTGCCCACTGATTGAAAGTGAATGCATAAAATTAAAGTAAGACTTTAATAACATGTATAACATATGCTGACAAACTATAGGCTGCAAGATGAATTTAGCCATCATGAACTTCTGTTTTATGAGCAGGTCTACCTTATTATGAAGACATTGAGTTGGAGATACCAGTGGACTATGTGGAAGACTACACCCTAGAGGAGAGGCTTGCTACTGCAGCCAGGCAACCACCTCTGCAGAACAAGAAAACTTCCCAGGACTTCAATACCTTGTCTGGAAACAGTGGTGAGGATAAAAGGGTTTAAACATAGTTGTGCTATTTGATGTTCAAAATGCCTTGAAGAGAAATAATACTGAGTACAGGTGAGATTCAATATTCAAACTCTATAGTTGGTTTTAATTCTGTATTATTTTTGTGCTGAGCTGTGGTAACACACAAATTTCCCCCTTGTGGGATCAATAAAGTGTTATCTTAATTCGTTGCCCTCTTGTGTCAGATGGCTTACTCCAGAGGATGTCAGGCGTCTTGCAGAAGTACAACGTTGATCCCAGGGACCTCAGTCAGGAGCAGCTATACAAACTAGCTCTCATACTGTTACAAGGCCAGGTGAAAACAGGTACCACGTAGTGTTTTTATACAGATCTGAATGACTTAAATAAAGTAAAATCTATGACTCAATAAGATCCAAAAAAAATGTGTTTTTGCTAAAACTGAATAGTATTCTATTTAAGTATTTGAAAGTGTGCTTTATCTGTCTTAAAATAGATCCAGTTGAAAAAGACTTGGTCACTCTGAAAGAGGTATGTAAGTTCCTATTGTTATTGTGCATATTATATTCCAGACATGTCAGCCTCATTTCATCTGGTCCATAAGAACATGGAAAGATACTTATGTTCTAAATAAAACTCTATATTGTTTTAGAAAAATATATTGACCATAATGATGTATTCCATAGTGCATCTTGATTTTGTCACTTGTGCCATGATGGCATTTACCTCCAAATAAACTATTTCCTACAACAGTGGTTAAGTCACAAATTTGAAACAGAAATGTCAAAGAAAAGAAAAATGTATGAAGTGGGAAGCCACGGAATTCACCATTAATCTTTTTTTAAGTGGCTTAAAGCAGATTTGTTTGTCAAATATTTGCCACACCTCTACAACTGTAATGAATTTAGGTAGCGGCAATAATGTAATATGATTTTTTAAAAAGTTGATGCATTTAAGTAGCCTTGCAGTTGCTGTAAAACAGGCCCTTTGGCATGAACCATAAAGCTAATGTGGTCCAAGATGAAATAGGGTCTGACAACCCTGTTATTGTTCATCTGTACTTGGAAGTCGGAATATCCGAGTTCCAAGTGGGAATTTTCAAATGGAAACTTCCCAACGTTGAAATTCCAACTTGGAATTCGTGAAAGTCAAAGAAACTTTACCTACCCCGAGTTCAAAGTCCCATGTGTCAGCGGCTTGCATAAACAAAGTAAACAGTCAAACATGCTGTACATATAAAGCTATTCTTTTTTTTTTTATAAATATTTTGCTGCGTTGTTAGTATATGCTAAACGCTGTGTATGACCTTGTTATAAGTTAGCATTGCTAACAATTGCTAGCAGCAGCGATGGCAAGTTTAACATTTGGAAAAGCTCATTTTGTTCTGACTTCTGAGGTAAAATGTCGATTTCAGACAGTTTTAACCTGAAAGGGCACCTGTCATCCTTCTTAGATGCAGTTGCTAAAAAAAGAAAGTGTGTCCAAACCAGAGAAACCTGCTCCAGTTCCTGGTCCCCCCGATGCCCCTCCTGCCCCCTCCCTACCCTCTCTCCCAGCCACACCTCCACCTAGAAGTCCCAGCGTCTCCCCCTCCTCCCCCCAACCCCCACAGGCTGCTCCTCCTGAAGCTGGGCACGGCTTTAAGGAGCCACTTGTTGAGGGTACAGGAGCCAAAGAGGAGTATGGGTACATCGTCACCAACCGAAGGTTGGCATGTCACAAATGAAACATTTAAAATTTAGACTGTAAAAACATGCTGTCACTGGCCGTATTCATTATAAACTAACAAACTAGATAATTCTTAAATGTGACATTTACAAGAAGGATAATGAGGGCTTTTTTTCTCCATCTGTAGTCCTCTCGGTCTTTATGATGGAGTGAAGCTGTTGGAGTTACTGGCTGATAAAATACACTTGACAACCAGCAGCTTCATAAACATCAGGTAAGACTGCAGTAATGTGTATGACATCGCATCTTACAGCTTTTGGAGCTTCCAGCATGTGTGCCTCTGTGTTTGTGTCTCATCAGCGTGGTCGGTCCTGCGCTGACTTTCCGCATCCGGCAGAACGAGCACAACATGACGGCTGCAGAGGTGGCTGCGAAAGCTGGTGAGGCACACACGCTCACACCTACAGTAGATTCCTGTCCCACACATATGCAAAGACTTATAAAATGTTTGTTTGTTTTTTCTCACCATCACAGTATCTGAGAAGAACTTCCTGGAGTCTGAGACTGGTCTGAACATTGTGCAGACAGGTGTGGGAGAGGTACGTCATCCATACACTTCTACGGCTTCTTCCATAGACCAGTTGTCAAGGCAACAGATGTATAATTGTTCATCTCTATTCATTTCCATGCCAGCTTTAATCTAATAACAAATGCGGCCTGATTTGATACATTATCAGCTCTGATAGTGTCAGACACAGGGTTACTCCCCGACCCTACCAGCTTTCATACACTCCTTCATAGACGCTCAGCTAAGCCTTATTTAGTAATCAATAACTTAAAATAATACATGCACACAGCAAGATATTGCAGAAGAAACTCATTCATTCAAGGGACTGGTTCTAATTTTGTGGGCTTTTAAATGTTGGAAGTATATTTAATGTTGCTGTATGTTAATAATTTTTGTATTTTTAGTATTGTAAGTTAGTCTTTCACACATGAAGTAACCTTTGCAGCAGCTCAGTCAGAAGCGATGTGCGTTTTTTCACCTACGTGACTTGTTTTTCATCCGCCACTTCTCTTCATGCTATAATCTTGTGAGTCACTCTTTTTTTTTCCGCGTGTACGTGTGCTTCTGTTGTCAGAACTAAGAAGAGAGGCGACACTTTGCAGCAGCCTGTATCACAGTTGTTGCCATGGCATTTCAGCTCCTCCAACACCCGCCCCCCTTCACTGTGGCTCTCAGTTCCAAGCTGCTATGGCAACTGTCACACACGTGTCATTGACCTTATTACTCACTGTTCACACAACAAACTTCCTGCATTCTTCACACTGTATTTAATGGATTGGCAGCAAAACGCCTTTTTGAGTTGAATGTTAGAGTAACGTACACATTCTGATCGATTTTGGGGTTAGTTATACTGCCAGTGTATGTGTTTTTATATTTTAAATCACTTTTTATGTTTTAGAAATGCTTGTCAGTGCTTTCTAATTCATTCAGATAATGTGCTTTTAATTTGTCACGGCAGTTCTAAAGACTGTGGCTTTGGCTGATTTAATTCCCTTTTATGTGTGTTACAAGACAATTTCTTTAGTCATTTAACAAACGAGACTTAGTTCCTTTGGTAATTATTGTGGCTTCTGCGATCAGAGAGATTCAAATCCAGTTCAGCAGCATATTTTCCTTTTGCAGGTGACAGAAGCCTGAAAAAAGTGTTTTTATTTTTAGAGCTGGTTCATCTGTTTCCTTGAATTATCTTTGTTTGGATATAAATTCTGGATGCCTAAGTCATAATGGTGGTTTCTGCTAAAGAGGTTAGCTCATTAAAAATTCTTTGGAAATGGAATTTTTAAAAAGTAGACAAAAAAGTGGGTGGAATAACTCTGCAAGGCATCACTGGTCTTTGTCTTGTCATCTCTGATGGTCGGTTGATCTTTACGAGGCCTCAGCTGTCTCTTTAATGGATTCATGGGGCACAACACCTTGACCTTTCAGACCTCTGTCTGTAAAACTCAACCTCAGCTGCTCGTTGAGCACACACAGCTGTCTCGTGCTGTTACCCAAAATCAAATCTGTCGTCAGGATGAAGCGAGTGACCTTTGAATCGGAGTGGTGGCAACATGTCCAGAGGAGCAACTCAGCTTGGGTTGTCTGCTGAAGGGCATTTTGAGAAACCGACACAACACTCTGTTAAACAATGATCTAATTTATTAGTGGCTGCCTGTGTCTCACGCACCACTGTTTTTTGTTTTTTTTTTCCTAGAGAACAGATGCAAGAGGCCATCCTCAGCTAAGCAGGGTTTCCCAGGGCTCCAGTGGGACGGTCATCACACTTGTTTCCATGGCAGTGGTGGGAGGTGTGCTGGTATTGGCCATGGCTGTGGCTTGTTTCAGGCACTACTCTCAGCAAGTAGCCAATGGCAAACTTGGCCTGGGGCCAGAGGGAGGAGCAGAAACACACTTTGATTACCAGGTAAAGCAACAAGCGGAACTTAAGAAACACTTTTAAAATGGTTTGGAAGTATTTCAGAGTAAAAATATCCATTTGTGGATCCATAGCTTTGACATAATGGACTTATGTAATTCATTGGATCCTTTCTTATATATATTTTCCCACAGTCTTGGTGTTAAATAGATTACTTGAAACAAGGAAATGAAGGCAAAGTGTAAATGCATAAATATTGTGAAAACACACCTCTTACTCTAGATCAGGTAGATCGCTCATGCAAATTATGATGAAATAATCAAAAAAAAATGCTGCTTTCTCTCCATTCAGGAGCTATGTCGTCAGCACATGGCATCTAAATCCTCCCTGTGCCGCCAGGACTGTGTGGGAGGGGTGAGCAGTGGCATGGGGGGGTCTGCTATAGGCACGGGTACTGGTGGACGGAGGGGAACGGACACATCCCGCGTCAGCAGCGTATCATCTCAGTTCAGTGACGGTCCCCAACATAGCCCATCCTCCACCCACAGCTCCACCCCATCCTGGAGCGAAGAGCCAGCCCAGTCTAACATGGATATTTCTACTGGTCACATGATTCTAGTGAGTGAATTCACCATCAAAGTGCTGGGTAAACAATCCGCGCAGGGCAGATGTTTATTTCTCTATTGCTGCCTCTCCCGCAGGCGTATATGGAGGACCACCTGCGTAACAAGGATCGGCTGCAGAAGGAATGGGAGGCTTTGTGTTCCTATCAGGCTGAACCATGCTCAGTTGCCGTAGCGCAGAGCCCAACCAACATGGGCAAAAACAGACACGCTGAAGCTTTGCCCTGTTAGTTCATCAATATGTCACACCTGGTCATTTCTACTTATTTTTATACTCCTGAACAGCAAAGGGAGAATACATGGAAAGCAACACAAATTTTAAACATAGAACATAATCCAAAGCATCATTACTTATTGGCAAACAGATGGTAAATGTGTTTGTTTTTGTTCAGATGATCACTCTCGTGTGAAGCTGAAGACTGAAGTAAACCCCAATAAACAAGATTACATCAACGCCAGTTTCATTGTAAGAATTCCTCGCAATCAAATGGAACAGTTTATTGCTCATGTGGCTTTGCTTTTATCTGACGTAGCATTTTAAAATAAACCACCACTCTTAAATGATTTTAATATTATTTTATCTAGTTTTGTCATGCTCTTTCTAAGCTGCATTTATTTTGACTTGGAGTCATAACTCACATCTGAATGTGTTCTGATCAGTGAACTTATGTGACTTTTTCTTTCTCTGATTGATAGTTTGATCATGACCCTCGCCAACCAGCCTATATTGCCACTCAGGGACCTCTGCCCCACACTGTTGCTGATTTCTGGCAGGTCAGTTGAAGCTTTTTTTTTTCTTTATCTTTCTATTATCTTGTGTCTTTTATCTATATCCATGCAAGCATTTGCTTTTGTCCTACTTGCAGATGGTGTGGGAGAATGGCTGCACCGTCATTGTGATGATGACTGCTCTGGTGGAGGACGGAGAGATGCAGTGTGAACGATACTGGCCTGATGAGGGATCGTCACTCTACCACATCTATGAGGTTCATTTCTTGTTTTAACCCTTAAGGAGAAGCTATTTCACGGTCAAAGATGTACAAGCAGAAGAGGATGCATCTTTATTTGTTTTTTCTCACACCTCCATTAGGTGAACTTGGTGTCGGAGCACATCTGGTGTAAGGACTTCCTGGTGCGCAGCTTCTACGTGAAGAACGTCCAGACACAGGAGACAAGAACTTTGACGCAGTTTCACCTGCTGAGCTGGCCGGGAGACGGCATCCCCACCTCCACACGGCCACTCCTTGACTTCCGCAGGTAAAGGAACTGCACAGTCGTACACACATTCACACCCAAGAATGTTCGCTCATGAACAGACGCTCCAAGATTTAGTCTTTTTCCGTGACGAATGCAAACTCTAGGATGCAGTGTGTGACATACTGATTCCCTCTGATTACCTTCAGCGCATCCATCTCATCCCTTTGGTCTTCATTTTTCCTGTCACTTATTGCTTCCTTCCATCATCTTGGCTCCCTCTCCCTCTCTCCCAGTGTGCAGGTTGATAGGTCTGTATTTTAACATCTCCCAGTGTCATTTTTGTGGTTTGCAGCTAGTACTCTGGCTCCAGTTGCATAGTCACAAAAATGAGCATTGGCAGGTGTGACTGGCTGCTGCAAGAGGGACAGTGAATCTGTGGCTTCCTCTCCACATCCTGTAGCCTCATATCACTGCCCTCCACACCACTTAAAACAGTTTTTGCTCACCCTGTCCAGTCCCAGTGTCGCTCACTGCTATTCTAGTTGTTTTGATCTGTATTTTAACACACACTTCTAATTTCCCTTTCCTTATACTGCCTTTTTGATTTATTTATTTTTTTGGTCATATTTTTTTAACTGTTTAAGAGACTTCCAATCCCGTGTTGTACACATTTAGCAGTCTCCCTGTGACAGAATACAAGTTGTTTATGTTATTTACTTGTGACAGAGGTCGATTTTGTGAACCCTGTAATTAGTAGTTCATAATTAAGCAGCTGTTTCTGTCCTTCGCTCTCTTTCTTTGTTGTCCCCTTTTCCTGCTTTTCAGGAAGGTGAATAAATGTTACAGAGGTCGATCCTGCCCAATCATTGTTCACTGCAGGTAAATTAGATCAAAATATTCTACTTAAAGAGTGAGCCAAAGTAAGACACTTTGAAAGATCACGTGTGTTTTTACTGTTTTTTTTTTCCTTCATCTCCGTCATTCCTACAGTGATGGCACGTGCAGAGCTGGCACTTACATTCTCATTGACATGGTGCTGAACCGCATGGCCAAAGGTGAGCCACCTATTAGAAAACACTCCCTCACACACACTCTCATACATGCTCAGTGATTTTTTTTCTTTTTTCTTTTTTTGGACATGTAGCCCACTGATGATGTCATATAAATGACAAGTAATGTCAAAGTGAAATAACATATGATGGCCAGCAGAGGGAGCTATTCTTACTATGTTGTTTAATATATGGTTCAGTGGTATTTTTTATTTAGTCATAAAGATTGTGAAATATTTATATGTCTCATAATTTAGCAAAGAAAAGGCATTCAAATCCAGTCTTTTTAAATGAATTTGGAGACTCTGAAGCCATTCATTTATATTTGCTTTTCAAGTTTGTGGTTGAGACCAAAATTTGGTGAATAGTTGTCAAGAACCAATGCTGATGCTGTCGCTGTTATTGTTGTCGTTAGGAGTGAAGGAAATCGACATTGCAGCCACACTGGAGCATATCAGAGACCAGAGACCTGGCCTAGTTCGCACTAAGGTATCAATCTGTCTATACTTGTGCATAGCATGCGTGTTTGTAAGTGCAGTATTTTGAAACATTTTCCAACTGAAGACCACTGTGACCCAAGTGCCTTGCTCTCTCCTGCCTCTCTTCCTTTATCTCCCACTTAGGATCAGTTTGAGTTTGCTCTGACAGCAGTCGCCGAGGAGGTGAATGCCATCTTGAAAGCCCTGCCACAGTGAGATGCAGCAGTGGAGGGGGAACATTCAGGCACACAAAAACACACGCTTCAAAGGACTCATTCGCATCACACATTCATACACATCCAATACTGTTAAAAGTATTTCTTCAGCTGCGCTTGGAGCTGCTTTCCAACCTGCAGTGGTTTTGCCATTGACTCGTTCTCTGGGGTTTTTCAGCGTTTTTTGGGTTTTACTTTCATGGAAAAAGCAATGAATGTTTTTGGAAGGATGCAGATATGAACAGAGGATGACATTTCTTTGAAATTGGTGTACAAATCCAGTTTCTTTGCTCTCAGAAAATTCTACCCAATTAGACAACAATGCAGCCCTTAAACTTAAAATTAACTAAAAACCTTTGTGCCTGTGTAAATCCTGATGAAATTTTGACACTACTTTTCCCCTGAGAACAGAATATTTCCTGTGCGATCACAGACGGGAGGGAACACACCTTTGTATGACTGTAGTGGCGTATTGACCTTAAAAATCTTTTATTGGATACCGTTACCTCAAATGATTGATCAACACCAACACATGGTTTGATTTTTTGCTGTGTTGGTGAAAATTCCACTCAGATCAATGTTAAAATACCTGAGCTAACCAAATATCTATCATGTCTAGCTTCCTTTAACAAGGGAAGATTTATTTTAACTTTCTGGTCGTGGTGTTTTGTGTCCAACAGAAGACTGTATACTACTGTCAAGCGTGTTGATTTTTGGCAAGTTTTTATTGGTGAGGCTTGTCTTCTGCCTTGCAACATTCAGTGTTTGCCTCAAGCACTGGTTTTTTGGGTATCGGATGCTTTACGTCGTCCATTAAGTACACGTCACTTCATTTCTTCTCCTGCACATGAAGCGGCTTCATTTGCATTCTTTTACCGTCTTACTTGATGTGCAACCTTGTGATTAATGTATATAATTCATCCTGATGATTGTGTTTATTTCATGTAGCAGATGGATGGAAAATATCTATAAAAATGTATTTTTGACTTGACATAAATAAATTTGTGATGTGATGCAGCAGAAAACAGTACAAATTTGTGTGTTATTTTATGTTTAGCTGTATAAAAAAATATAATACAATATTAGGATGACACGCAACTGAGGTTATAATTTTTCTGAGCTTCTTCTTAGCTGTGTAATACTGATCATTAAGTTCCTTTTCCTGTTTATTAGTTATTATTTACTGAGAGCAATCAGCAGAAAAAACATTTTCTCACAATTGTCAGTTTCTTTTTTGTCTTATGCAAGACTTTCATGTTGCAGGGGTTTGCATCTCTGCCATTTAGATAATTTCTTTATGTACAAAGGCTAAAAAACAAGTGCTCGTTTTCTAGAACAAAATTTGCAGAAATTTATCAACATTTTTTTTTAATAATGCAAAGATTTTTAAGAGATCTTTCCTTGGCTTTCAAAATATAAAGCTTCCAGTCTGTTGCTCCATAATGAGCTACATACACACAGTCATACATATTAAGAGTAAAACATGTCTTTTTTTTTGTTTGTTTTAAGTGTCTTTCAGCAGGTAGGGGTCATGGTGGGCACAGAGAGAAAGTGCATGTCAGGGAATTGATCTTTGACCTGTAAAAATAGACAAGAAAATGTTAAGTTAAGTTATCAGTTTTGTAAGACGGTTATTACTTGATTCTATCTACATGGCATCGAAAGGGTGATCAAAGGTAGTTTTTTTAAACATGGCTTGTGTTGACACAGATTTTTGTTGTTTTTCTTTACCTTCAGGCGGAGCTTAGGGCCTCAGAGCAGCATAAGCCAATCAGGTTAGCTTGTGAAGGCCTCAAAGTCGGAGTCTGAAACAGGAAGTAGGAAGTGTAAGACAGCAGACCTTTGCTTCTTCTGTACATGGATGTCTGCAACATTTCCCATGCAAACTGACTTTTTCTGTTTGATCCGAAAAGAATGATGAAAAGAAAAAAGAATGTTTAAACTGTAATCTTTTATAAAAACAGATCATATTTAGAAAAGTGTCAGTTGGATATACAGATTTGTTTGAAATAATGGGACATACTGCCATATTAAGAAAAAAAATAACCCCAACTCCTCTTTTGGCTCAATCTTTTATTTGTTATTTCCCTTTTAATAGTCACATGGCAGTACAACAATTAATACAAATAACACACTGATAAATATTTGTTAAAGAATCCATCTGCCTCCTACTTTCTTATTCCATCGCTACAAAAGTGAATGAGAACGAAAAATGATCAGTATCTTAAAATCAAAACCCTTTTGTATGAATCTGTCACATCATTTGAGCCAGCTACAAATTGCAAGTTAAAGTGAAGGCAACACTTATGCAATGTAGTGAAAAAAACAACAACAAGCACTTCTAAATTATATGTGTCAGTATAAATTAGATCAAAGCAATAAATTTTGTGCTGGCTGAGCAGTGCGAAAACAAGCCAGGACAACAACAACAAAACTAATTGAGACAAGCATGTCTTCTAAGAAAAGCCTTTTTTAATCCATTGCATCATACGTATTTATTTCAAACACTTCTGTATTTTGGCACCAATAATTGCATTTAATTTCAGCTGTAGTCTCATTGATTCAGCAATGATGATTTTTAAAGTTTTGTGTTGCACTGTTAAGACTATTTTTACCATGTTATACAGCTGAAACATGATAATCCCAGAGCACCAGTGATGGAGTCCTTTCTCACACAGAAATACACACATCCACACACTCATTGTTCACATAAAACACCTAACCTGCATAAATGTTCATGATCGTTTAAAGTACTGCTTCACACATTAAATGTCTATTTCCTTCACTGCTTAGACCAAATCAGCAGAAGCTGATGTTGATATACTAGTAACTGATTCACTAAATTTAAAAAAATGTAAACATAATCTCTTTATTCTTTTTTACATTCCTTCATCTTTGTGTATTAGGCACAGTCATTTTGCATTCAAGGCTATTGAACCCACAAATGGGAGGGAGAGGTGATATTTTTAATTGGATCCAATCTAACAAAAGTTGCAAAAAACAATAAAAATAGATCTACTGTCACCCTTCTACTCTGTTTTCACCAGTCCAAAGAAAATAAAACTAAAATTCTTTGATAAAGATAAGTTTTTCATGGTCCCACAACTATCACCTACAAATGTGTCACTTCCACTTTGATTTTTCCTGAACACTTGACATGAAACGACAACTCGACGACTATTGCAATTAATTAAAAAACTCCCTAAACCAACTTCAGAACTAAAATAAGTTTTTTTCCAAATTGGAAAATGTGTATCAGTAATGTAAATATTGTAAACAAATAGGCACCAGAAATGGGCAAAAGAACTGAAAGACGTCGATAAGATTTAAACTGAAATTACTTTGCCATCTGACTTGGTGAAGTCTTTTCCCTAAAGCTAAAAGTTTAATTCTGATCAAAACAGGTTGTGCTATTTTAGTAAAGGTGCACTGATAAATATTGTACTTGCATCTCATAAAATAGCTCCTTCAATTGCAACTCTTCTAAAAACCAGCTACAGTAGGAACATTTCTTAGTATCTCTGTAAGGCATTTCTGTTTGCAAATTATGTGAGTATGCTTTACTGAGCTACTTTTTATGATACATTTTTGTGAAATTATTTATCATTTGGCTGGAATAGGGAATCTCTTTTGATTGATGTGTTTTTGTCACAATGAAAACTACTCTAAAACGCTCTGTAGTCTACTTCGATCATTTATTTCAGACTGGGACAGTCCGGTTACATTCTCTGAGTCTCAATGAGAAAATCCTACGGCAGTATCTCAACTGACCCAAATTCAAACACACAAAAAGAACCACACACACATACATTTCACTGATATACTGCATTCCCATGCTCCCTTGACCAGCTGTAATCACCAAGATTAAAAGCCCAACACCAGCCCTGGTACCTCCCCTGACCCAATTCGAAAATTCCTCCTGAAACCAAGTCACGGCTTTTTGAAGTTTTATTGCCATAAGCTCTCATTTCAAGTGTCCTGCAGGGGTTTACAACCAAATTGGTTCACACTTAAAACCCCACCTTTTTCTCGTCTCCTCAGACCTACTCTTTACAGTCTGTGGAAATGTTTGGCATATTCATTTACATTCTATAATTCTCTGTTTAGCTCTCCATTCATGAAATAAAGCAATTTCAAAATAATTAGGTAGACTATGTTGGAGCATGTAGATATGCGATCAAAATCAAATGCTGTTGAGAAACTCAAACATAGTTTTTTTTTAAGGGTGTTACAACACCATCAAAATCTTAAGGCGCAGCCTCAAAAAAAAAAAAAAAAAAAAAAAAAAAAAAAAAATTACAGTGGAGTCTGGCTGTTGGCTCACACCGAAGTAAGTGTAAGTGTTAAAAAGGCAAACCAAATTTATACAAATACACTGCCTTAGCACACAACACACCCACATTCCTTTTTCTTTTTTGCACATCCATCACAGTTTTTTATCGCAGGTTTGAACCTTTGATCACCACAGGCCCCTGGCATTGTGTAGTCTGCAGGTGTGGGTAACTCAGAGGCTGGCTTGCTGGGTTCCTTTCTCTCTGTTTCAAACTTACCTCTAGTCCCTGAGCCCATTTTAAACTGACTCTCGTCATTTTTCTCCCCTGTACTGGACAAATCTGAATATTTTCCACTGCTAATCCTACTTCCTCTACAGCCCTTAGCCTTGTCTTTGCACACACCCCCAGCACCTGATATGAAGTCGGTAGCAGCAGCTCTCTGTTGAGCTTCCATTTCTGACAGGCTGCACGCCAAAGCCATCTGAAGGTCTTCATCTTCCTCATCCTCGCTGCTTCTTGCAACACCGTAGTTGTAGAAGGGTGCAGCGCTAAATGAACGGTGTGCTGCTCCAGAGTAAGGCCCGGGCTGGTGTCTGTCCAACTCGGCAGGTAATCTGTTCTGGATTTGCGACTTGGGGGAGGATTGATGGGGCTGTCCTTCTCTTCGGCTAAGCTCCAGAGCAAGAGCCATTTCATCCTCCACACCTGGGAAAAACACACACAACAACACTGGTATATTTGGGCACAAAAGACAAATCCCACAAGGATACACACAACCAGACACACATTTTCTTCAAAATTCCCACCCTTAATTCTTAGTATTGTTAATAAAGAAATTGAAGGCACCAAAAATTTCATTTACTGTGTATATATTTTTCCATATACGTGGAGAAATCTTATTAATAACTCACAATATGTCTGATATCTATCCTGGTATGTGTTGCAATAATCACAAAGTTCATGGTTTACATTTAGTTTCCATTTGGAGAGGGAATGAAAATATGTGGATGCACATTCAGTTCATGGATAAATCACTCCACCTGTTGATGAGAAGGCTGGTGAATGAAACTCTAAATTGCCCATAGGTGTGAGTGTGTGTGTGAATGGTTGTTTGTCTATGTATGTGGCCCTGCGATGGACTGGCGACCTGTCCAGGGTGTACCCCTGCCTCTCTGATGGGCTGGGATTGGCTCCAGCAGACCCCCGTGACCCAGAAATGGATTCAGCAAGTACAGAAAATGGATGGATGGATGGATGAATGAAGTGAGATTATTCTTTGCTCATCACATTATCTTACCATTTATTAGGATACTCTTTAATATCCCATCCTCCTCAATCTCTACTCTTTCTTGCCCATTCTCCCTTATCCTGCAGCCAAGACAAAAACAGAAATAAGGGGCAGCATTTGCAGGCATACATTCTTCCCATTCTCTTTCTCTCTTTTTTAATCTAAATTACAAGCACTATAATAACAGTGTTTGTAATATACTGCACACTGACAAATAAAAACCAAAGAAATTACTCAATTATCTCTCTGAAGTCAATACATTTCGAGACAGACTGTAACTTACTCCAGTTGTATTCAAGTTTAGACATTTGAAAGCAAATGGCTCACATGCTTAATTATATAAATTGCTTGAAATCTAAGAAGACTTTTAAAATAAGTCATGTTAACAACCAGCTTTTCTGCGCTGTTTTTCTCAGACTGTGTCACATTCAGATTAATTTAGTGAATAAAACTAAATGGCAATAAAAGGCTTTACTTATTTGCCTTACTTATATAAGTAAATGTGATTTTCTTCACAGAAGATAGATATCACATACTTCTTTGTGGTAGTGCTCTTTCCATTTATGATGCGAGTAGAGGTAGAAACTGATTTGAAGTTACCCACTCCTCCACCCATGCTTTCCATCCCATCCAGACCTCCAAAGGAAGAAGAGAAAGACCTGAATTCAACTGGAGAAAAAAAGAGAACAAACGAGAAATTATTGAAGCTCTTTTGCGGACTCCATTTATGCAAATGCTAAGTGTAAATCTATGTGGGTAGAACTGTACAAATATTATAGTATGAGAAAATTTGTATTTACTTTTAATATTGCTTGAGTTCCCAAACTAATCACTGATTAAAATACTATAAAGTTGCTCAGTGTCCGTACACTTTGACCTCTACAAGATTAAAGCACTGAACTTTTACTCAAATGCTTACCTCCAGTTGAAGGAAAAGAGAAGAATCGACTGGGGCCAAGACGTGAAGAGTGGCCTCCAAATGAAGGAAAATCATCTGGACGGCAGAAAGAGTCGCATTAGCACATGTGTGTAGATAACTAGAAACATTAAATGGAGAACTGAGAGAAAAGTCATGAGGTACAGTATATCAAACTGACACGTGTGAGACTGGTTATTTTAAAGATGTCTTTTCAGGTCTACATGAATTATCCATCTTAATGTCACAAAAATGACTGTATCAATCAGAGCTGGACTAACATAAAACATTCTCCAAATTGAGTGCATTATATATTGGCTGGCGTGGGTTCTCTCTGGGTACTCCAGCTTCCTCCCACAGTCCAAAAACATGTAGTTTGATTGGGATCTCTGAATTGCAAGTAGGTGTGAGTGTGAGCGTGCATGGTTGTTTGTTTATATGTGGCCCTGTGATGGACTGGCAACCTGTCCTATCGCCTATCATGAGCTGGGACGGGCTCCAGCAGACCCCTGTGACCCTGTATATGGATTCAGCAGGTATAGAAAATGGATGGATATATTGACTGTGACTGACCAAAAAGGCTTGCGAAGGGGTCCTGGCCACCGAAAAACTCTCTGAACACCTCATCTGGGCTGCGGAATGTGTAGGCAAATCCTGGGAAATCTGACGTGAAGTCTGAGCTGGGGGAGGCTGTAAAATGAAAACATCAGAGTCAAGCAAGCAAACACAAAACAAGGAAGGATCGATTGAAGAAGAGAAAGAGAAATCAAATTTTAACAAACTGTACATGTTATCTGTTAAAAGTTATTATTATTCATCTTTCTCTTCACAAAAGCACAATTATATTTCCAATTACCTGTATACTGCATTCTGTCATTTCCATATCTGTCATACGCGTCACGTTTGCTCCCTGTTAAAAAGGAGGGGAAAGAAAATTCACGTGTAATTGTTTTTGCCTCACCTAAATTTCCAACAGAAAAATAACCAAGGTGCAATACCTGAAGCAAAATCCATGATAAAGAATAAACTAGAAACATTAATAGAAAAGTTTATTTTGTGTTTCTGATAACAATCAGAAGCACATGATGAGGCATGATGTGAAATGTGGCTCAAAAATGAACAAAAGTGTGAATTTAGAGAAATATTAAATCCCTAACACACACACATATACAGAGAAACATTTAACAAATATATGATAAAGACTTCTTTCATGACATACTGTCAGACAGGACTTCATAGGCTTCAGCAAGCTCTTTGAACTTTCGTTCTGCTTCCTCCTTGTTGTCTGGATTTTTGTCTGGATGCCACTTCAAGGCCAGTTTCCTGTACCTGAATACATCAAACACACAGAGTCGCCAACAAATGTGGATGCCAGACATACAAACAAACACGTGCAGTGTATGCATTGACACTTTCCTTATCAAGCACACTTTGGAAACAACAAACAAAGCGCAGAGGAAAACCAAACTCAAGTGGTACTCCTCCATGTTTCAAACTATCTGTTTTTGTTTTTTTTTAAAGTACAGCTCTCTATTTTCAAGAGGTATAAGCTGATTTACTTTAAGGGTTTAAAGACGTTATCTGTTTTCAGTATTTTGTTATTTTTCCAAATACTTGTGAATAATATTATAATGATTTTGTCTTAAATCAAGCCAAAGATTTTCTAAAACCCCAGACATAATAACAAAAATTAAATGACTTGTATAATAATAATACTAATAATAATAATAATATACAAAATCATTCAATTGCTGGACACTCCCACAAGAATTGGCCACTCATAGTGGTCCATAATTGTCACACTTGAAAACACCACCCTAATTATTATTTATTATTATTTCCTCAAAATCACCTCATAATTCCTCCATCACACAAAAACCCCACTGTGCTTCACTGTTGATTGATTCTTCTGTGATTTGTGTTTTTATTAGCTAACATTAAGGAGAAAGACTTGCAAGGGCTGCTGTTCATTGATGTTTGCAGTTTATATTTGTAACAGCTGATAGTTCTTGTATTCAATGGTGCATTCATAGACAAATGGGAAATTTGGTTCTCCAAATTTTGACTGCGAAAAACAAATATCAATAATGATAATTAGAAGTTATGTTTTATATCCCAAGTAGGAAACCTAAGACAAAATATTGGCAGAGAACAGTTTGCTTTTTTTTAGAGGATTAAAAAAAAATTAAAATATTTACGCCTTCTTGATGTCATCTTGTGTGGCTGTTTTGGACACTCCCAGAATGCTGTAGTAGTCCACCATGTTGACTCCTTTCACTCCTCAAAACAGCACCCTGAAATACAAAAAATACAGCTATGCATTCAGTTCAGATCTTTATGGACACTACAATCATGCATTAACCAAATAAAGCTCCAGGATCTAAACTATTATCCAATATTACAAAAAGAAAAGAAAAGAACAGGTAAATGAGACACACCAGAAACTGATGAAAAAGACTCACGTGTAATAGATACATTAGTATTTCTTGTCTGAGACACAACAGAAAGTGATGAAAAAGGTCACATGTAATGAACACATTGGTATGTCTTGCCTAACCACTGTTAATTTAACAAATAAATGTATTTTACCCATTGGTCCCACATATTCATGCATCTATTAGGATAAACATAAATAATAGAATGATGAGTTTTAATTGGTGTTCTTCAAACAATATCTGTTTAATCAGTTAAAGTTATTTTACAGTTCTTTAACCTTGTTAATTCAATTTTTAATAGTTAAATAGCAATAAATGCTTATTTGTTTTACTTTTATTACATTACCATTGCTTGTTCTTTTTAGTTAACAAATGTGGATGATTGTGTTTATAGACTGAAATGAAGAGTCTACATATTTTTTTTAAACTTAAAATGACTAAACATAAGTCTTTGTGCACTGAAAGTGAAGATCTCAGTACAGCCAGCAGCCACAGACATGTTCACCACCATCATACCAATCTCATTAGTGGCCTGCAAAACTTTCATAGCTGATGTGAGTTTCCAAATTGAGGCAAAACAGCTAAACATAACTTTGTATGTCCCCTCGGGAGCATCCATGCGCTCATGCAAGTATTATTACTGTGTTATTTCTAGTACTGAGGCATCTGACAACTGCTGCTGACACGACACTGGGCCTACACAAGCACGAACACGGCAGATGCACTTGGAGGCACAGGTGCTGCGTTATTCAAGCGCCTACCATTGACAGCAGGAGTACCGTTAGGATTATCTGGTATTCCTGAGGCACATTTCCTATTATGGTAAAGTTTGTCATAAATGTACTGCAGCGCCGGTCTGTTAGCTGTGGGTAGCCAAAAGCTAATAACCTACCGTTGGAGTATTTTGGTCCAATTACTAAGCAGTTTCGCCGTGTGTTTCCACCGCTTTGTGATGACAGTGAGTTAGAGATGATGGCTTCTAAAATACGGCTTCTTCGTGACAACAGCACGGCCACCTCCCAGCCGTCAGCCTACCTCGCCACCCTTCGGAAATGAGGCTGTTTTACAACAACAGAATATTCCTTTAGGGGCACCGTTAAGCCCCTCCGATCTGCTCCCTTGTCATTGACCGGCAAGAAAACAGGCAGACCAGTTAACGTTTCACGCTCTACGTCACCGGCTGGGAAAAAAAATAGAGCGTCTAGAACATGCCAGTGTTTTTAAGCGTCACTAGCTCCGCCCACCGGTCCTTCCCAACCTTAGCGTCTGCCTGTTGCTCCTTGATACTGTTCTTATTAGTGTCCGAAATCGTTAAAACCAACGATTCTGGTTCCGTCAGGACTCGCGAATTGTCGGTAAATCCCTTTAATTATCAAATAATCTTACACAACATAGTTAAGCCTTTTTTTGTATATTTTAAAGAGGTTTTCTAAGATACGTCCAACTGTTGCACCTAAAACCAGCTGAGAAGATGAGAAGTAACCATCTTAGGGAGTCGAGACCACTCGAATTTCAAACAGCGAGGAAAATCTGGTTTGAAGACGTATTTATTCTCCTTGGCTTTTGGCACAGACTGGGTATTTTTTTGTCCTAACAGTTTATGTTTTTTTAGCTTTATTACTTAACGTTTCCAGTTAAGGGTGCCGATACATTAAAATTAATTTAGCTAGTATTTGCTTTGTGAGCACTTTGGTATTATATAAAAAAAAGTTTGACTTGACTTGAAAATAGGATACAACAGTAAGTTTGACGTACATTGTACCTACTTAAGTACAAAGAAAAAAAATTGGAGTAATTGCCTACATTTTAATGTAACCCAAACCTTGTTGAAAGTGATGTAAAATTAGTCTTGAAAGTGGGCTACCTTGCCACAAACGTTGTACACCAGCAGTTATGATTCCTTACAACTGTTGGGTAGAAATAGTCTGATAAGGTTATACTCCCGATGTTTAAATTGGCGACTAAGCAAAGGCACATTGAATAATTTGGCAAATCCAAGGAGCTCATCTTCACTCTGGTCACATGGCTGCCACCTGCTGGATTAGGCAAGAAGCTGCAGGAAGTGACTTCCCTGGCCATTTGCATACTTTGGAGCCTCTGAGAGCAAAAATACAGGATGGCACCTAAATTTTAAGTTAATGTTGTTTTAAACCAAAAGTGATGCCAAGTGTTGCTCTATATTTAAACAGAAGTTTTGTCTGCAAGTCAAGACCTTTAGAGTTAAGGGTTAAATATCAAATTGGAAAGTTTAGGTTTTTGCAGTGGACTTAAAATGATCACACGGTTTACATTTCTCAACAGAATATTTATTAATACTGACAGATCAACATCACAGATGTTCAGAATCTTGCTGGGAATGTGCCATGTTCAGAACATAATGTGGAATGTGTGATGATGTTGGACCCTTCAGTACTCTTCTCCCTCTTCATCTTCCTCTCCCATGCTGTCAGTGCCCACTTCTTCATAATCCTTCTCCAGGGCAGCCATATCTTCTCTTGCCTCCGAGAACTCTCCTTCCTCCATACCCTC
>JAOWBL010000014.1:8400689-8438924 GCA_028564865.1 Zenarchopterus dispar | reverse complement strand
GACATCAGTTCACACCTTTTCAGTGTTTTTGTTTTCAACACAACCACATCCCCCCCCCCCCCCCCCCCACCCCCCCCCCCCCCCCCCCTCCCCCCCCCCCCACCCCACCCCCTATCCCCCCCCCCCCATTTCCCTATCTCTTCCACCCACCGCAGAGAAGCTGGTTCTTATGCAGAAGACTTTCCAAACAACTGCTGAGCTCCTTCAGATCAGCCCGACAGACCCACACTTCACAGAGAAACTGCGCAACCTGAGATCCCAGGTCCCTGAATTAATCTTGACACTTTTGCTTTCAGGGTTATTATTTTTGGTAAAAGGATAGCTAGTGATTCGAAAAGGTCAAAAACTATGTCAGATTGCAATTCCAAAGGGAAAAAACAGACTTCAAATCAATAAAAAGTCACATGGAGTACGTCAACATTTTTGTTATTTTATGTGTCATCAAAAGTACTGACAACAATCACTGTAATCACTTGTGATCGCATCTACGACATTGATTATAATTAATTCATTTCCCTTCTAGGATTATTAAAGTATTTTGAAATGAATTAAATTATCTAACTCCAAAATCACAAATACAGTGAGTTAGAATGTGCAGTGAAAATAAGCTTAGTTTTTTTAATACCAGTCAAAATAAAATTAACTATAGCTAACTAGCTATTAACAAGCAGTCATAATAACTAAAGCTTAATTTCTGATCCTAACTGCAAAATGTGATGACAAGTAACAATATAGAGTATAGTCCTCCACTTTTTTTCAGGTCCACATGTATGTCTTGCATCTGTTTGATCTTTAAACAAAGATTTTATGTCTTTTATGACTGATTTGTGTTTTAGGTGTGTACTTTGGAGGACACAGAGACTATGCAACTGCTGATGTGGACCCTTTCCATCGAGCCGGGTCAGCTCTGTCACAGTTTTCTGCCCAGCCTGCAGATCTTGGCTGAGAGTCTGCTGATGAACTCATCTTCAATGTCTGAAGTCATCTTCCAGACTGTCATCGGAGACCCCAGGAGCTACAATGTCCAGACAAACTGGTGCAGATTATTTTTTTCCCACTGGCATTTTTATTAGATTTTGACAATTTAAACAGACATGAACACAACAATAAAAAGAAAAAAAATATATATACAGACAGAGGACTCAACAGACAAATGTCAACACATTAAAGGCTGTCATCTAGTTTATGACATAGGACATCATAAGAAAGCATCACAGTGTCCTGGTATTTGTCATCAGCATCTCTACCTGGCTGCACCACTCCCTCTGGAGATGTATCCATTAAAATGATCCCACAGTGCCTTGAGAATGTCACTTTGACAATCGCTCCAGCATTTCTAATACTTTTGAACAAGTCACACCTTTCATCATTTGAACCCTCAACATATTCAGTATAGTACTTTGAAGTTCCTTCTTAACTTTGAGAATGATCTGCACGCTGGACATAAGGACATTTTTACAAATATATTTAAGTGGGATACTAAAGTCCTGAGACCCAGTTTTGAAAATCTAGGAAGTTTACATTTAAACCCATTGTCCTCATCTGTCAGAACAGTCTACTGTAACAGAAAAACCTCAAGAGACCCTCATAAAGCATTTATATGTGTACCACATTCTCTTTAGTACTGTTACTTTTTAGTGTAATTCACTAAGTATCATCACAGAAATGGCAGGTCAGCTTCATTTTCTTGCACTCTCCTTGCAGAAGTTGGTGGTACTAAAATCTGGGGGAAAAAAAGAACAAAACAATTGAAATAGAAATAACTTTACATCTTATAGTGTTTTGTTTTACTGAAATAAAAAAACAGCCATATTTTCATATTTATTACAGTGGATTTGTCTTTTTTTTATGTGATTATAGGACTTCTTTGTTGAGCCAAGGGTTGGGCTTTAACACTAGTGACTTGGATTCTCTCAACATCACCTTCACCTTTCCAGGTGAGTAAATTCATCAGTGAGTCTGCTCAGGTTGTCAAGACAGTCAATCTGCTAAGAGACCTCTTGTGCATGAAAGACACATTTTAATTTCACCTGTGTATATAAAGACCTCTGATGAAAAGGCGGCTGATTTTAGCTCCACTGTTCCTCATTTGTGTCTGATCCCAACTCCGTGCCTGTTGCCTGGGTTGTTACAGTGATGACTTATGCAAGTGCCCTATTTTTTTCACATTGCCAGTTTTTTCATGGTTGTAAACATTAACCAACTGTCTTTGTGTGTGTGAAAAACAGTTGATATCACTCAGCAGTGCAGTTTTAAAGAGTCTAAATTTATCCCCTCAGCCAAAGTTCAAAGAGTGAAGAGCTCTTTGGTGCAAAATCTTTTTTTATATTAAACACATCTTAGCAGTGTGCACTGGAAAAAAGAACGTCACCATAGATGCACTCATTTTCATAGAAAGGAATGCTGTAAGGATACAATATCACAGTGATAATAAAGTACACCTGATATCTGCTCTATGGTTTTACACATCAGCACATAACAGAAATAATCCGGTCCTTAAATTTAGGTACATATGACTTCAGATGGACAACTGTGAAGACGACTGTATAGCACATGTTCCACACATACAAAATAGAGAATAAAAACACAAGCAAAAGAATACTTTGATTTCAGAAATAAAAACAGCATTTGTTGTTATTTTCTAGGGATGGTGACAGTCGGAGAGCTGCTGAAGAACAGAACAGCGTTTGTTCAGGACATCCAGCAATACACAGACTTCAGTCCCGCAGTTGTTCATTTGTTGATGGGCGCTACACTGCCAAATAACTCTTTAGAGGTGAGGCAGGATCTGTTTGAGTGGAAGTCTGACCATCAGCATGTCCACCTATGGAGATTTCATAGATCTAGTACATTACAGAGGATTTGAAATGTATTCCTATCAACACTAAGAAAAAAAGCCAAGTTGGGCCATCGACTTACATCACAATGAACAGAATTGCAAGTCTGATCAAAATCACTCTGTCATGTGCCAATGCTCAGACATACAAAAAAATGTAGAATAAAAAGCTTAATGGCTTTGCTTTTATACTGCTGGTTATGCAACATAAAAAGTTTAAAATAGTTTGTCATTTTTTGTGCTCATAGTTTACCTGAATAAACTATCAATATGAGACTGTTCAGTGATTGAAGATAACATTTTTGAGTGTTTTTCATTGTAACACAAAGACATTTCCATTATTGACAAAAATTTAGTCTAATTTTTTAACAGTTGAAAATGTGTGGTTTTCTCTTTTTCCATGTTTGCTCAAATATGCTACACAGAACTGGCATCCATCATGTTACACAATGCTGCTCCAGTTTTGGGATTTGGAAATCTATTCACCAAATGAAACCAGAGAGGAATGAAGTGTTAAAAAGAAATACCTGTCTATATATGCCTACATCCATTTTGTGCATGAGGCATGCGCCTTTGGCATTGTTTGCCTGTTTTCTAATCTTTCCATAATGTATTTTGGTACAGATCCTGGCCTGGTTTGCAAACCTGCATTACTGCAACGCCACAGGAACCACAAAAACGAAACAGGCGGATATGGTTCTTCTACAGACCTTCTGCTCCATGTCTATTGAAGGGTGGTACAAGTTCTCACTGGTGATGGTCCAACATCTAAATATGGAGAAACTCCTCTACAGAGTAAGGCTTGGGTCTTGTTTAAATGTTTTTTGTTTTGATGCAGTAAAAGCACAACATGTAAATGAACAATACGCTCTAATGGTTTCTGTTTTGCAGTCACAGAACACAGTTTGTTTAAGGAACAAGAGTCAGAAAGACAGACCTCTGCACATAGCGGTTTTTGTAAAAACATTTTTGCAAACATCTCTTGACTTTTATTATTTGCATTTGATCTACACAATTAATATGTACAATACATTACCAGAGAAAATAAAACAAAGATATTCTAGATAATACACAGTCATTATTTGAATATAAGGATTTCTTATGTGTAAAACAGCTCCAGATAAAATAATGTACAACTAAAAATACACACAGATGGGATTCGTTCCTTGGCCTCTGATTTCTAAACAAGTACAACCATGAAAGGTGATAATCATGATTTTCAATCTGTCTTTATTACACCTAATCAAAGGTAGATATTTTAAGTCTCACTTTTTTTTGTCACAATCCATCTTGTTTTTATTTTTAGAATTTCTTGTTTTAATTGTAAAAATTGTTAGTTTTTCCATTGTCACACATTGTCACAGCACTGAAGCCTCTTACTTGCAATGATGCCTTCTTTTTTATTAGTATTGTTAAAATATCACAGAGTAATTTTTAGTTTGAATAATACTTATACCTGTTCAATAACTCTGCAATACATGATGGAGGATTTACACATCAAGAATACTTTTTGAATATAAAGACTAGACATGTGTTAGAGACTAGACAGTTTGGAAAATAAAACTGGAGTGACTTTTTTGATGTTTGTGGCTTACTTGCAGCTGGTGTTGTCTGAGGAGACGCAGAGGGTGGTGGGAGTCATTCTTAAGGTGGCTGAGGTTCTAACAGACATGATGGACAAGATTCTTCCAGCTGTCAATCAACTGCAAAGCTATCTGCTCTCCATTGAAGACCTCAACCTGGTAGCAAATAATGAATTTAACCAGGTAAAAACTCAACTTCCACTTGACCAAAAGACATGCAATGTTTTTAGTGACTAAAATTTCCCTATGCCTACTGATGCATTCACATCTTGTCTTCAGGCAGCATCATATTGTGTCAAAAACTTTTTTTTTAATCACACCTTTTCTTGTGTAAATGATAAATAATACCTGTACTTGAAAATCACAGTTATTTAAAGGTTTTATTCTTTTTTCCCCCCACAGATGTCAAGAGGGCAGAGGGCCTCCATTTCGAGCAGAGCTACATTTGTGACCCTCTCCCGTGCTCTATGTAGTAATGGTATCCTGGCTCTTTTTGGGATCGCCAAAATCCCTGAAATACCAGAGTCAAACCCCTCCTTCAACAACCAACAGAGAGAGGAGATGATTGAGAGGTTCAAGATTCCACGAAATGCCAGTATGTTGAAAGGACAGATTTGGAGCTGCATGTTCTGCTTTTCTACATAATGTATTTGATGTTAGAAGGGAAGTTGAATACATAAAATCAAAAATGATTAACATACCATATTCACATGAAAGAGGTGTATGCTACTTTTACTAGGCATTTTTCAAATTTGAAACTTTAACCCATCATTGCTTCTAACAGTGAAAACTTCTCTGTGTGACTGTTTGCAACTAAATCCTAAAGCCTGATACATTCACCTCTCTGCTTAAAAACTGGAGTAACATTTTTTTTCATAATATTCTTCTTATTTTTTCATAAACTTTCCTTTACTCATTTCTATATTAATTTAAGTTTTAGGGCTTGTTTTTAAAAATATTTTGACTTGTGTAGATGACAACTTGTGGTCATTTTTTGAAGAAGTGTTTGCAGGTGTAGCTGGTTGGTAGAACAATGTACCAAACTCGACTAACACACTTATTATGCTTTAAATTTAAAAAAAAGTGTCTTCTTTTTTTTTTTTGTCTGTTGAACCTCAGACGAGAATCTACCCACAGTAATAGACATTTTTTCATGCTACTTTTACTCATTTTTAAAAAAAAACATTTTTATTTTTTTCTCATGAACCAAAAACAGTGACTGTAAGAACAATTTGTGAATTATTTTTTTGTAAAACATCTGTGTCCTCTCTTTGTGCAGGTCCCTTCTGCATGAACATGTACCTGGACATGGTGAACACCACAGGAGGCGCTATTGCCTGGGCCTTCCTCAAACCAATGCTAATGGGACAGATCCTCTACACACCTGACACACCCACTACCAGGTCCATAATGGAGAAGGTATATAGTACAATATAAATGAATAAGCTGACACTTTAGTCCACCAAAAAAAGCTTAATTACCAGTCTGTAGATGGACTTCTTCATGGGTGACCAACAATTGCTTTCAGGTTTGTTGGTTAAACTAGATAAATGATTTACCCATCTACCAGAGGTCTTTAAAAATGGTCATGATCTCTACTTTCTTTTCTGAGTCATTGCCCTTGCTGTCTTTTATACACATATCTTTTAGGCTTGAGTCTATTTCTTGACCTTTATGAATTTTATGTTTTTATGTCCTTGTTGATTTTTTTTCTTTTCCTTTGCTATATCTGAATGTTCTAGGTCATTGTAAAACCTTTAGTCTTCACGCACCCCTACTGGCATGTCGTAAAAAAATCCAAATCCGAAGCTGCACAAGGTGTACATGTTCTGTATTTATATTCACCACCACCTGTGACTGATGTTCTATTTTGAGCAAGTCTGACTTTGTTTTCAGTATACTCCAGCCTTCACAGACTCAAACAGCCAGTACACACACAAATGCACCGGAGGTGTGAATTTTTGCTGATATACATCCATTTCACACAGTTCTGTCCTTGTCTTATCTTCACCCAGGCTAATACCACCTTGCAGGAGTTTGCAAATCTAAGGAAAAATTCTGAGGACTGGATCGAATCCTCCAAATACATCATAAGGTCTGCCGAATTACTCGGCACCACTTTGCCTATGCTGCAGGTATAAAAACTCAGAGCCACCTTCTTTATATCTGATTATGCTGGCTGACTCGCCGTCGTCTGAAAATCTAGAGATAAACTTTGCAGTGGTCTTCAATTGAGCTTCAGCAGCTGAATCTTGATGATGCTCATCGTTTCTCTCTCTGTTTCTCCTCCCTCCTGCAAGAACTCCCTCGGCAATTCCTTTGTGAGAAATTTCATTGAGATGCAGACAAACATCAATGTTGACGGAATGAAGGAAACGCTCAGCAGCTTCTGTGAGTGAGCATTTGAAGGTCTTGCTTTTGTAGTCTGCAGATACTGTGCTTACCTTTACTTTCCTCTCTCACTTATTACCTGTAAAATACCCACAATACCAGGAAAATAGACCTCTCCTGTTTTAAGTACAAGACACATGAGACTTATTTCTCTTGCTGTCTGTTCTTGATTTGTTATTATTTCCACAAGGCCTAACTTTGACTTACATGTTTTAGAACCGAGTAATTGTATTGTCAGACCATCCAAACATCTGTCATACTTAGGATAAAGCAGTTAACGGAGCACGGCACAAAACCTGAACAAAAAAAATATTCCATTTATTTGGATTTTCAGCTGTAAATTCCAAATTAAAAAGGCATTTACACATCTCTGTAGCAGATTTTTATGAGAAAGTGACTTATTTCACTATTTCTGAGAGCATATTCCAAATCTGCCAAAAAAAAATTCTTATTAGATTTAATAATTTCAAGATGATGTACAGTTAGATTATCTGTGGCGTTGTGGGCTCAGTATTTAAAACCTGCCAATAGGATGTGTATTAACATTGATCAGAGTCGTTACCTTTGGTCAAATGGTGCAAAACAAAATTTTAAACTCACACTAAAAAGACAAAATGCCTTTCAGACAGTTGCAACACCAAGAAACTAGTTCAGACATGAAGTACGGTGCTTTAAATGGAATCATACTGATGTAGTTAAAATAGTCAAAGGGCCACTTGTCAGACAATGTAACTGAAACATGGCAACAGTGTCACTATCAGGCTTGCTGTTCTTCACGAGCTTGTAGGACAGCATGTAATTACCTCTCATTGCCAGTTTGTGGATGCTTGACTGCTTTGTAAAATATTCTACCAGGAGATTAAGTTGAAAGATATTTCAGGGCTTTTTTTCTTCTTCTATCAATGGCAAGTTTGCTATATAGTTAACACAACTGGCTGAAAAACATCTTGATGTACGCCACTAGGACATGATTTTCTACTGATGTGAATCAATACTTGTGGCAAAATGTGATTAAATTGAAAACATTTTGAAGGTATCATTCCATGTGTCCTTGTCCCATCACAACCACTGACCTCACTGACTTGTCCTTGTACAGAAAAGTTTTTATCTGTCTCTGTGGTAGTAAAGTAAAATAGCAATATTACATTATAGACTCTGTTTTTGCTCATCTCAAAAAAGAATAAGAAATGTGTCTTTTATGGAGGGCAAGAATGAGATTGCCCTAGGACTACTATCAGTCATCAGACTTTACTTCGTCCAATGCATTAACTCACTAAAACATGACCATCCTGATAGTACTATGGCAGAATCTTTAATGGAGGAGCACTACTATCATCCAAGATGAAGTAGTTGGAACTTTCCAGGTTGAAAATCCATAAAATCAGCTCCCAAACCCACTGAAATGGGACAGGAATTGCACATCACTCAATAAGACCATTATCTTTGTTTGACATTTTTTTCATCGCATGCATCTGAATGGGTTCAAGTTTTAGAAATGTAGTTTTATTAATTTTGCAATCCTTATTTGTTACACATACACACATAATATTTGTATTGACATCCTTAAAAAAGATCTTTGCAAATAATTCATGTGTAAGAGTTAGTAAAATTGTGGAACAATGGAGAGTCTCATACTCATTAAGCAATAATGTTTTTTTTGTCTCCTTTGTAAATACATTTCACAGCTAACATGACAGAAATGTTGGAGAAGAACAAACACATACTTGATCAGATCACCACCCTGTCCACTCTGATGGTGAAACTCTCCTCCTGCATCAAGTTTGACCGTTACCATGGTTACGACTCTGCTGAAGAGATGAACTTCGAGGCTCAGGAGCTGGCTAAAAACCGTGAACTCTATGCAAGTGAGTAAATATTGGGTGAATTCATTCACCATTCAGTTCTAAGGAGCAAGTGCATGAGTCACATTTTTCCGGACCCACATTGGTTTCTAATTTGCTAGAGTCAGCGTTGATTTTGTATTCTTTGACAGGTGTATTAAGTATGTGTCATCTTAATTCACCTAGATCATTTAATATAGCACATTAGATTCATCATGTTGATTAACCTTCAGTTCCATAACTGGGAAAAAATCTCAGAGGATTATTCATAAAGTTCAACATAACAAAAGACTTCAGTTCAGTTTCACAATAACACAGTTTGTTGGTTTGCTGTTTTCTGTTCACAGCTCTTTTTTTGGCCATGTGTCTGTATATTGTTTTTCTACAGGTTGATAATGAAGTAAGATGAGAAACAGTTTGTTAAAGAATTAAATCAGAAGGTGCTTGTCTGCTAACAGTATTCTATTCCTATATATAATCTGTGTCCTTAAGGTGTTATCTTCAAGCTTCCTCAGGATTCATCTAAGAAGCGTGAGGCCAGATCCTCCTCCTCTTCCACATCGCCCCTGCCTCCTAAAATCAGCTACACCATTCGCATGCACATGGACAATGTCATGCGTACTGACAGAGTGCGAAACCCCTATTTTGTGAAGGACACTCACATCTTCGCCAGTCAGACGATGCGCTACAACCGGGGATTCATCTACCTGCAGGAGAACATTGATCGAGCCATCATTGAAACCCAGGCGGGGCAGAGAGTCACAAACCCAGCTGTCCAGCTGCAGCCCTTCCCATATCCGTGCTTTCTAAGAGATGAGTGAGTTTCCTGAATTCACACACACATGCAAATACAGATGTAAACATGCATCTATGCAATCAATGCATGAGTGCATCCATAAACACATGAAGATATGCATTGCCTCTGCGGTAGAATCACCACTAATGTGGAATAATGCAAGCTCTCTCATTATTCTTTGCCATTTGGGACTGACAGTAAGTAGTCATTCACAAGAAACTGTCACTCCATAATTAGGTCTGCACCATCTACATTAATATTCATTTTTGCAGAACATGCATACGCTACATGCATTCCAAACACCTCTCAGGTCTTGAACAACCCTATATAGAGCACACTACTATTCTGGAAAATATATCAAGTACGAGATGAAATTGTCATCGAACTCTGTTGTTTTCAATAAAACATTCTTGAACTTAAAGCGTTTGTGTACTTGCCCTCGTGTAAGACAGTGTAGATATCTCATCTAAGATGCACTGGCAGGCCATGGTCTCTGGCTGGCTGCCTTGTGACCAGCAGTAAGATAGTGTGATCCTTGCTTTGCCCACCTTCTGATTTATTACTCAGCAACAAAAGTTCCAACACAATACTTTTGAATTCATATATAAATATGTTTATACACACACACACAAACACACACACACATATATATATATATATGTATGTATATGCGTATGTATGTGTGTATGTATACAGTACAAAAAAGAAGAAAAGAAAGAAATTTGTTCCTGCATGTGGGATGTGCATGTGGCTGTCAAAATTACCAAACCCTTACCAACTCTCTGTCAATCAGCCAGTGACTGGATGAGCGCTCCTTCATCTTCTAGAATGTTAGTTTTTCTGGGAATGTGATTGACGATTGGCATCTGTGTGTTTCTCAGGTACCTGGAGGCTGTCTCTTTTGTCTTCCCCCTCATGCTGATGATAGCCTGGGTGTTGTTTGTGGCCGATTTTGTGAAGAAACTGGTACATGAAAGAGAGCTGAGACTGCATGAGGTAATGCTTTGAAAATACCATTGTATTTTAGCATGCTCATTGTCCATTTCTTCTGTCTTTCCTTCTAGAACAAATTAGTTGGAGACCAGCCATGATCGATAAACACATTTAATTTCTACTTTCTGGTTTTGACTAGTCATAAATGTTTCTTTGAATTTTTCTTGCTACTGGCTACATTTTCAGCTTTGGGTTCCATGACTTACACATTAGGGCTGTACTATTTGGGAAAATAATCTAATTGTGATTTTTTTTCTCCCAATATGGTGATTTTTTTTTTCAATAAAACCTAATATATGATTTTAATACTAACACAATATTATATACATTTAGTATATAATGTTCTTCTCATAGACTAGGCATCTTTCTTTCAAGTCTTGCATATTTGAATTTAGTCAGTAAATATAATGTACAGCTTAACAATATAACAGTTTTTTTAGAAAGTTTTAACCAGTTTACTTCAGCACCACCAACTAACAGACGCACTACCTCAAAGACATACAGTTTAAATATGAAATTACCAGCAAAACAATGGTTATACAAATTTGAAAGTTTAACTGATTATTTTTAACAAAAATTCTGGTTTTACAAAATATTTAATAGTGTGACCAATGAAAACACAGTGAACTTGAACTATTTAACATTTTCACAAATTGAATAATGAAACTTTAATCCTAGTTTGAGCAGTTTAAGTATTTTGTCTTTTAAATTGGGCCTGGTCTAAGGCCTTGCTACTAAATCACTATCGCTCTCTAGAATGTTGATCATTTTAATCAGATCTCTGACAGGCAGATAGTTCTTAGTATCCCAATATCCCAATGCAAGAAGATAACTATCAACAAGGTTAGTTGTCTTAACTATTGAAAATATTGTTTTAATTATTCAAAACTGAAAATCATTAGAAACGTTTGGAGAGAGGTGGAGCAAAATTTTCAAACGTTTTAGACAATGATCCCTTTTTTTATTTTTTTTTTGACTTCTCTGGGATACTAATTCTTGACATTTTAGCCATCCTGCTGTCGTGCATTGCTCTATTGGGTTTTTTAAAGTGCTGGAACAAGTTTGTAGTTTTACTTCGTGAAGTAGCCACTTCTCTTTAAAAAAAAACAAACAAATAATCCCAGTGTTTGAGTGTGCTGTTTCTTTTCTGGACTAAGGTTTCAGCTGATCTAGCTTCTGACTACCCAGAGGCAATTGCACAACAGATTGAAGAACAGCATGAAAAGTTGATGGATTTGAGTGCTCCGTTCACTCTCTCGTCATGTGACAACCTTGTGATTGCTTACATTGCAGTTACAAAATTGCATTTTATTATATCACGATATTATCACAAATGCGATTAATCGTTCAGCCCTAATACACACCAACAGGCAGCTTTTGGAAGATGACTGATGTGTTTTCTCTTTGATTCTCCTACAGTACATGAAGATGATGGGAGTCAACCCACTCAGCCATTTCTTCGCGTGGTTCCTTGAGTGCGCCCTCCACCTGCTGCTGACTATCATCATCCTCACACTGGTGCTGAAGTATGGCGACATCCTGCCTAAGAGTGACGGATTCCTCATTTTCCTGTACCTCTGTGACTATGGTCTGAGTATCATCGCCTTCAGTTATCTGGTCAGCTCCTTTTTTGACAAAACCTACATTGCTGGCCTGAGTGGAAGCCTCCTCTACATCATCTGCTTCTTCCCCTTCATTGTGGTCGTGGCTCTGGAAACAAATCTAACTTTTTCTCAAAAGAGCGCCCTGGTGAGTGCACTCTGGACCTGCGTTATCTTTACTCCTTTAAATTAAAATTCTGTGCATGTGCTCAGTAATATTTTAAATACTGTATGATGGAATTTTCTCTGGAAGATTGCTCTGAAGAAATAATAATGGAAGAGAAGATGTAATGTCATTTCCCTTTTTCTCATCTTCACAGGGTTTTCTTAGAAAATTATGTTATTTTTAAAATAATTCAAAATATATAAGTGAAGAAAAATCCATTCTGTAATTGTCTTGTTTACATGCAGGGATGTAGTGGAGAAGAAACTCATTTGTCGTAGATTCACTTAGATAGCCTTATTTTTCTAAGAATGTAAACTTTTTTTTCCCTTACTTTTGTCCTTGGTGTCTGATAGTTGTGGATTTGAAGTCAGAACTTTCATTAAATACACAAATGTACAATCACTGAAGCCTTTCTTGTCTTTAACAAAACTTTGCATATTGTCATTGGAGAGACTCATTTTTTGGGGCTAATTTTGTCAGTTTCCTTCTTTTGCCTTGTCTAACTTTACTCTGGTTTCCCCACAGAGTTTGTTTTCTCCAACCTGCTACAGCTATGCCAGTCAATACGCTTCTCGCTACGAGTCCCAAGGAGAAGGTACAACTTGGACATCTGTGTCTTTTTGACCGTCTGCGTTTTTTCACCTGCAGCGCCAGCTGAATAAAAAGCACTTTGTTTGCTTCTTTAGGAATTCAGTGGAGCAATTCATACACCTCACCCATTGCTGGAGACACAACCTCATTTGGTTGGCTGTGTTGGCTCATGGTCATCGATTCCATCCTGTATTTCATCATCGGGGCTTACATTCGCATGGTTTTCCCTGGTAAACCGTCATAAAATAATTTGATCTTGTTATAAGTCTATGTTACTCTTTTTCTATTTTTCTTAACTATGTCCATCAATAAGGCATCTTAGGCTTGTTGACGTCTACATTGTACTTTTTTTTTAAAACTATAAGGAAAATATGGCATCCCTGCTCCATGGTACTTCCCCTTCAAACTCTCCTTCTGGGCTGATCTATGCTGTTGCATTAAGTCAAAGAGCAGTATGGGAAAAGGACTCATGTTTGCCAACATCATGCAAAAAAACCAGCCTGTCTTCTCTGAGGATAAAGGAAAAGGTAAAGGAAAAGTGATGCATAAGCAAAAAAGTGATGCGTTCTGTTTCATGATCGACCTTTTTTCTCTTACTCTGACAGCTCAATGTTTATACTCCCCCTCATGCTTTACTTAGTCCCTGTTCCTTTTTAGTTTGATTTAGAGGTTTCTTCTATCTCCACTTTTGTGTCAGGCAAAAGCACTCTTTCTTACAATGCTGGAGAGGATCTCTCAGCACTCCCTGTGGGCGTTGCACTCCATGGTCTCACCAAGGTCTACGGCGACCAGGCAGCCATTCAAAACCTAAATATCTCCTTTTATGAGGGTCATGTCACCTCATTGCTTGGCCACAACGGAGCTGGCAAGACCACCACCATGTACGTGGAGCACAGTTTCTTTTTTCTTTTTTGAAATGGATCAGCATGTCCGAGCAGTAATACACTCACCGGCCACTTTATTAGTGAGTGGATTTACACTCACCGCATTATTAGGTGTACCAGGTGTACCTAATAAAATGGCCGCTTAGCATATGAGTGCATTGTGAGCATTATATAGTGTATGGACGCACTTTTAAGATTGGATTTGTGCATCCTTTTAATGATTTTAGTGGTCTGCTGCTGACAAAGAGATTGTTTTGTTCAAATCTGGCACAGCAAATGCACCGTGTTGGAAATTAGCCCGATAGGTGTTCATCAACCGGAGCACTTACTTTTACATTTTAAATGTGACTCATTTTGCTGGTGCTTTTATCCAGGGGAACATGTAATGAGTGCAGCAGCAAAGAAAGATGTAACAGCACCGAGAAAAAAAAGGGTGTGCATGTGCGTGTGTGTGTTCATGTCTGTGGCAACAACAAGTGATCTTTTCAGAGGAAAGTATAAGAGAGGAGTTTTCAGGGTCCTTATGCAACACTGACAGTATATTTTGATTATATTTCAAATGAATAATCATGCTTTGTGGATAGGTCTCTTCTGACTGGTCTTTATGCCCCATCGTCGGGCACCATCGAAGTGTATGGCAAGGACATGGAGACGAACATCGACAAAGTCCGCAAAGAACTGGGGGTCTGTATGCAGTATGATGTCCTCTTTAACCATATGACCGTCAAGGAGCACCTACTGCTGTATGGCCAGATCAAGGCCCCTCACTGGTCCTGCAGAGAACTGCATGAACAAGTCCGGACGTAAGTGGCCAATTAATTATTCACAGCAGAGATGTCGATGTGCTCAATGTATGACAATGAACTGACTCTTAAAGATAAAGTCGGTGCTTATCCGTGATATATTGGTGACATTTTATCTGCCATAATGATTTCTTTTACAACCTGTTCTTTTTAAAGACATCATTAAACAGTATCCCTTGCTCGGTTTGTGGCATGACACCCCTATAAAATGAAATATGTGTTGAGGTTATGAGTTTCATGAACAATACCAGCCAGTGCTCAACAATAACGACTGGTAACGCAGAAGAAATATGAAGGTATCAAAGAAATACCCAGATGGTTTAAGTCCGATTTTACGGCTATACCTACAATGATTTGCAAGGTTGTCATGGCATTGCAAAATAATTGTTATACTGATATTTATGAAATCAGCTCTCATCTGAACATTTCATGAACTACAAAATCAGTCTGCAATGATTACACAAATGAAGGCATGGAGGAATATCTTCTATTGCACATTTTCCATAAGAATTTAATATAATGTATCTGTTTTAGCTCTTTTGCTTCCTCTTTGAAACATTTAGGGGAAATTCATTTTTCATTCCCTTACATCTAAAGCAGCGTTACATCATGACACTCTGGAGGGTTCCAGCAAGACAAGAGGAGTAGCAATAAGCCTGAACCCAAAGGCAAGAAGCTGTACTTGTCTTGCAGTTCTGGGAACCTCCTGCTGGGTTGCTAATGGAAATTATCAAACTACAACCCAGAGGTCAGGTTGTAACGCAGGGAATAAACGTGCTCAGATAAATTCCCAGCTAAATGCTTTTCACTGACTTCCCCACTAGGATCCTGGAAGAGACGGGGATGTACGCTCACAGACACAAGCGGGTGGGCTCTTTGTCAGGGGGCATGAAGCGCAAGCTGTCGATCTCCATCGCTTTCATTGGAGGCTCTCGTTTGGTGGTTCTGGATGAACCCACCACAGGAGTGGATCCCTGCTCCAGGCGCAGCATCTGGGACATTGTTATCCAACATAAGAGCAGTGAGTCTCATAGACGAGCTTACACAGTGTACACTAACATAATCTTCCTGTTGTTTTTGGACACAATCATTAGTTTGTTTTGATTAAATTGAGCATTTCAAATATGAGATTTGAACAGACTATTTTATAATCCTATTTCTTTCTTTTGATTCATTCCTTGGTGGATTGATTAGTGTGTTGTGGATTATTGTCTTGTTGTGAGATGCACTTCTGATTAATCTTAGGATTCTGGAGAAATGATGTAATATCACATACTCTTTGATAAAAAGCAGAATTAAAAGTGATTAAATAGCAGTAGTCTGTGTTACTGCTACTGCACCTAAAGAACTTTATCTTTGACATGTCTGTCCAGAGCACATCAGTCATAAAACAAAAACCTTTCTAAGCGTAATATACAGTATTTTCACGAGCAAACTTTAGTTATTCTCTAAAATTATCAAAGGGTTTTTCCACACATTTAATTACAGTTAAATTTATGCAATGTATTTTCTGATTTTAGACACATACACACATTTGCAACTATCTCAGGTCCTAGGTTTTAGTCTTCCTGTTTTTCCTGACCTGTTTTTTTTTTTACAACCTTTGGGTTCTTGAGCTGAAAATTTGGTTAGTTGGATCAGCCTAGATGATGGGTATCAGACCCTGAATCTCAGAGGTTTTCATGAGTCCAAATACTTTTTATAAGCTTCGAAGCATTAAAATCTAATCTATAAGGCTGAATTCCAATTTGATGAATTAAAAATTGTGATAAATGGTGCATTATAATTATTTGAATGTTACTGAGCTGGTATTTATTTATTCACTTACCAGTGAACACTAAAGGGCAAATTTATGTCATTTGTGTAATTGACTTTTCTTTCTTTTTCATCTACTTTCTCAAGTCGGTGCTTGATCAAACATGTTAAAGAAGTCACCAGTTTTTTCGTAGTTACTTTTTCATATGACTGCACACACAATCTGCGAATCTTTTACTTTTTAAAATCATCCATTGTCACTTCTTTCAACAAACAGCAACCATCTTTAATGGTTACTATGGAAATTAATCCCAAGTCTCATTGCCTCTTTTCTCTGACAATTGATTCAACAAAAAAATCTCTGTGATTAATTAAAATACTATTGTTTGTTTTAAAATCTGTCTTATTATCAATTGATGGCTCCTAACGCCCAGCAATTATTCACCTGCGTTGTCGAGAATTCTTAACACTTTATGACTTTGCATTGACACTTACTGAAACTTGGCATATAATCAATCAGGAATAAATCCAACAAAAATACAAACTTTAGTCGCAAGCTGAGAGATAAGTGTCATTTGATTATAGTGTTGGAAGTATTGTGTAACTGGTGGTGTATCAGGCATGGCAGTTGTTTCATATGAGTGGCAATTATCAGTGGAGGAATGGTATAAAAATGCATGAATAAATGCTAGTGGTTTTTCTATCTGTGTCTCTTTTCAGACCGCACCATCATCATGTCCACCCACCACCTGGATGAGGCTGAAGTGCTGAGCGACCGCATCGCCTTCCTGGAGAGAGGAGGATTAAAATGCTGCGGATCACCCCTCTACTTGAAAGACAAGCTGGGTCAAGGCTACAAACTCACCCTCACCAAGAAGGTAATCATCCTCACATGCACTCAGGTCATGTCTCTGCAAAGCAATGAAGACTCATATTACTAGTTTTTCATGTTTCTTTTTTTCCTTCATGAATTTTTAATGACAATCTTTTTATTCACCTTTTTAAATCAAATATCCTTTGTTATCACAGTAGCACTGGTGCTCCGTGTGCAAATATTTACATAAGTGAAAGTTGAGAGACTGTAGGTCACAACCTTTATCCCAATAGTGAAGGAGAAACAGCTAAGCACTGATGCATTTTAACAAAGGACAGATCTCGGCCAGCATAAATTGTAACATTTCACAATCCATTACTATGGACGAGCTGGTCTGCTCATGTGGAAATAAATCCTAGGTTTTATCTCAGCTGAATTTGACAGATTGCAATAGTGTGATGTGTATCAGACATATTGAAAGTCTGACAGATGGATTTAATCTTCATTCACAAGATGCTCTGCAGGCTTTTTCTGAACAGTGAAAGTTCACTTGCAGTTACTGGGTGCTGAGTAGTTTTTTTCTTCAACTTCATTAAAGAATGAGTCAAGAGTCATTCTAATTTATTATGCACAAATGTATAGATTCCTTTAGAGATGTGTTGTCTTAATGCTGGGTCATCTGAACAACCTGAAGACATTGTTTCCTTTTTAATGCCTCAGTCAGTTAACTTGGAACAGATTTTGACAATGGATCGATGAGAAACAAAAAAAAACTCTCATCATTTGAGGTGATGAGACCAAAGCTGGACAATCTTTGAAATTGCTAGCAAGTGGAGGAAATTAAAGTTGTGTTTCTTATGCTTGCCTTTTTACAGATTCAAAACTCTGAGTCGGAGCAGTTTGACAGTGCTGAACTAAAGGCGTTTATCCAAGCACATGTAGCAGGAGCACATCTGAAGGAGGCCCAAGGGAGCGACATCATCTACTCACTGCCCCCCTTCAGCTCATCCAATGCCTCCTCATATCGTTCTCTCCTGACAGCTCTGGATGCCAACCTGGATGACCTACAGCTGGGAGGCTATGGCATCTCTGATACCACACTAGAGGAGGTAAGCTTAAGTCTTAAAAGCTCTGGCTATTAGTACAGCCACACTGTAGGCAAAAAAAAAAAAAAAAAAATTGAACATCTGAATGTATTCCCTATGCAAAATATAGCAGTAAACTTTCTTACAATTCAACTTTTGTATGAATGCAGGTGTTCCTCCAGCTGACTAATGGAACTGAAAGAATTTATGCAAAGGATGGACCACTGACTGTCTCTGAGACGGTTTCTGACACCACATCCATCGACAGCTTCCCTTCAGATCTCAGTGAAAGCTGTTCCCACCTTGGTGACAAGATGAGTGAGTTCACTCCCTTTCTACTCACCCATTCCCTCTTTTGTTCCTCCACAGCTATACCTTTTTGTGCCTTTTGTTTATTATCTCCCCAGTTTTATTTCCACGGTGTCAGTACACATCATTCAAAATATTAATGAGAAATTTGTTGAAACGTCCATCCTTACCCCACTTTATCATTTTAAATCGCCTAAAAAAAAGAGTATTTAACCAATTCTCTACTGACGGATTATGTTCTTACCTTTAGAGACACAATATGTTCAATAACCTGTCTGTTTCAGAGCTTACCAGTTCCTCCACCGTGAGCGGCATGGCTCTGGCCTGGCAGCAGATGACGGCCATACTTATCAAGAGGTTCCACCACAGCCGCAGAGACTGGAAGGGCCTCCTCTCCCAGATCTTGCTCCCTGTAGTCTTTGTGGTGTTTGCTATGTCCCTGGGCTCTATCAGGAGTGACCTGCGGCACTATCCCGAGCTGGAGCTTAGCCCTGCACTGTACAACATCGGGCCAGCTTACTCTTTCTTCAGGTCAGTCTTCAGGGCAGATAAACTACGCTGGGAAAGGGGGAATAAAGAAGCAAATCAGGATGATAAGGGCTCCAGACTAACCTTTCAGGTGGTACAATTTCTACAAGCAGCTTTTTCACTTGATTACACTAATACATTTTTTTGACTAGAACAGAAAAGAATGTCCTAATTAACACAATTTCAGTAACTCCTATTGCAGCTTGCAGTGAATAACTTAAATGACACACTTACCTATCATGGGATATGTCTTTATCATTATTGCACTGAAAAAAACAAATAGAATCAGATATATCACCTCTGGCATATTTCTTTCTTGTTTCTTAAACAATTATAAAGGTATAAGGTCTGGAATTGACTCAAGTGTTGCATTTGCATTTGAAAGCTGTTGCTGTGAACTCACAAAATCTGATCAAAGCAGTTCTGGATCCAAGAGAAACAAACCATCCTTAGGCTGCAAAACAAGACCAACCCACGAGAGATAGTAAAGAATGTTCAGATCAAGAGTTTGGGAGATTTAGCTACACGGGGAGAAAAAAATGCTTTTCTATGCTCTGTAGTGTAAAAAGTCCACAAAACAGGAAAACTTTACAACTTTCAGCCAGCTAAGTCTTCAGTAGGAAAACATGTCAATATTCAAGTTCATCAGAACGAGAGACTAAAAAAAGCTTTAGGAGGGGAATGGTCAGATATCTTTTTCTTTTAAAAAAAATTAGATAAAAATATAGATAAAAAGATAAATAAAAAAGATAAATAAATAAATTTAAATTCCACATTCACACTAGCTGGCTAAACTGACCCATACCAACTGACCCATACCATTGGACTACCTCTTCTGGGGAGTGGGTTAGGATTAGGGTTAGGACTGAGGTTGAATCCCCTGGGTTAACAGAGGTGAGCCACTGTAATGCCCACTGTAGGCCCCTGAGCAAGGCCCTTAACCCCAAACTGCTCCCCGGGTGCTGCAGCAGCCCACTGGAGCCCATACCACTGCTCCTAATGTAACTAGTGGTGGTTAAAAGCAGAGGACAAATTTCTGTGTGTTTTGTAAGATATGTACTGACAAAAATAAAGATGGACTTATCTTAAAACAGATAGATAATAAACAGACAGACAGACTTCCTTCACCCCAAATTGGGACATTTAAGTGTTAAAGCAGCAAGGTTAAGGCACAACATACCAAGATAACAATGAGGGATATACTAGAAATGTCTGCACAGTTACATAACAAGAATAAACTAAAACTTCAGTGTCATTTATACAACATTATGAACACACAGACTGTGAAGTGTATGAATTTAAAAGTGCACAAAATATATTATCAATAAGTAATAGTAGATGATGTGAATGTCAGAAAAAATCTTGAATATAGATACTAGAGTGCAACTCGTGTTATGTGGTATCTGAATGTATTGCATCAGTCGGAGAAAAAATGTTGTACAAGTTTATAACATGAAATAGAAAATATTTCTTATAATGGTCCCTACAACAACAGCGCTGTCTGAGTCTTTCAGAGATGGAGCTCCATCTTAGTGGTGGAGAAGATGGTTAGGGTTATCCCTGATAGACAACAGTTTATCCAGTCTTCTTTCCACCACAGCTTCAAATGTCTCAGATAACTCATATTATCTGTTGTTTGGTAGCTTTCAATTTTTAGGCCGCATCATAAGTTGCATACTGGAGTTTATGCTGGAGTTTTGCAGTCTACTGGTTAATCATGATCAGCACATTGGGCACCCCTGCTTCCCAGTGTCTGGGGCACACAAGGGCTGTTGCATTTGTATGGAATTCTGATGCAAGATGCTTGTAGTTATGAATGTGAGCAGCCAAATCAGATCTTCACGAAATAAGAACAGTTTTAGAAATGGAAATGGACACTTGGCAGAAGTGAGCGTGACCATGAAGTGCTTCAAATGAATAAGTGGTGGGTGAAATGGCACTGGGTGACTCATGTTTACTGAAGATCTGAAAGAAGACAGAAACAGACTGATTTACTTTGACATATGCTCAGATTTAGACAAATGCAACAGAGCAGAGGAGATAATCAATGATCCAAGACAAACTGCAACCCAGGATCCTTTGAAAATAAAACATAAACGAGTGAACGATTCTGCAATTGCTCAAGGGGTTCACTGGTTTCCTGCGTTGAGTGTGTGGCATATGTCATACTTTGTTATACAATTAATTTGAAGCTTTACTTTATTGAAATGCAGATTTACTTTAAGAAATAAGCATGATTGAGAACACAAGGGTAAGAAGTGGTCGAGATGGAGACAGCTGTGAAGCAAGATCAAAGGGAGTGAGATGAAGAGTGTCAGGAGATTGTGAGACGTCTTCATTGACAACATGCGCTGTTGTTTGATCAAGGGGACATGAAGCAGGGGAGAAAACGATGAGGTTCCTGTCCATATCAGCGATAGTGTGGACACTCCTCTCAGTCCTCTTCAGCATGATATCCAAAATACAGTGAAAATTTATATTTTGTTTTATTTGAGATAGGTGTAAGGGATGCAGATTATGCTAATGGGTAGTTTAGATTGTAGCAAGGCTTACTGATTTTGTAAGCTTTCTCTGAGTTCTCTTTTTTTTCTTGGGTTGACTGTATCAAGAATGCAGATGTGATTGTCTGATTGCTTATTTATGAGTGTACTTCTCCTTGAGTTGAAAGGCAGGGGGTGGCTCAAACAAAACAAATCCACTTAAATCTAAAGTGGCACGTCAAATGTCCTCAGATCCAGTCTCCTTTCCTCTGTTCAGTTCCTCATAGTTGCAGTGTTGCATTTGAATCTTTGAATGTGCTTATGTAGTCTTTACAATGTTAGAAAATTGCTCTCATGTCACTTCTTCTAGAAGAAGAAATGCAAAAATTAATCTTTGTTGTTTTTGTGATTGCTTACACATGATTATAAATCAAGCTTTTGCACCATGTTGTTGTAAAAATTCTGTTACCTTCAACTCAAATCTGGTTGTTGTTTTTTTTTTTTTTTCTGGCTCCACAGTAACCAAAATCCTCAATCCAACCATCTGGTGGACACCATGATGTCATTCCCTGGGATTGATAATGCCTGCCTCGATAAGTCTGATAACCAGTACGTAATTACACTTCCAGATGTTCTCTTTCCCTGAAAAATACTCATTTTGCTCAGACCTTTTACACCTTTCCCACTTTGCCTCTCTTTCCATGCCTGCTCATTTTTCTTATTTATTTTTACTGGGCTGCCTCTCTGCAGTCCCCTGTCATTCTCTCTGGTCCCTCCTCTTCATTCTCCTGCTGTTCTGCTCGACGCATGTAGCTGAATGCCTGCAGCAGGACTGTGATGTGACGGCGTCATCTGTATTCCATAAACACTTTGTGTTTGTAGGGGAGATTTTCCCCTTGCAGCGCACTCAAGTCAGTGCTGAACTCACGAAGCAGATTTCATAGGCTTAAAAAAAAAAAAGAAAAGAAAAGAAAAAACCTAGGAGATCCTGATAGATCATTTAGTAAGGCAGTGTTTCAATGTTTGCTTATAATTTTCTGTGACTGGCTAAATGATTAATGATAATATGCCTGTTTATAAAGTGTATATCTTTTCTGGCAATAGTCACTGAAAGCAACGAGTGTAACAGGTGCACACGCATATATATATATATATATGTGTGTGTGTGTGTGTGTGTGTGTGTGTGTGTGTGTGTGTGTGTGTGTGTGTGTGTTAAAGAGTGCAGAGCAACAAAGGACCTGAGCATCCACCAATACAAATACAAATTGGACACTTTATACTGTAGCACATTTTAAAATGTTTGAAAAGGTATGATTAGAGAGGAAAAAAAAGCAAATCCTTATTAGGCTCACATCTACCTTATGAATGCAGCTGATTTGACCATTTTCTCTCTTTGAGCCACTGTAACATGAGTTTTCACCATTATGCTGACCACCACATGGCATCAGCTCACTTGGAGGATTTGTTCAGGATAATTTTGAGATGCAGGCTTTTTTGATATTATTACGGATGTTCTTAGAGCCACCATTTCACTTTGTGAATGCCTTTTCTCTTTTTCTTTTTTTTGAAAGGGTTTGTACAAGAAGCACAAACAAGTGGAGCTCCAGGGGGAACAGCTCCAAACCGTTCAGCGTCTGTAAATGCACTCAACAAGAGCAGGTGAGACTGGGTCAGGAGTAGGAGCGTGTGTGTGTGTGAGAGAGAGAGTGAGTTCTTGTGTTCTCAGTGTCGATTGTTTCAAAAGGGGAAGGTGTAATCCATTAGTCACCTCTGTACATTTCAGATTTGTAATAGGGACAACTTTCAGCCCCCCCACAAGAAGATTCCCTCATCTCAAATCGTCTATAATCTAAGCGGCATCAACGTGGAGAACTACCTGGTGGCCACAGCCAATGATTTCATCAGGAACAGGTGAATTCAGCTTGTTTTTACTTTGGCTCATGAACCCACCTTTTCTTTTTGTTTTTATATGTGTGTCATACATGATTTGCAAAAAGTATTACTTGAGTGAACTAAGTGAAATAATGTCCTTGCAAGACTCCAATAGCTGTATTTCATGTTACTTCCCTTTTCCTTATGATGTTTCATCTTGTTTCATCATCGTGATACTTTGAAATAGTTTGCAAATAATGTATGGAGCTTTTTTTTTTTTTCTTTGCATTATTAATTCAAAGTACTCAATTGATCCAAATAAAATGTTAGAATTTTCTGATTGCTCAGTCACAAACTCTTTTTTTTTAAACTTTTTAACCTCCCCAATAAAATTACCCAGCAAGTTTAACAAAGGTTTGGTGGTTTCCTAAAGATGGATATTTTAGAATCTAATTAAAAGAAAATCTATCTGATAATGCCTCAAGGCATACAACTCTTATTTGCTCAGCTTGACATAAATTAGCCCCTTCTAACTTCTTGATAGTACTTATCACCATCACACACTAAAAAAACCAAAGAGTTAAAGGTTTGAAGGCTTGAAATACTTCTTATCGACAGAGTTAATGTTGGACATTTTTTTCTGTGGTTAATGAAACTAGCTAGTAGAAAGCACAGTGTGTCTTACATAAAGTTTCTCAGCAGCAACCAGAAATTTTGATCTATATGTCCCTTTTGATTTTTCAGGTATGGTGGCTTCGCTTTTGGCATGCCGCTCCCACCTGACTTGCAAATGGACCTCAGGGCAGTACCCAAAAACCGAACGCTGTCTAAGGTAACTGTTGTCGCCTCATTATCACTTTAATTGCTGTGCTGACGAGATGCTAAAAGTTAATTTATTATGCCCCAATTAAACTCTTTTGGCTGCAAGAATAGTGCTTGCAGAGCAATGCAGGGTGATGCTTGGAGCTAGATTGTTTCACCATCAGTGTCATCATAAATATACTTTATTGCAGGAAACATGTCCTGTTTCAGTGTGCAAATGTTTTCATACACTGGTGTCTTCAGCTCTTTGTATCTTTTAAATCTTTGTGTGAGGATGTAATACGCTTCCTGATGTTAGACAATGTGAGTAATAGTTTTCGTGCATGCCTGTATTGTGGACATATAGGTCTGGTTCAACCCTGAGGGCCACCACTCAATGCCAGCATACTTGAACAGCCTCAATAACCTGATTCTGCGCTCCAATATTCCTGCAGACAAAGATCCACATCAGTATGGTAAGCTTGAGAAAGAAAAAAAGAAATACACAACATTCATGTGGGGGATTTCATTTTAAATTATAAATGAGTGCATAAATTTGAAGGAATCAATGGTAAAAAAAAAATCCTTTATCCTTTTCTAACGATAGAAAAATTAATATGTTGGAAAAAAAATCCCATTTTGTGTTATTTAATATGACTAATACTTAACTAACACTTAATACTAAAAAATAAAACCTAAGTCTTTTATTTACTTTGACTGCTTAAAGTACCAAGGTTTTTATTAGAGACAACCCTTTTGTAGCAGGAGGCTTTTATTTTCTATTCTCATTTATATGATTGCGACTAGTTATAATTTTCTCCAGTGCCTTATTTCAGTTCCTCAAAACAAATGAATTGGTGACATATGAATGATACGTGTGTATGGATGTTTTTTTCATTCTCATGGGACTCCTTGTGATCTCAGACAAATTTGCAAAATATTATTTTCAATGTTTTTTAACCCCACTTTAAAAATGTAAACTCTTGTTTTGTAGAAACACTTAAGACTGTGCCAGGAAGTTGGATAAACAAAGTGGTAAACATAGCAACAATCTAGTAGCTTTGTAGCTTTGCATTCATATTTGGCCAACTTGTGTTAACATAGCAGGCAACTGTGCAACTTACATAAATAAATCTTTTGACAACATTTTTCACAAAATAAATAGTTGAATAAATTCCTGTCTTGCTACTCCCTCTATAGTGCTAGTATTGGTATTTTTGTTCATTTACTGTATTTTATACATTAAATGTTAACAGAGCTTTTATTGTGAAAGATGTGGATGCATATTATATGTAGCAGCAGAATGAACAGATCTGAAGTGGTTTAGAATGAACTAGTGAAGTGGCAACATTGCAGTATGATAATAATAATACAACAAAAGGTAAAAAAAAATGCATTAAACTACATAATATAGAAGTTGTAAAAATGAAGGTTATTACCTGGCATGCTCATTTTAATTACAAGCATGCACCCCCACCACCTCACCCCACCCCCTGCCAGCCTGTATTTATTGTCAAGCATGCATCCTGCCATTATAGCACCCCCCCTAAGCTTTTAACTGAATCCTAGACTTTTGGATGGTATTACTATTTTTTTAGGTAAACAGCATTTCCCTTGTTACTGCAGAATTTAAGACAGGAGATAGATTGAAGAAGAAATGACAGAATGAGAGAGATCTATATTAATATTAAAAGCCCATTTTGTCTATTAATAAATAGGCAGCTGTAAACACTATTTACTCATGGTTCATTTTGCCAGATTAAAGCCAGGGGGTGCTGTGTGTCCTTACACTCACATCAGTATGCATTCAGAATTCTGATTAGTGCCACTCACTGGGGTGCAATGCTAAAGAGAAACAAGGCTGGCCTATGTTTTCTGTTTCAGCTCAGAGTAGCAACCTGACCATCTGCCTGCAGGCTAGAGTATACATGCACACATATACAGAAAAATGCTTAATGAAATGCTCCCAAAAACATACAATGCATGGACAGAAGAGTTTTAATCCTGCAGTAGATGATAGCAGTGCTCAGGGGGTAAAGTGTAACCATTTTAATGATACCAGCAAACTTACAGCCGTGGCAGAGGTTGGCAGGGGTGGAGATCCAGGGAGATTACTTTTCAAGGTGACCAGTTTATCTGTCCAAACCGATGCTCTAAGTCTTGCATTGTGTGCTACAGTGTCAGTGGTGGGATGGGACCCTTTAGACGTCTACATCAAACAGTTTTTTTTCATCCTGCTCTCACAGGATTTCTGTCTGCAGCCACCCACTATTGCAAATGTGGCATCCCACTCAAGTCCATCAATCAATTATACCCAAGAGTGTAGATTCTGATCACTTGCACCTGCAACTGGATCATTTTCTGTCCTGTTCCCTTATAGAACGTATATATATGCTAAAATGTTTCAAAACTTAGAGAAAGTGAACTGAAAAGAAACTATAAATTCAAATGTACTCTTAGTATAAGTCACAGAAAACTACAGTGTTCTGAAATTGTTAATACAGTTGATTGACAAAAATGTCTGTTTCCAAAATGTTTCCAGCTTCCAAAATTTGAATATTTTGTGGCTGTTGGTCAGACAAAATGATTTTTTTGCTACAATGTAATGATTTATAACCAAGAAATAGTCACATAAATGAAATCTGAATGCAGTTGCATCTGAAGTTGTATCTCATTTGAAAATATGCAAACATATCTTTCCAAAATTTAAATTCAGATAAGTAGGGAGGTTGTGTCAATAATTACAGATGGATTAGTCCAGTAATGCCCAACATTTCTACAACAGTACCCTCAAGCAATAAACTTATCCTCCATCCTGCTCTGAGGCTGATGTGCTTCATGTGGAGTCACACTCTCCTAACTCGGAAAAGTGGAGCAGTTTATGTCTGTGAGCATCTGGAAGACCTTCAAATATGATAAAGAAAATTCAATTCCCTTTGTGAGCACAGGGAAATGAAATCATCTTGCACTATATGACTGTGTCTCAGGCTAAGAGAATATCATTGCTCATTTGGTTCTTGAGCTGAAAAATAGCTTGCATGCTGTTGTTTTTCTCATCGCTAATATAATACCCTGTTTCTTTCTATCACAGCAATCTCGGTTTCCAGCCATCCCTATTTTGGCCGGGCGGATGATGAAGATTCAATGTAAGGACTACACTCAAAATTCTTCTGCTGATTTTACTGTATTCAATAATACAAATGGCTGCACTTGCAAAAAAGATTTGTATTAGCATTTTAATAGGTTAAAATATTCCAAAATTAGTCACAACTGCATGAATAATATCTGCTTTTGTTGCCTGACCTGAAACTTCAAACGGAACCGTCCTATTTTTCTAATGTAAACAGTAAAGTTAGGCTGGATTTAGGGAAAGGAGGTACATGACATCAGTATTTACTTATAGTAGATTTTCTAAATGGATTTCCCTGCGCTTACACTATTGATCAGGGTCCTGATATAAAGAGTGTTTATCCTGAAGGTGTCACTGAGGTGAGATGGATTGATTCTTCCCTGCTTACCAATATGAGTTTATTAAAAATATTCCATACTTTGCTTTTGAGGCTGAGACTGGACAGTGTGTATATATGCAGACGTGTGTGTTCCAAAAGATCAAATCAAATTAATCATTTTGAGAGCAGATTTAGTCGACCTTGTAGCCTCATGAATGCTCTTTTCTCTGGTGCCTTATTAGAGCCAACCATCTCACTGGCTAAATCAGTGTTACTGGCCACCAGATTCTGTAGGATGCTGAGGCGCTGCAGTGGCTTCATTTGCACATTTACCACTCCCTCCAGGGTGATACTTGGCTTCCTCAGTTGATATATTGATTTGGCCTGTGCTGTGTTAAAGATACGGCAGATATTTTACTCCAAATGTCTTGAGTCTTGCCACACAGAAGCAACGCCCATAGGGAAATATTCTAAGACAATCTTGGCCGTGCTGATAACAAGGCTTCTCAGTAGCCGGAGCCCCCGGCTATCCTCTGTAGTTTGAGCTGCCTTCAGCCGCCCACCGCATGTCCTTCAATGCTATTCTTGCTGCTTTCCACTCGGTCACTCTGCCAGCTTCATCCTCTTCTGAACCTCATGCTATCTGGCTTTTGGTGTTGTGCTCTAGCCATAGGGAAAGCAAGACCAGAGAGCATGGGAGATAAATAGGTTCTGACCTTCTATCATGAAAGTTTGAGAGAGTACCCTGTGTTGAAGGGTAACTAAGAGATCAAAGAATTAACTGTGCATTAGGGGTCTAGTGTGGCTGACAGACTCACACCAGCACCTCTGGTTTGCAACAATTACAGGGCGAAGATGGTCTCTACATGAAGCCATGTGTTTCTTATGCACTTATTATTTTGTCTTAGGTGATATATGAGCAACTCTTTTACAAAGCTGCTAGTTATTTCTATTCATTGCAAGATAATTCAGTTGTTCAATTGAGTCGACATCCCTGCAAGGAATGCAGAGAATTTGTAGCATAACTTTAAAATATACCATTGTTTTACAGAAAAGACTTGCACCAGATTGCCCTTTTCAAAGCAATCCAGCGAGCAAATTATATTGATTCACTGGTGTATGTTGTCCTTCTGTAGCATTATTAGAAATGAAGATACTCACCGCAATATATTGTCCATAAACAGAGTTGATGATGGTAAGTGGTAATGCAATAATTGTGGACATAATTAAGACTTAATCACATCATCTACATAATCTTTTCCTCACAGTGTCCAGGGAATGCTCCAGATCCTTGTGGCTATGTGTGTGCTGACAGGGTATTCAATTACAACTGCCAGCTTTGCCATCTATGAAGTTAGCGAGCACCACAGCGGCTCCAAGAGGCTCCAGCACATTGCTGGCATAAGTGAAGCCTTCTACTGGGGTGTGAACTTCTTTTATGACATGGTAAAGCTTTCAAACCACTCAACACCATACTGAAACAAGCATCACTGAATTAAATGTTCTGAAAGAAAAGCAAGATATTAGATTGTTACTATAGACATAGTCTATAGTAACAATAGACAGTCTGTTGTTATTTATTAAGTCTATTGTGTGACTTATTAAAGATATTTTAGGGAAATTATTTACCCAATATAAGTTACATTGTTTTGTCCCTTTCTTTTTCCACAGGTCATTTATCTGATCCCTGTGACTCTGACCATTTGTGTGATCGCTGCATTCCAGATTCCAGCATTTACGGATCGCCAAAATTTGGCCGCAATTGCCCTTCTTCTTGTGCTCTTTGGGTCAGTAATTTGAAAAAAAAAAGTACAGAAATGACCATAAGTTTTGCATTTCAGCTCTTTTTCATAAAGTTATAGCTGACCAAAATGTTTTTGGTGATGAGTTAGATCATCATTGTACAAATTTTTTGAATATATTATTAAGAGAAGCCGCCATACGGGCAATACTGTTCTCCATTGTGAATACACTATTCTCTTAGAATATAGGAGGTCTGACTTTGATTTTAAAAAAAAGGAAAATATTCAAGACAGTTTCCATTCTTCTCAGGTGTGATCATACCAGTAAGTTGACCTCAAGGTCTGATTGTGCAACGCATAGCCAGATAGGTCTTCATAGTCAGAAGAAGAATCATAAAAAGAAATTAAATTTCAGACTCAAGAGAGTCTGATAATGTCATACAAAAAAGTATTTCAAGTCAGTGCTCTCTGAGGGCCATTAGGTGTATTTTGTCTTGTATAATGGGATGTATTTTTGTTATATGAGGTTTTTACCTTATTTTAAAACCTGGTAAGGACCAGATTATTTCTGTTTTTTGTACTGATATTTAAAATCAGAGGGCTGAAGCAGGGTGCACTATTATTTTCAGATTTGAAACCTTTACTGAGTATTACTTAGTGTTGCTAGGTTGAATTTTAGATTGAGGAAGCGGCTGTTGTTCAAATGTAAACACAACTATTTTTTTTACTGAATTTCTTGCAAAGTCAGATGGCATTAGGACTGAAAGGCTTACAGGAAATCACTCCTAACTGGCTGATCCAATTCAAGCCAGTTAGGAGCACCAGAAAGGGAAGAGAAGATCAGGAAGCACCAGAGAAGGGAAGAGAAGATCAGGAAGCACCAGAATTTATGGCAATAATGATATAACTTTGTGTCGGGTAGGGCTTAGCTTTCATCTGAGAACACCAAGTTTTTAAAATTAATCTGACAAAGAGATTTAGACATTGGAACAGTATCAAAACCAGTGATGTGCCGTATTTGGGCTCATATGGATAACAAAGTTCCATTACAGACAAGGTTACATTAGTCACCAATTGTAGCTGAGGTTTAGGCTCCTGTGTTAGCTGTTACTGTTAGTAGGCCTCATACTGAGCTTTATATCACTGAAGGCCAAGTCAGCACTCTGCTTCTCATTTATCAGACAGATGTCTCCCTCCCAAGCAATGAGTAATCGCAGTGCTCCATCTGTCAGGCTGCACCCACCTGGTCTGGTCTGCAGCCTTCTTGCTTCTGTTTCTTGTCATTGCTTGGCACCCTCAGTCTGCCTACAAAGCACCTTTTTTTGGGCATGGCATTCAGATGCTTTGTCTCTGTCTGGCTCTGTTTGTGTCTGTGTCTTTCATTTCCTCCCCTGATTTTTTTTTTCATTTTTATCACTGTTTATCTACGCATCCCTCTTTCTCTTTTCCTTGATGACCCAAACATCCGAATACAAAAAAAAAAGAAATAAAGAAAAACCTAGTAGATTATATGGGCAAAAAAGTAAAATATCCTCTGCCACCTGAGGAATAAAAAAAAGTAATTTATCTTTGTCTGTTTTGGCATCATGGCAGAACGTTTACCTCACAGTGTAGTATTAAATTATGCTTTTGCCATCTGTGAGTTTTTCTAAACTGCATGGTGTGCATTAAGCCACCATGCATCTACCTGTCTGTCTGTCTGTCTGGCTGTCTGTCTGTCTATCTAGTTACCTACCTACCTACCGACCATACCTACATATATTTATATGTAGGTATGTATTTATACACAGGTGCATGAAGTCTGTGCATACTTCTTAATTGAAAGAGGAGTACAGACCAACTTTGAAATGGATTAGTTGAGCCTATTTAAAACTGCATTTACTTATTTAGTGAAATTTTCATTATTAACTGCTGACATTTGCCCATTTAGCAAGATATACAGTTCTTTTTATTATTTTTTCATGTGCCGTGTGATGATGAATAAAGGGATGAAGTAGGCTTTACGTCTATCATGGAGACTTGATGAAATATGGATTCACAAAGTATTTAGATAAAAGAGACAGAATCTCAGAGCTGGATCAGTGAATGAAATAACCAGAGATCTAATCACAGCTGATAATAGGAGTGGAGTGACAGGAGGGAAGAGAAAGACATCCGACATATAGCAGAATATCATCAACATATTGACTGTTTAATGATGAAATGCATTATCTTTAATGCCTTTTATATTGTTATTGTGTCTGATTTCTACAATTAATGATTTAATGAAAGTTGAAAACCGTAAAAGTCAGTTTTGGAGGGACGTTAAAGTCACCTTTAATGATATGTTGGAATTGGAAACATGTCTAAATCTGAAAAAATCTGAAATATGAAAAAACCAAAGTGGGAAAGTCAGTGTGAACTCAGTAGATACCAGAGATTGCTGTGCTTTGTTTGTTGATATCTTAATTAATGGTCATAATAAACAATTATTCTGATTTATCTTTTTTTTATTCTATTTGTCATTTAGACGATGCATCACCTTGAAAAAAAGTAAATTAAAATAATTGTTTCTTTTAATTTCTTTTCTATATTGAAGCCATCTCACTTAGGTCATCATATGGTTGTGTTAAGTTATTTGTGTGTAGGTATCTTTAGTCAATGGATTACTAAAGAATATTCATTTTCATCAATCCTCAGGTTTGCCACCTTCCCCTGGATGTATCTGTTATCAGGTCTCTTTAAAGATGGAGAAATGGCCTTTATCACATATGTGTGCATCAACCTCTTCATCAGCGTCAACACCATCATATCCACCTCTGTACTTTACTTCCTGAGTCAAATATCAATGCACAACCCAGAGGTAAGAATAAAGTGTCACAGTAAAAATGCCCTAGCTAGAATTTAACTCAGAAAAGGTTAATTTACTGGTAGCCTAGAAAATCTACCTTATATATCCACTAATGGGAGCATAAATGATTCAGGATTAGCACTCGTGCCTCTCTAAAGTCAGCTTTATATCCTCATTTCTTTCCTCCAGTACCCCTGTCTTCTCAATAGTTTCTGTTCCCTCTTTCTTGCAGGTCATCCAGGACATCTTCAAGAAGCTGAGCCACGCCTTCCTCATCTTCCCCCAGTTCAATTTTGGGAATGGGCTGATGCAGCTGGCCAGGATGAGTATAGAGGTCCAGATCCTCAGCGGCTACGGAATTGACCCATATATAAACCCATTTTCCACAGAGAGCTTGGGCTGGATGTTCATCTCTTCCTTCATCCAAGGCCTGGTCTTCTTCAGCTTGCGCCTCTTGCTTAACAAATCTCTAATGCGCAAAGTTAGGTAAGGATAACAAAGGTCAGAGATGGTATTTTGATGCTATAAACCCACATGAGTTTCTGTATACATGTAGCTTTAATTCAGTTGACAAGATTGTATTGAGAACAGTTGTGGATGTGTCATCCCACCAAAAGATTTGCAGTCTTCTTGCAGCCCAGAATGTAAATATGAGGGGCATTGAACGATTGTAGGATATTTTTTATCTCAGCTATAACAGCTACCAGTTATTACAAAGAAATAAAAAAATAATCTTTTCTTGTTGTAGGCATCTAATTTGGGGCAGAAAGACTGTGCCCCAGGTAGCCCTTGATGATGAGGATGAGGATGTGGCAGCAGAGCATCTGCGGGTGTCCAGTGGAGCAGCCAGTTCAGACTTACTGCAGGTCAACCAGCTCTCCAAGATCTATGAACATCTCAAGAACAAGGTTTATGCTGTCAAGAGGTTGTCAGTGGGCATCCCTGCTGGAGAGGTAAGCCTCAGGAATAGAAACCAGATATAAAATAAGATAGACTTAAACTGAAGGCAGTGATGAGAAAACGCAGTATTAATTGCTGATAACCAAATTCTTGGGAGTCCAACATAAACACACCTTCCATAAGTTACTGATAAAGTAAAATTAGAAAATAAACTTGATTGGATTGCAACCTACAACTGGCATTTTTTATTTCGTTCGTATAAAATAATAATACCTAATATGGTCCTTCAGGCTCAGCAACTTACTTGCTATGTTGGGATTTAAAAGAGATCTGATGCATTCTGATGCATTTTCGCTGCAGGAAAATCAGTGATTTATTGATGATCATGTACTAAATACTGACAAACTGCAGTTTAATCTAACTGCATACTTGTTAAATGCTTTGAGTTTCTAAGAAATTAGTTTTTGGCTTTCAGTGCTTCGGCCTGCTGGGAGTGAACGGAGCAGGAAAAACCACCACCTTCAAGATGCTGACTGGAGATGTTAGTCCAACGGATGGCTCTGCACAGATCAGGGACTGCGACGGGTAAAGCTGCATAACAATTTTATAAACAACAACTTGTAGAAACTAAATACATTGTGATGGCATGCCAGCTATGTGATGGTCTGAAAAAATATTAATTCTTTATCGAATTTGTTTTCCACCCCAGGCGGTTGGTGGACATCATGGAGTGCCGGAGCAGGGGAATTAACATCGGCTATTGTCCCCAGGTGGATGCACTTGATGATCTGCTCACTGGAGAAGAGCATTTGTACTTCTACGCTCGCATTCGTGGCATCTCAAAAAGGGAGATAGATGGGGTAAGATTTGCAGACTGTGGTGCCTTTCAAACCTTTGGGTAGTGACATCATCCACAAAAATGACAGGATCTGATATAAATTCTAAGGTGCACCCCTACTGCAAGACTAGCAACTGTTGGCTTCATACATACTTAATAAGAATGTGTGAAGTGTTGAGTGATGTTTGTTGAAAGCTTTACAGTCAGAGCAAAATGGAAAAGCTTTTGTTGTCAGCTCGACTCAGAGTGCAAACTTCAGAATTAAGCTGATGCTGTGTGCATCAGCACAGACAAATTTATATTTAAATGATACTTTGGTGGTGAGGGGGATCTTATTTGTTGTGCCACTTTAGCTGCATTCTTCTCATCTATCTTGGTGAGAACTAATCAATCTTGCTTTTGTGATGATTACTTAGTGTGCCTGTCTGTCACTGCTGCCAACATGAGAGGCATCAGCCAAGTAACAAAAAGAAAATAAGGAGCTTTGGGAAGTTTAGGAAATATTTTACAAACAGCTGAACGAATCTCTGTCTGTTCTGAATTAACCTTCCTATTGATGTATTTCAAACTTGGCGGGTGGTTTGCTACATCCATTGGAAGTGCACTGTCGTGTGAATCCATTCTGATGAGGCTTAGTTCTCATATTTTTGGGGAAGGGGGTGGGATGTCTCCTGTTTTAAGAAGTACACACAGTCAGGCACAATACCTGAGCTTCCAGTTAGATTGTTTCTTAGAGAGGACAATAACACGGACTGCATTAATCGTGCTAATTTGAATTTTATTGAGTTTTTATCCACTAAACCATTTTTGACAGAACTTCAAAAACATTGATTGTCAGTGACATTCTCAGTGATGTTATCAAACTTAAGTACGCTCACAGACACACATGGAAAGTATATCAGAGAAATGGATCTGGTCTGGCACTAATCACCTATCGCTGCTGTTGTTACGGCTCCTGTTCTCTGTTCCCGGTGATGACAACAATTCTCTGTCGATCCGAAACACCCGCATCGGGCTAATTTGCAAAGATGAGGTTATATTTAGAATTCCTCCTATGATGTGTGCCACTGACAGTCCGCTAGCTGTGGATAATGAGATAAGCCTTAATGGGGTCATCTCACATTGACATGGTTTTGTCTGTGTAATGAGCTGTTACATCAAAGGTGACAGAAAGTGGCTTTTGTGGGGGAATATGAAAAACAACATATTTTGATCTGAACCTAGTGGAAATATGGTATGTTGCTAGTACGCTTTCAGATTTGGATGCTGGACACAGAGTGGTTTTCTAAAGTATGTGCTTTTATACTCAGTGTTTGGATAACCTGGATCAGTGAACATAAGAGAAAAATCAACACTAAAAGCAAATCCTATCCCAGACAAAAAAAAGTAAAAAATCTAGATACACCGAGGTAAGTGTTGAATTTGTATGCTCCGCATTGATCTGAATTCTAAACTTGCCAACTAATGACGATAAAGGTCATAGTTTATCAATGAAAATCATCTCAAACATTTTCAAAATGCATCAGCATTTAAAGCACATAATTTCATGTGATTAATTAGCAATCATAGAGATGTTTAAATGGCTGAAATGTTTATTAGTCATGAAGGCTTTTTGATTCCAGCTTTCACTGAGATTTAAACACAGAATAAACCAAATGGATTATGCTGCTTTAGTTTTTGTTGCTCCAGGACTGCAAAGAGGTGCAAAATAAAGTCACCAAATAAAGCTGTCAATGTTGTGCAAGCAAAATTAAATATGCATGGGGGGATGGGTGCACATAGGCAAGTCATGTAATTTTCTGTGTTTCTGCACTGGACAGAATGAGAAAAGGCAATTACGGTCAGAACATGAATTTGGAATATCCAATAAGAACAGGGTCACTGCATGGTTGTTCCTGCCATTATGATGGCCTGTGGTTAGGTCCCTGGTTTTACAGTCCTCATATCAATGTGCAGCAAAACGCCCAACCCCAAATAAAAAGTGCTGCATGAATGCATGGGTGAACAGATGAACACAGCTTGTACCCTAAAAATGCTTTAGAAACTTAAATGGTAAATAGATTGGATGTATATATGACTTATTTTGGACATACCAAAGTTTGATCAGACCTACTGGACAAATGGATTAGATTTTATAACTGCATGCTCAAAGCTAGGAAACAGCATAATAATCAATTTCCTTGACTTTTCTTTATGGTCAGCCATATAGAGAAATCATTAAACCTACTGTCTCCAATAAGAGGACTGCAGTGCACATCTCCTGTAGTGATTACAAGTTTGCAACAGGCATATATAGGAAATCTCCATTATCTTCCTTAAGATAAAAACATGTTGAATGTAATTTAGCTTTGTGGAAAGCTTTTAGTATAGATTAGTGAACACCAAACTATAAGGTTTGTGATCTGTTCATCCATAAATGTATCCTGTGTGTTTCTTTTTTTAGGTGGTGAACTACCTACTGAGGAGGCTGGAACTCAATTACCACAGAAATATCATTACTGATGGTTACAGCTGTGGCACCCGCAGGAAGCTCTCCACTGCACTGGCTCTCATTGGGCATCCACAAATCCTGCTCCTGGTGAGGAGGACACACCCATCCACATTACTGTAGCTGCTCATTTAATTGCCTGATTGGTCACCAGAAAAACAATTAAGCTAACTGTACATTGTTCCTTTTGAAATACCTTTGATATTAAGTACGTAGTGATGCTCAATAGTTGATTAGCCTTTACTCTGGCTTATCCAGTGGTGCTCTCCTGTGTAGCTTTGCTCTTTCTCTCTACCTGGTGTTTAAATCAGATTCCTCTTTCTCTGTCTCATTTCATTCATTTCTTTCATTACGGTGTTCCCTGAACTTCCCACATCCTTTATTGAGCTTTTCTTCTCCCTCTTTTTTTTGTTTGTTTTGAATGCAATACTACATCCCTATTTTCCATTTATGCATTTGTGTTTACTCTCCACCACTGAGCTCTGTTTGCTTCATGCTGCCTTTGCAATGATCTCCTCTTTTTTCCCCCTCTGTTGTGGTCTTAACATCCTGTTTTATAATATAATACTGTAATATTTACTTTCCTTCTCTATTCACAGGATGAGCCAAGCTCCGGCATGGACCCTCACACCAAGCGTCACCTATGGAAAATCATCTCTGAAGAAGTGAAAGGAAAATGTGCTGTGGTCCTCACCTCTCACAGGTATGGAGCGTGTTGCATACTGATCAGGCTTGATGGCCAAATTGTGGTTTATAAGTCATTGAATTCCATACCTAATATTTTTCTAGGTAAAATTAAAGTTAAACTGATATTAGTTACACATTAGTATTGTGCAGAGAGCTAGTTACCATTCTAGCTTATTAAAGTTTTGGGATTATCCCTCCCAGTGTCCTACAGATAAGAGCTACAGTAACATTGACGGCACAGGAAGGAAGGGTAATTACTCTAAGCTCAGAGAGTCCTTGTGTGACCTTTTATCTCTATCTCTTTGTCTCTGCACCTCAGCATGGAGGAGTGTGAAGCGCTGTGCAGCCGTCTTGCCATCATGGTGAAAGGTCAGTTCCAATGTCTGGGCTCCCTGCAGCACATTAAGAACAGGTTAGTGACCTCTGCTCATCCTTCAACCCACTCTTTACTTCCTGCCCCGCCCACAACCCCCTCATACATGTAATAACAACTTGAAAAATATTCTTTGTGCAGGTTCGGCAGCGGGTTCACTGTAAAGATGTACTTGGCCGAGGCTTCATATGATGCAGAGGCAATCACTCGCTTCATGCAGCGCAGATTCCCAAGCACTTATCTCAAGGTGAGCTTTGTCAACTATCCTAAGAAGTCAAGAGTACTTGTTAGAGGATATATGAAAAAAAGTCTATAGAGTATTGCAGTGTAAGACTTCAATACATTTTAAGATGAGTTTTTTTTTTTTTTTAATTTAAAAGTCAGAAGCACTGGAAAGATGAAATTAGTATATTTAATAGAGATAAATTATACTTCTATAGATAGATCAAAACTTTATTGATCCCAAAATGGGGAAATTTGTTGACCATAGCATCTCAAAAACAATATACAAATTCAAAGAATCAAATCAAATACTATATACAAAAATGTACTATACCAAAAAAAAAGATCAAATAATAATATGGCCTATATACATAATAACAACTGTGTGGGGTTTGCGAAGTTATTGCACATCTATGTGTCATTTGTAGACATATCTGTCTTCATAATAATCACTCATGGGATGGATATATTGATAAGAACAAATTATATCACAAATCATTTGCCACAAGTTTCTTCCATTACTTTATATGCATTGATTTACTGAGTACAGATTCCATGGCAACTCTTGTTGCCATGG
>JAOWBL010000014.1:8357822-8393781 GCA_028564865.1 Zenarchopterus dispar | reverse complement strand
AGTGCAGGATATGACAGGATAAATAGATAAAGTGGCATCAGTATATAGTATATAGTATTATGTACAATATATGACTAATGGTGACAATGATTGCTCTATTCCTTTTAAGTGTGCTCTTGCCAAGATTGTGAAATTGCGCATACTGGCGTGTTGGCAGGCCTGCATGGTATTTAAAACTAACAGCATGCTTTTTCAGCTGTGACACATCAAAATAGCCACAGTGGATGGGAATCATTTTGCTTTCCCCCTCCTGTGTGACAAGTTATTTAATTCCATAGGATCTAGATGAGAGACTGCCAAGCATTGAAATGCATAGTTCATAATGGTTAAGACAATTAATGGTCCTTTAGTTATAAAACTGCAAGCCTTCACTTGTTCTCTCCCTTCGTGACAGAGAGCAGATCAATAAAAACACTGTATTTCTTTTTACTGAATGGGAAAGTTGACTCCAGTCTAAGAGAGGTTTATTACCCAGGTCTTGCGCTGGGCCCCGGGCAGGAGATGGCTGCGTGGTGTGTCGGAGCCCCGCGTGGGTGAAGGACATCCAAATCAACAGACAACTCAGCAGTATTGTACAGCTCTTCTGTGGTTTGGAGTCCCTGCTCAATCCCACAAAACAATCAGGTAGGTGGGAGCAATATATGTATCTGTAGTATGTGTCAGCTTTTGACTGGCATTTTTAACACTCTTCCTGGTCAAATCTCTCACAGCATTAGCACTTTATTGAACTTAAGACTCAAAAATGTGTTTAAGCACATTTACGTTACATGTCCATAACACCCATTCCCAAGAAAAAGCTATCGCCCCTACTGAAATGTAAATAAAAAGAATTCAGAGATTTGAACAAAAACTTGTGAATCCATATTTTATCCATAATAATAAAAACATACATCAAATCTTGAGACTTTTTACTACTATATGTCATGAAAAATATCAATTTATTTTGGAATTTTATAGCAGCAACACATCTCATAATAGCATCAATGTAGGCAACAAAAGGCATCCTCTGTTAAATACTTTTAATTTTCAGCAGGTGAGTGACAGTGTTGGGCATAAAATGAGCATCTTAGAGAGGCAGAGTCTCTCATAAGTAAAGCACCTAATCTGCATCTGTAAATTATGAAACCATTTTATAATACCTTTCCTTTACCTGAAGATGTAAAAACTTTAATCTACAGTACATAATATCATCAAAAGATTCTAGGAAGATGAAGGAATCTCCGTGTGCCAGAGGACACGGCTGAACGTGAACTTTTGATGTCTGTGATCTTCAGGCCTAGAGATGCCACTGTGTTAAAAATGGATATAATTCTGCCCTGGAAATCATTACATGGGCTTATATGCACTTCTTGAAATCCCTTTCTAAGAACACATGCCATAACATTTTCTTTTACTTTTATTTATTTTTAGTATAGTAGCTATTTCCTGCCCCCAAATCTCTAAGAACCATCAAAGAAGAATATCATAGGTTATGAAGTAGCAAATGCATCTCTTTAAAATTAATGTCTTATTAATGATTGACAATATTGATTTTTAAGAGCATTCTTCCTCCTATCGGGCGTATTGATGGCAACTATATCCCCATCAAACCTTCTTTCCTTTGGTAGAACAAAAATGTTAATGTGAATGGCAACTATGAGCTGGTTACATTCAAGTTAGCTGTTTGAATTATGTTATTATCCTTCATTTTCACCTTCCCGTCTTTTAAAAAAATCTTTTTCCCCACTACCAGGATTCCAGATGCATAAAAAGTCAATTTTAGGTGTAAGACATTTGCATTCCTGCACTTCTCACTTGTGTGATCCTATAACAGTCATTAAGTATTTTAATCATGCATTTAGTCACTCTGCAGTTTCTCTCACACAACTGTCTTTCCTTCACTGCCGCATGCATTTGACTTTCCCACAGAAAGATGTGCTCAAATTCACTATGATTGCAGCAAAAGCTCTAATTCTAATGAGGAAAAATTAAGCGAATCTCTTCCATTTAGTTGGCGTTGCTATGTTGAATCATGGTAATAGAACTCCAGTAGGAGTCTCAGAGTTGACAGAACCAACTCTAAAGCCCAGATCTGAAACTAGAAACTCTTGAGATTCTCATTTCTCTATTTAAGCATTTGATATGCTATCTGTCCTGTTGTGAATAAAATATGGGTTCATAAGATTTGCACATCATTACACTCCATTTATTTACATTTGAAAATGACAGATCTGTTAGCCTTGGGGTTGTAAATAAAACTTCACTTTGACATAGAATTTCAGGGTCAAGTTAGGTAAGTTTTTAAAAATGTCCCTAAAGGTATGTGAAACGTTTTTTTTTCTCAGTGCAGGGCTATTGTAAACACAAAGAGCTTTTCTGATAGCAATTTAGTCTTAGGGATTGAAATGTAATCATAGCAGGAAAGCAGTTATTATGTGTCGTTATGTGTCTTGTCTGTGCTTCTGTATACTTTCTTTCAGATTCTGTTGTTGACATCCAAACTCAGCCTGAGACTGCCGTCTTGAAGCACAAGAAGAACTTTAAGATTTGGTTCAGTCCACGCAGTCGTAAGGTGCGCTGCCAGGTGGAGAAGCCTTCAGAGGCTTCTGTACCAGGCAGCCGGTCCTCCGAGGTAGCAGCCGAGGCACAGCCAGAAACACTCACTGCTCCATGCAAGGACCTGTCGGTTTTTAATTTTAACTCATCCTCCCAAGACTCTTCCTCTTCTTCTTCTCAAAAAGTTAACAACGTAAATCGAAAAAAGCAGAATTTGCGCCCTAAGAAAAATGCAAAACGCAGGCGGAAGCAGGTGCAAGGAGTCGCAAGGACAACGCGTAAACAGACCAAGCAGGATATGAAAAAGAAGACACTGGAGGCCATAAACCAGCAATGGGGAATTAATGCGGAAGGGCACACCTCTTCCAGACCGGAGCACATCAGTGCTGACGGTGCAAGGAGGTCCAGTAAAAGGGTGTCTTTTCGAAGCCCCAGTGTCACCTCAGATGAGTCTCAGCCTCAAGTGCCACAGGGCAGTGCTAATGAACTCAGTCCTGCCTGCAGCACAATAAGAGATGATCTCTCAGGAGACAGCGTCTGTGTGCTGAATTACCAAACCCAGCCTGGTCAGAACGTGTCCAACAGTGTCAATCAGCACAGTAAACCATCTCCTAACTACACCAACCCAAATGAAAATTCAGGGAAGCAGGACAAGATGTCTCCGTCTCAGAATTACTCAAAAAGAACCAGAGTGGAAGAGAAAAACTCCACCTTGGAAAACACACCAAAAAGACCAAGATCATCTCCAAGAGGAAGAGGAAAATCACTGAATCGGATGTCTCCAGTAGTTCTTAATCCTCCATCTTTAGCTTCACCCAGAAGTGATAAGAGCACCAAACATTCTAGACAAGAGGAAATGCTGAGTTCCTCAGTGGTACCACTCGCTGTAATGGAAAGCCACAGCAAATCTCCCTTCAGTCCTGGATCATCTGTCAGACGTCCCAGCTCTGGAAGCCCTGCAGTTTTGAAGAAGAACCACAAGGGAGAGACCCCACTTCATCTGGCTGCAATAAAGGTTGAGAGGTTTCTAAATAATTCCCATGATTCCCTATTAACTTCACCCCAGTTCATGTTGCATTCTAAAAAGGCCAGTGTTTCCTCTGTAGACTGACAGCATTAAAAGCTGAAATATTAGAAGCTTGATTTTTTTCATCAACAACATGGCTCAGGAGCATCTGAGCATTAGATTCTAAATGCATTTTCAGTTAACTTATAAATGAAAAGAAGTTAAACAGACTAGAGTAAAATTATATACTTAAAAATACCCTTTCCTGCTTTGTCCTTTGCCTATTCTCCAAAGGCAAAAAATGGAAGATTTATCAGCTTTTAAAATTATGATACTGACTTGATGGTATAAGTTTGGCCTTCCTTGTTCCTCAATGTTCTTTAGATTTCTTTAAATCCCATATTTATAATTATAAACCTTCCCTTCCTGTGGAGTTGCACATATTGTTTGATCAGACGATCAGGGAGGCATGTTCTGTCTTATAGTAATCCTTGTGAGCATAGTTGTAATCCCTGCCTGCATCCCAGACAAGGTAATCAATGGCCCACAGCAGAGTCTCATTGATGAACTGTACTGCTTTTGTACCTTCGGATCAGCATCTGGGTTGAAATTGTTGACTTTACAGGTCTGTGATTCTGACTCTGGGTTAATTTTCTTTCTCCACCCTGCAGGGAGATGTAGAAGCTGTCAAGGAGCTGCTTGATCAGGGAGCTGACCCCAACCTGAAGGACAATGCCGGATGGACACCTCTGGTAACCGTTTTGTTTAAGAAACATGGCAACAATATGTTTCATCTATAAAACAGGGATTGCTTGGTATATTTGTTTTTTCTACTATATAAGGTTATCCCTATTTGATGGGGGGAGAAAAAGATATGTTTTTTGTGAATAATAGGAGTTATTGTCATTTTTTCTCAGTGACTATAGTTTTCAAGAGTGTGAAGTAGCTTGATGGCAAAAGTTTTCCAAAGTGAGGTATTTGTGAGCCACTTGACTTTATCACCTTTGTTTTTGTTTTTTGTTTTTTTTGCATTGCTGGCATCAACTTCAAGGTAGATTGATGTTTTCTTAAAACACTGAAATTTAGTCTCTTAAGGCAGCTTGAAGTTGATTCTTTTATAGAGTCAATGTATTGGCTAAATTAAGGTAAAAAGCCTTTAAAACATCTTTCTTAGATTCTTAAAAAAAAACTTTTCTGAAAATAGTGAACTTATGACAGAATGCATATGCATATTAGTTTTCCAGAGCAAAAGAGGCAGTAATTGTTAAAATTGTTCCAATGTTTGGTTAAAGTTGCAAAATCAGCTAGATGGTACAGAACTAAAACATATCTGGGTAAGTTTTCTATCAAACTATAACTCAAAAAGAAACAAAAATATGCTGTGACCCCATGTGATTTTTTATTTTTTTTATTTTTGCTAGGTAGTTAGTTGATTGTGCTTTTTACTGTATTTTAGCTTGAAACATCTAGTATTAAACATTATGTTGGCAAAAACACAGCATCAAATTCCTGACTTGTTTTAATCATGATGGAATTTTCCAAAAATTAGGAATTATGGTGTTTTAGTGTACAAAGACCTTCCCATATTACTGCCATGTTCTGGATGGGGTCTATCAAGTTATTTCATTCATTCATTTTTTCATTCATTCAGTGACTACAGTAACAGACTGGGAGAGAGATTTATGAGGAGCATTAAGTTGTTTGCAGTCTCCCACTTGGCCACTAGGTGTCTCTAAACCTATTACACCATTCCTGCGCTGGATTATTATGCTGTAACCAGAAGCAAATTAAAGTATTTCAGTTTTTACAATGACTCTATCTGTACAAATCATGTGAAACATGGCGAAAGACTTCTATGACTTTAGATAAGCTGGAAAAACAACAGTATATCTTATCAAAAACGAGGATTTCAAATCCTGAGTGTTAATCACTCTAAGTACCTCTATTATTTTATACATAAAAGCTAAGCTCACAAAGTGATGGTCTGTGCTTTTTAACATGATAAGCTTGAAGAGCTTTCACTGCTGCCGGAGGTAGTTTTATTCCCTTTGAGAATAAATGTAGGAGTGTTTGACTCTATCCTTATTATAAAACTTAAAGTGGCTCTGAGCTCCACTGAAACTGATTTCAATTTTGAGTTTTTTACTGATCTTTCAAACTGCTCCCAATAAGTTTAGAATTTGAAACATTAATTTTTGACTGCTTGCATGTAACTGAAAAGGATGAGATCTGTCTCAGTCAACATGCTGCGAATATATCCTTGTCACTGGTGTGTGTTTTTTTTTTTTTTTTTTTTCTGTGCTTAGCTTTCTCCATCATTTACATACTTGATCATATTACTTATGATGGTTGGAGTTGAGTGTGAACATGTGTCTAATCTCACTGCAGTTGTCAGGCTTTAAACAAACACATTCAAACAGATTTTAATATGCACCGAAGAGATCTATGGATTTGTGTTGCTAACTGTGAGCAAAATAAACATTTGTCTGTCACAGATGGTCTGCATAAAAGAAAGTTGATTTTATGCCAGCTTTACACGCAGCAGTTGTCACAAACTGTTCTCCCTTTATGTGTTGGAAATGACGAGAAGCTAGTTACTAGATGAATGAAGTAAGATATTTTCTTTTATATATATATATTACAATTTACGTTCACCATACTGTAACTGTGCACATTTGTGGGGAGCAACAAGCTTCAAAGAGCAAAAATGAATAGCTTTGATGACCTGACACAAATTAAACTGAACTAAAATGAAAAAAAAAATCATTCTCTACTATATCCTTAGCTGCAAAATAATTTACTTGGCCTATATCCCTACAGCTTTACTGCTGAATTTATATACTGTGCACTTGCTGTGTTGTCTTTAATAAACCTCAGAATTAGGCTCAATAAATAATCTGTCAAATTAACACATTGTTTAAGTTGTAAACATAAAATTTAATCATGCATTTCTACAGCTGTAACCTCCATTCGTTTAAATTTTAGAAAGAATAAAAGTGGGGTGGTATATGTAAGGTGTGTTTCTCAGATAATATAGTTCTCATTGATTTTTATCAATGAAGAATGATTTTCTACAAAATCTAAATTAAGGTATTTGTGTTGTTAATTGACTACCTCCAATCAAAATACATGCATTAGGAAGTATATATTAAATCAAAAATGTACTTTCACATTATTTGTGATTCATTTACTTCATTCGAAACATAAAATTGTGGGGAAAAAACAGAAGAGAACAAGTTAAAATATCTTTTTTGTGGCCTTCAAGTAAAAAGAAACCAAATCTGAGCAGAATGGGTTGGGTGTGTTTTTTCTTTCAGCATGAAGCATGCAACCTGGGTCACCTGGCAGTTGTTGAGGTGTTGGTCTCAAGAGGAGCCCTCTTGAACACACCGGGTTATGAAAACGATTCTCCACTTCACGATGCTGTGATGAATGGGCACTCAGCCGTTGTTAAACTGCTGCTGCAGCTGGGGGCTTCACAGAACGTTCTGTAAGTTGTTTCACTTTTTTTTTTTTTTCCTTCTGTGTATAGCATTGTCACCAAGTTGTTACTTTTATAATCATCTGCTATGTGTTACCCAAATGAACTCACCAAAGGTCAGGGTCAGACCTCATTCTCCAGTCCTGATGATTTGAGCCATCAAAGCTGCTGAATTAGATTACAAATGCCTTCTGCAGTTTGTTTTAACTAAGAAATAATCACAGAAAAAAAACTTAACATTGAAGCTAAGTTTAAATTTGTGTCATGTCTACTGTATTTCATTGCATTACATCATAGATGTTTCTGTCCTTACCCCTAGGCCAGCACCTTTTCTCCTTATTTCTTAAATAAATAATGAATGAAGTGTCCATTCCCCCAGTTACTTGCAGGCTTTCAGGCTTGTGTGTATCCAGGTAAAGGGTGTGATGTAGTGTTGTGTGCAGTGTGTTTAGCAATAGTCTACCAGCTTTTTATTTACCTGTTTATTTTCTTCCCACTGGAACCAGGGTGAAAATAAAGAGATGTTGGATAATCATTATGATTAGTAGAGTAGATGGTCAATTTGATAGTCAATTTGGGCACCGACATTTAGTCGCCTACCAATCACCATTTGTCTGCTTTCTTTGTTTCACTGTACTTGTCTCATTACTTTTATGGCTTCAAATTGCATGGTGTTACAGGTTCTCCTTTTGTACCTTGTTACTTGTCTGCAAGGCAAAAGATGCAGCGATATGGACAGTCTGTTAGGGCCCTGCCAGATAAATTCAATCCTAGTGTTATCTTCTCTGCTTACCAGGCACAATCGCCATTTCAATTCCTAATGGATTGACTGGCACCCAGCCTCAGGTTTGGCAGCAACTGATTTTGCAGGTCTTCATTGTGCCTTTATGTATGTACGTGATGGATTTGTATGCTTCCATTTTCCCCATTGTTACGGTAGCGTTGCCTTAATCACTCGCTGCCACCAGTGGCTTTCTATTTAGATCATGTTTACAATGGTTATGGCCCTGCGGATATGAGAAATGATGAAGCCATTTCTGAGGTGAGTCCTAGCGTGTTTAATACAGCTGAGGACATTCTGTGTTTGGAACAGCTGTATAGCATGTATATTACATAAAAAAAGAAATGTTCACAAAAGTTAGAGCTTCAGTTGTTGTGTACCAGATTTTCAGATTAGCTACATAAAAGAGCACATTAAACTGTGTATTTTACTTGTTTGATAAAAAGTAAGTTAAAATATAGAAGCAAGGAGCTCCTTTTAAAAAGCGAAGTTAGTATATAAACTCCAGTCACAACACTGTAGTCAAATTGAGATCTGGACTTTGAGTGGGCCTTTTCAACACCTTGATTACTTTCATTTTCAGCTGCTCTTTTATAGATTTGCTGACATGTTTGAGATCACTGTTCTGTTGCACAAGGAAGGTTTAGCTGAGCTTCAGCTGTCACATAGATTTTCCTCATGTACAGGGTTGCAAGGGGTTTTTAAATTCCCAGAAACTTTTCATAGAAAGTTATTTTGGAAACTTTCAGTTTTAAATAAATTTATTCTGATGATAATTTAGCCTTTTTTTTCTTCTTTTTTTTGTAATAACCCACCACACATTAATTTATATTCACCATACTGCACACACCACACCTATCACTGTCCTCTCTCTTTATCTATTCCATCCTTTCGGTGATTTTAGTCCTCTGACAGAATAAGAGTTTCATCTGGTAATAAAATATGTTTGATCAGACCGTCAAAGAGGACCTGTGGAGGAGACATTCACTTTCACATACACGTGTGCACAAAAAAAGCTAAAATCTGCTGCAGGATTAAAATGGATATATGTTAGGCTTCAAGTGGTCTTGCCAGTTAAGGCACGAATCATTAACATATGCAGACAGTTGTTTAAAAAAAAAAACCAATAAAGAAAAAAATAAAGGGAAAAAGGCTTTAAAATATTAATGTTGTTGCATTAATATTTGATATAAATATAAAGTAAGCTAAAAAAAACCCCAAAATGTTCTGAATTGGTAAAATTATTTACAGTTGATGGTAAAATAAACAAATAGAAACAGTCTGGAGTTCTTTTCACTGAGCTAAATCTACATTCCTGTAGCTTTTTTTTTTTTCTTCTTCTTTTCTTTTTTTTCTTCTGTATCTTAAAAGACAACTGGCAGAAGAAACGGCATCATTATTACTAGATAGATTGTGTTTTAAAATGTCAGTTACTCATTAGTTAGGTACTGCATATGAAAATTTAATATTTTTTAGATAAGTGTTAATACAATACATCAAATATATGTATTCTAGTAACATCACTAGTATCTACTAGTCCTATCACACATAGTGTGGCTGTAATAATCCTGGTTTTATGTACAGGATGCTAGAAATTATTTGTGAATGTGATCGACGACTGTACAGGAATTTAACCTAGTCTGCATTAAATCAAATTGTTTCAACAAAGAATATACTGAAAGATTTATTTTTTTCCACCAAGAACATCAGTGTTAGGTTGTAGAAGTTAACCTGCACTTTTGTAAATTTATTTCCCAAAATATTTTCTTTATAATTCCCATGGAAAGCTTTCAGCTTTTAGAATCCCTGGGAATTTAACTCCCACAACTGGTTGGAAAAGTTAATAAGAATATTATTATGATTAAAATAATATACAGAGGCATATATTTTTTACTTTTTTTTTTTACAGGATTTTCTGCATTGTTAGGCCTGTACAGTTGTTTTTTTTTTCTTTTTTCTTTTTTTTTTTAAATCAGTTTCACAATTATAAATATATACCAGTGTAGCACTTTTGAACCATTGAAAGGCAGTTTTTATGCGTTAGTAACCATACAATGAGCCTTTAGACTGTTTATGCTTATGTCAGTCTTGTGTGAAAATTAATTGCTGTGATCTGTGAAACGAGTCATTGTGTTCATTTGAATTGAGTGCTGGTTCAGTCATCAGACCTGAGAGGTAAATCTGAGCCCTGGATCCATACTTAGATGTTAATCAAAATCCATTGAGGGCTCCAAACTGCACTGACATGCCAATAACAGTCTCTGGATTTAGGTAATTACACTCCAGAATAATACAATAAACAAGCCATGACAGCTACCAAATGTTAGAAGATAATTATTGCATTGAACTCACATTTTTGCATAATATATAATGAACATTGTTTTCTTTATCCAGATGATGCTGAGATGCTACTTTTTTATTACAGACATCATATGAGCTCAAAGTGACATTGACACTTTTGTTTTTTTTTTCTTTTCAAGTCAAATTTCTAATGGTTTGTTTATTCTGTCTAGATTCATATAAAGATGTATATGCACAAGCTTGAGCAGTGGAAGTCAATTATTCAGTTCTTGCTGGTGGTTCATCATTTTGCCAAACAAACATTAGCTGACTGTAAGATGCTGAGAAATGCTTTGATGCATGAGCAAAGAAAGTCAAGAGGATAGCTGGTAAATGAACAATTTTATTAAAGCAGGGGAGGGACTTTGCAGATGTTTTTAGGCATTGCAGTAGTGTGGAAATTCATTTTTGTTTGACCTCAGTGGAACACAGAATGTGTTTTGGTAGATAAATAAAACTGATTGTAACCAGAAACTTTAGTTGCAAGAGAAACTAACAGGGCACCTTTAACCCATCAGACCTAGTGCATCATTTTTGGTACTTTTTAAGCCTGGAGCGATATGACATTTTTGAAGAAATTTTTATATGTTTTAATAAATATATATTTATCACCATGAGGGCAATGAAAGCTGACAGTTTGCCCTCTCCAATGTGTATTTTATGTTTCCAGCAGTTATTATAGATAACAACAACAACTAAGAGTAAAACTGAAACTAACAGAGAAAAAATAATCATGTTAACTGAAATAAAAAGACAAACTAAAGTTTCTTTGTTTTTTTAAATACAAAAAAAATTAATAAAAACTACAACTAACTATGCAGAACTAACGGAAAGGAAATAAAATTGCAAGTAAAATTAACCTTGCTTTCATTTCGTGGCTTTTTTGTTTGTTTGTTTGTTTGGCACTTCATTTTCTTTTCATTGTCAAAAGAATAAAGGATTTTTGTACTGTATGACATTGTTGATAGCTTTCTTTCATCCTACTTTCTTTTTTTGTTTTGTTTTGTTTTGTTTTGCCAGTATTTGTAAGTTAATTCCCTTACAATAAAACTAAAACTACCCAATTTTTCAAAACTAAAACTACTGGTGTGCTTGTTGAACTAAAACTAACTAAAAATCAACTGAAATAAGCACACAAACAATAAAATGAGATAAATATAAAAAATATTTAAAAAGTCAAAACTATTGTAACTCTGGTTCCTAGTAACTTAAGAAGCTAAAAACATAAAGCTCTAGTGGACAGCTTGAAGTTTTCCAGAAAACTGCTTGGTTTTAAAAAGCATTTTAAAAAAATACAGCATTGGGGGTTAACATAATACGGGTTTGAAAAAATCTAGAAAATAGATATTTTCAATTTTTCTTTTTTCATTCAAATTTTAGAAAGAAATCTTCATAGTCTATACTCTGTGAAGCAGTATCCTTTTCAGATCCGCTTCGGCTCTTATAGACGTGTGAATGCTACTTATTTGGAGTCAGAAATGTTGTTAAAATGTATAAAAGAGTGTCATGAAGGCAGCTGTCAACCTAAGCTGTGAGATTCAGATAAACCAGTGTAGGATAGGAGTTAAGACCTTACTCTACCTTTCTTCATCTCACTCCTACTTGGAAAGTCAAGCAAGTTTTAACTTTTACTAACAGCACAACTTTCTCAGATTTTTTTATTTTTATTTTTTAAACATATTCTTGTCACATGCTGCTGCTGCTTAAACCAGCTTGTGTATGTGCATATGTTTAAGTGTCAGGGACATTCTCTGTTTGTTTATATTTGTATATGTGTGTGTGTTGGACTAGGGGTATGAATCCAAATGAAATATTTTATGGACCAGTGGACCTATTAATTGTCCCCCAGGTGTTATCTTTGCTGACGCCTAATCTTTTAGAGACAACCTGCTGGGCTTGGTTCCTCTGTTCTTATCCTTTCTTCCTCATGTGCCTTTCCTCATCCCTTTCTCCATTCCACTTCCTCAAGGTGACCCTAGTCTTCTTTCAGACTGAAAGACTTATTCAGTAACCCCATTACAACCAGGAAATGCCTCCTTTTCCTCATATTTGAGCCTCTGTGCAAATTTTTGCTTTTGAGATTAAGCCAAATCTCCGTTACAAACAAGGTTGCTGTTTATTGGAGTTAAAATACATACTGAGCCTGTGGGTAATGTGGCCTACTCATCAGATGAATACATAATAATGAAACACTTTGCAATGTAATGCCATCCTGCAACATTTTTATTCCATCAGTTGTATTCACTGATTCATTTACTTGCACCCAGCCTGATGTTTTTTCTGTGAAGTGAGATACAAATTCCAGCTCATCCTCCTACATCACCATCAGATAATTATGTTCCAACAAGTGAATGGCACACGCGGATACACAGTTTCACAGAACAAGCAGCGTGTGACATTACCAGATTGTTTTGCTCAGAGCTCAGCAATGGCAAATATTGAATTTTAGTGTCCTGCTTGGCCAGTGATAAAAGGAAACTCCATTTACTAAGACTGTGATGAAATGTTAAGAGAATGATTATGCAGTTTGTGAAGATTTAACTTTCTACTCAGCGGAGTCAAATGTGCACTCTCTTTGTGTATAAAGACAGAAAGAAGCTCCAAAAAAAAAAAAAAAGCTTAACTTCTCTGTAAAGACAAGGAAAGGAAACAAAATAGTTTGAAAATTTGTGTGAATAATTGTTGCTAAAGTAGTGTGTTTTTAAAAAAAAAAAATATGAGCAGCTAAAATTAATGATTCCCTTCAAAATATTACATGAATATTAAAACATGGAAATGACTTCACAGATCCCAAAAAATTACTTCCGTGCAGACGGAAGCTTTTAAAACATGTTCCCAGAGATAACAGCAAGGTGAGCCATTATCGTTTTATAATCTGTTTTGAAAAAAATACTTTGACTACAATCAAATACCATTTGAACTTCAATTAGCATAAGTTTTTTTTTTTTTAAATATTGCAAATTATTCTCATTTACAAGTTTATTTTTTTCCTTTTAACATCTGCTAGAAAAAAAACTTCTCTTTTAAGGCCAGGACTGAAGAGTTTCTTTTTTTTTTTTTTTTAAGTTGCTAAACTGTTTAGCAACTTTTACTAACTTGGGTACTTAATGTTAAGTTGGAGAGCATATTAAATATTTTACTGGAGACTTATCGCAACACTGGTATCCACTGAAGTAACATTACGTACCATGAAAAATTTCCTTCCTTCGCCCATGTAATGGGAATGAAACAATGCACTTTTCTTGATTGTGGGGGGGGGATGAATTTTGCCAAAAAGCGACCAGTTTGTATGACCAGCATGAAGGACCATATCACTCTTACCAGTGATGGATGCCGACTCGTGTGTTAACGCACAGATGCACCACTGTGTCACTTCCATTCAGTCTCCATCGTTTACCAAAGGGGGAATTGTGGCAGTTTAACAAAAAAAAATAAAAAAAATTCTCTTTTGCACTAATTTGACACACCAACTGTGTTAAAAGGCCTAGAATTGAAGACAATCCAGTTGCATCCAGATAAATGGTACAATTCTACCACCTGCCATGTAAATTGGTAACATAATAACTGTACAGGCTGTGATCTGGGCACTTGTGCAACTACAGAACACTCCCTATTGTTGCCGGGGCCTGGTACCCACATGACGCACCACAGTATTTCACTTCTAATGTGTTTTCACCTTTAATGTTACTTAATCTGCACATATTTAATTCATTATTTTATAATGAGTTTCCCCCATAATGTGATTAAAAATCATTTTTTTCCACAACTTTGGCATCAGAGCTCACTCAGAAGATAAAAAAATAGCATTTAGAAAAGTACAACATAAGTGTCTTGAATAGGAAAGCTTTTGTGTCTCATTTCAAATCTCAAATAGGAGATGACCGAAGACAACACCTGCATTGTGTTGCCCTTATTGAAGAGTGTAATGTTTTCTGTGGCCCTTAATGATCAGACATCATTTTTTGCGTTGTATTTTTGGGTCCAGTCATGTATTTCATATGTCCACTGAACACTCAGCATTGCTGCAAACACACAAAAACCCACATAAGTGAATTCTTTGATACACTGAAACACTCTATGGAATTTTCTCCTTCACAGTAATCTACATGGAAAGCGGCCAGCAGATTATGCAGTGAGCCCGGAGATGCTGGAGATTTTCCAGCAGGCCTCAGAAGAAACCCAGTATGCTAATTCTCGTACATCTCATAGCCCCTCAGCTAGTCTCTCTGTGGTACGTCTTCACGAAGCTGTAAATAATCCTTTCTTTCTCTTTCCCCCCCTTGAAAATGGCAACCCCGCGGCTCTGATGTTTTGTCCGTTAAATGCCTGGACATCTTGTGTTCCTTCTGTCCTTCCTTAGGTGAGCGAGTCTCTGAGGAGCGATCAGCCCGTCGTGCTTTTGGCCAGCAAGCTGTCACTGGCAGAGCAGAATCAGCTGGCCAGACTGGGAGAGCTACTGGGAGGAAGGATGGCCGACATCTTTTCTGACGCGGGTAATGTTTATGCAACTCTGACACCACCTCCTCTGAGAATACTACCTGTGCACGTTTGCATTCCACTGTTATTTTTGATGGGTCTCTATGCCACATCCCAGATTAAAAGCATCTACCAGTCACTTCCTGTGGCTTGAACTTTTCATTTCCAAAGATTCCGATAGGTAATCAAAGGGTGGTTTAGAAATGCGGATTTAAGACTTAGATATCTAATGGCTTCTTAGCTACTATCGCGCTTTACTCTTGATATTTGTTGTCAGGATTATTTCTTCCACCTTTAGAGATGGGGAGCTTTATCTCAAATGGTATTTCGTTCCTTCACACAGCTGTGCTTTACAGACTTTCGTATCTAACGCAGATCCATTTGTACTGAAAACTCCCACAGTTTGGTTTTTAAACATTATCACTCACGAAGCTTCAACAGCAGAAAGAAAGTGCTTTTAGAGGTGTATACATCATTATGATGCAGAAGCTCCTTCACTGTTGCATAGTACTGGCTCAAAGAACACCAGAGAGCCAAAGTAATTGAAATCATTCCTCATAAAATGTTTGGCTGTACTGTCAGAGTGATGAATACTCACTAATGAAAAGTAAAAGTGCTGCTCCCTGTGCTCTCTTTTTTTGGCCAGAGGGGTGAAAGTTCATGCTCTCCACTGATTTTTTTTTTTTTCTTTCTTTTACATCCAAATACACCAAAAAAAATCAGTGGTCACAGTGAGAGAGAGTTTTACCCCGGAGATATAATTATATTCATTCTGGACTTGTCAGCAGTGTTCACATGTTGAATGAAGAGGCAATAAGCTTGCATTTAAATTTTAATTAACCTGTAATTAGGTGCCCCTCGCCTTTCATGGTATAAGCTTCTGCTTGGTCTTTTGTTGCGTTGCCAGGAACCGCTTCGACTCTAAGTTTATCTGGTCACTCGTGAACAACAGTGGCAAATTAACAGTATGAAAAATCCATTACAAAAAAAAAAAAATTCATATTTGTCTTTTTCTGGTGCAGGATGAGTTATTGCAAATCACTATTTACTAAAATCACTGGGCAGCTATATTGTTTTACCCTGTTATAGAGCTTTTATCCAACAGCTATCTAAACAGATTAAATACTGAACTTATGTTCTAAAGCATAAATGCATTTTCTGCTTCACATTGCATTTCCTTTTGTTGCAGTCTGTTACACACTTGACAAGTTACAGAAATATTTTTAGTCGAAGTGATTGTGAATGTCGGACATAGTACCCCTTCGTCTGACAGATGAGAACCGGTTTGAAGCTCTTCCTCATCTATCAGCTTATATTCTTTTGATTTTTTTAGTATTACAATATTCATTTCAGGAATATTGTGCCTTCTAAGCGTAAACATTCAGTATGAGAACTGATGCCCTCTGAGTTTCTTCTTGTAAAATCAAGCCAGTATGGGTCTTAGACCATAGATAAACCTGGGTTTGGAAATATAAAAAATATAACTTCGAAAATATAACTTCAAGTCTAAAAATTTTCAATAGGACAGCAGGCAGCTGTTATTTGTATCTGGTTAACACAACTCCCACATGCAACCGTTCTAATTTGGCGTTGTGTGCATTTGTTTGTTTGTCTCCTTCCATCAGTGAGCCATGTCGTGGTTCCAGAAGGGAAAATGCCCACCACCTACTCCACCCTCCTGGGTCTTCTCGCTGGCTGCTGGGTTGTCAAATACAGCTGTAAGTACAGAGGGAGCCGTCTTTGTGTGATAAGCTGATATTTAAGCTGCTGCTGGAACCTCTGTAACACTGTAGTGACACTTTTATCCAAAAATACACTCGTCCTTAAATTGTAGATATTGTAAAGCCACATGACAGTTCTCAATGACAGGTTTACTGTTCTGGAGTATTTCTTTGACTTTGACTTTTTGACAGTAATTTGGTGTAGAGCTGTTCAGTACTCTTACTCTCTGCAGCTTTGCAACATACCTGAGTTACAAGATTTTGCAGTGTATTTGCTTTAAGAGATGCTGATTATCAATAAAGTAAGAAAAAAAAGTCTGCTATGGAACAGTTTTCCACTGTCATCCTCAACTTTTAAACTCTGTATCGGATCAATCTGGGACATATGCAGTCAGACTTTCTTTGTCTGAAGAGTAGGGACTTCTAAGTTGTGTGTGTGTTGTTGTTTTTTTTTTCTTCATGCAGAGCACAGTGTGCCCCTGGAAAGGATTCAAAGAACATTTTGCAACAGGCAATTTTCTGATCAATTGTTTGTGCCTAGCGCAGGGTGTTCACACACCTGCTTACACATCCGACTCCCTGATAGGATGGGTGAGTGAGTCAGGGGTGGAGGTAGAATCTGGAAATCAATGTGCTACAAAGCTTCAGTATCACTAGGAATGAAATGATGGCTTAGTCTTTTTATTTATTCATTTATTTTTCTCCTTTTTTGCTCATATTTAAAAAAAATGTTTGCTATTCTCAGCCGGTCTCCATGGCATCCTTGAACCAAGTCATCAAGCAGATATTCTGAGTAAATCAGCTCTAGGTGAAAGAAATTGAATTTTTTTTTTTTTTTGACATGTCTGTGTGCCCTTCACCAGTGTATTTGTCAGTAGCATCACTTCACTTTGTGTGTTGAGTTGAATTCCAGGACTCTTTGCACCTGTCAGCACACCAGTTCAGCTTTGGATGTGTGCGATTGTGTCACTGTAAACGTTTGTGTGTTTGGACCACATTGGGCCCCTCCCCCCTTCGCTTTCCTCCACGCCGGCTGCACATTTGACACAGCTCGTCTCCCTCATGACAGTCACAGTGGCATCCTTTCTGTTTTTCTGCTCGTGCATGTGTGTGAGCATACACGAGCGCCTGAGTTCTCCCTGTCATTTGGCTTCGTGTAACATCGCTGTCAGATAGGCCAAGTCTTGGATTACCTCTTTTATCAGAATTATGTTTCATTGCATTGCTTTTCCTAAAGGAAAGCAGCTTCTGTACTTCACCCTGCCCATCAGGGCTCATTTCCATCTAAAAACCCCTGATATAACTTCTCATTTAGGCTGGAAAGTGACAGTTCAAATCCTTTTGACCATTATGCACACATAAGCTCGTTTGAGGCGTTCACTGAAGTAGTCGGTGGTATTTCTAAATCATTATTTCGACATTAATTTTAACTAATCGCATGCACCATTATTTTGAATGTGTCTAAAAAATGACAATAACTTGTGGTAATAAAAATAGTAACTCCACTGGGACTTGGAGGGTGTAGTTTCTGTGCTGATGTCCTTGGATGAAGAAAAATGCGACATTTTTCTCAAGTAAGAGGCCTATCAGAGCTGTTTCATAACCAGTTCAACCACTTACACATGTAGAAGAGGGATATCTTCAGATTCCATCCAAGTCTGCTATGTTTTCCATAATCATTGAGCTCTTGGTGTACACCGGTATAAGTTCTGAGGGACTTGATGTACCATACCCTCCAAAGAGCATAAATGCCAAATATTGCATATGTACCATAACTCTGTATGTCACTTTGAAAAGCCTGTATGAAAAGAAATTGCGAGGGACATTAACAGTAAAGTGACCAGTGAATGCTAAACAGACTCATCTGTTCCAGTCAGTTTTCTTTTAACCTCCACCTAGGTGCTGACTGAGTAACCCACTGCCCCCTTGAAGACAAGGTTGTTTCATTTTATCTAGTTAATCAAGCATCCTTTCAAATTTTAAATTAAAAAGTTAGGGTCTGAAAAAGCATATGTAGCATACACATATACCAACTAACCTGACTTAAAAGACATTATCATTAGGTTAGTGGCAAATCCTGTTTTGCAGAACATCTGCCTAAAGAAAGAAGAGTGCAGGCAAGTGTCTTGCCTCGTTTTTCTGATTGGACAATCTACTTCAGATTCAAAGTTGGATTTCACAGAGTTGAGTTTTCTCACTAGTTTGGTTTAATCTAAATAAGAAAACAAGCTTAAAAACCAGAGACTTTTATCAGAGGGGACTAAAGTTTGTGAACATCGCAACAAAAACAAAGGGGAAGAGCTCTCTGTCTTTTCATGTAACATTATTTATTAACATTTTGATTAATTCAGGTAATTTAAAAAGGGGAAGTAATTTCAAACTAATTTAATTCAATTTGTCAAGAACTGTTCTGTGCTTCTAATCTTTGAAAAAATATATTATTGCAGACAAACATGAATTAAATGTTATCAAACTTGACTTGTTTTTGTTTAGTGTAACTATACATTTGTGTGTTTGATTTTATTGCAGTGGCCATTCTATACTTACAGGTGTCTATAAGTGTGAATATGATTGTATAGTTCATCTTTTTTTCTTGTAGTTTTGATCCATTTCCAGTTTGAACCTAAGAGACTACTTGCAGAGAATGTCAACATTTATCTGTGATATGTTCACAGCCTTTTTCTTCTAATCTGTGATTCTGAGGGGTCATTAAAATTGGCACTTTTTTCCTTTATCTTTCTATCTATTTTAACAAAAAGTATCTTTCTTACGAGATACTGTTTCTTAAGGATTCAGAACAAAAGCTTCATCTCCAGTTCATAAAAAATGCTGGTTGTCACAAAGCTCAAGACTCTGAACAGAAACCTCCAGAGACAGAAACAGAGACTCTGCTTCATACTTACAACGGGGACTGCATCATTAATTCCATCATGCTCTGGGCATCTTTCTCTGTCAACAATTCCAGCTTTGCCAATTCTCCAAATCTTTCAGCTCATGATAAAGCAGGCGCGAGATTTCTCATCCCTCTGTTCACAACTGCTTTGTCGCACCCTTTCAATTATCTACAGCCATAATTTTCTTTGTTCTCTGCCACTGACTTGCAGGGGTGGAAGCGTGTCTGCGGGCGGGGAGGCGGCTGCCTGAAGCCGAGCATGAAGCGGGAGAAGGCCCTCAGCGCAGTCGCATCAACAGATGTAGCTTGGTAAACAAGACGCACTCAAACAATGATATAAAGTGGATGGGAACAGATTGTTCAGACCATATGTCCAGAGGAAAATTCTCTTTTACCAGGCATTAGCATTAATTATTGCTCATTTGTTTAGTGTATTTTGAAATTTAAAAAATTACAGTTGTGCTTTTTTTGATTTTCAGTAATCTTAAATTCATATCCACTCACTTTATGAGACAACTTAAATGCTTTTTTTTTGTTTGTGCCGTCATGGTGCTTCAGTAGAAACAAATAGATGCAGAAAATCTGAAATGATCAGAAAGGTACGGTTAAATGAAGGAAAAACGATGCAGTCGGCCATAACCTCTGTGAGGACATCTGTAAATGATGGACTTGCATATTCACCCCAGCAAAAGTGAAATCCAGCCGAAGTATAGACAAAGAGCCTCCTTAATGGAAACTCTTGGAGAGAGGGAGATGGATTTTACACCCCTCAACAGTTGAGTTCATTAATGCTTTAAATAGACCGGTCTCCAGTGGCCTAATTCACTGCTGCTTTTAACAACAATGCTAAATGGTTCATCTGGAGAACGGCGCTTATAACAATGTTTTTTTTCTGTTTATGCAGCAAAGAAATAAATTAAACCACGTCTGCACAGATACTCGTCTCAACTTAATGGAAATGAAAATGCATGAAGCATTTCATTTAGTCATAAACAAAACAAGGCTTGAATAATGCTGCCAATGTGTTTTTGTGAAGGTCGTCACAGGTCTTCTCAACCGGACTTCCCGATGGAAAAGGGTTTATTTATCTGGAGCAGGAAAGTGATTGAGCAAGGGTGAACCATCGAGGTTCTCACTAACAGTTGGATTTGCATTGTTTTCGTAGCTCCCATCACTCTTCGACGGCTGCTTCTTCTTCCTCCTCGGTTCTTTTAAGGCGCCAGCCAAAGACGAGCTGGCCAAGCTGCTCCGGGAAGGAGGAGGTCAACTCTTGAGCCGGCAGCCCAAGCCAGACAGCGACGTGACACAAACTCTGAGTGCAGCCGCCTATCACGCAGAACCGGGCTCCGACCAGGCCCTCTGCACCCAGTACATCATTTATGACCCCCAGGGCTCTTACAGGCCAGCAGTGGTTAGACGAGGCAAGGTGTGGTCTGCTCCCTCCACCTGGCTCATCGATTGTATCGCGGCCTTCCGCCTCCTCCCTGTACCCGACCCTCACATACAGGCTTAAGTTAGTGGTTTGTTTGGTTTTTTGGGTTTTTTTTTAACATGCAGAATCATCATTTTGCATCACATTTTGACATATCATGGTCAAAATATCCCTTTAAAAAAAAAAAAAACAACTTGTGGTAATTAAGTTGACTGAAAGCACATGAAAGTACATATTGTGTTGAAAAATGAAACAATAATGTAGTTTAATGTCAATTCTCTAATGTTAGTTCTTTAAATAAAAACTTAAAGTGCAAACTTATACTTTATTTGTTATATTGGTGAAAATATGCCATAAAAAGGGTATTTTATAAAACTTTTTTTTTTTCTTTTTTTGTGGAGGAGTGTTCATAAAAAATTAGAAATGACATTTCTATGATCTTTTTTTCTGTTTTCTTTTCCTTTGCATATATTTGCTGTTTGGAGTTGGAAAACTACCTTACCATCTAAATAAATGACTCAATTTACACAAAACAGGATTTGTGAGGAAGAAATTATCACAAGACTAACCAAAGCAAAAATTTAAAAAAAAAAAATCTTGTTTTAAAGACTTGTGGAATATTTCTCAAAATGACCGATAACTAAGGCTGAGCAGAACCTGATAACATGTCACTGGGGTTCCATGAAAAGTTTTAAGACTAAACTAAGAATACAGGTATCTATAATGACCTGAAATGACATGTAATAACATTTTATGGCTATAAATGAAAGGATTATTCTGAGTCTGTGCTTTTGCTTTGACCAGCTGTTGTACAAAATTAACTATTTGTCTTGGAAACATCTTGAGGTGTCGAAGCACTAAATGAAGATTGTTATTGGACTTTTGTGATCGTGTATAATGTGTATAACTTTTTGATTTTTCAATTAATCCAAAAGTATTTAGATTCAGTATTTTAAAATTCAGTAAGATTGAATAAAGATTTATGTTGGCATACAATTTGCCTTGTACTTACGACTTTTTAAACTGTACCTGTAACTTGTAACTTCAAGCTTCTGTGTCTATTTTTTTTTCCTTTTTTGTTTTCATTTTGGTCAGAACACTGTTCATTCCTCCATCAATCCTCTGCCAGTTTTCCAGGGAAGGGTCACAGTAGCTCCAGGCTAAGTAAGGTAGTGCAGATGTCTCTTACATCATTAATGTCCTTCAGCTTTTCCTTGGGAAAGTTTGACATTTCCAGACCAGACTGTATGTACTTTATAATCCCACCAATTTAGCTGGGTTCTACATCACAGTACTTACCAAGTTCTTGCTCACCCGGAAACCTCCACAGGGAGGTGTTTGGATATAATCCTAATGAGATGGCCTAAACCACCTTCACTGAGTAGCCGTTTGATGTGAGGAGCAACTGTCAACACCCCAGACATCTCAGACTATCTCCACAGGTGAGCTGAGGTGCTCTGAAAAGGAAATTCACGGCTCCAGGTGGCGGCTGGAAGTTGGATTGATTGAAATTAGATTGAATTAGGTTGTAATTTGCTGCCTCTTCACAACAACACTCCAACACACCGACCGCATCGCGGTCGATCTCCAACTCACTTTAGACGCTTTCATCTGTTGCACAAGTTTCCAGCCCGCTGGAAGGTTTGTTTCGTGGCATGTGTGACACCAAAATCAATTTGTCATGTGCTGCAATCGCTAATGAGCTGTTTTTAAAGTGGGATTACCTTCCATAATATGCATGGGTTTACCAGAAAAAGATAATTATCTAATTGAAAAAGTCTGTTTGATACAAAAGCAGACAGTGGGTCCCAGAAATAGAGTGATGGAAAGTCAATATTAAGTGTAGAACAGGAAAACAAAGCAATTAATTGTTCCGTCACCGCGCTGGCAACCGCTGCAAAGAGGAAAGCAAAACTTTTTTTTACAGGTGTGTGTGTGCTTTCAGGGGTCCTCTACTGGCCATCTCCTGAGATGCCATTTTCAACGGGATTAGTCAGGGATGCACCTAATTGCTATTGATTGCTATGTGCTGCATAAAATTGACCCCCCACCCCTCCCCTTTTTCATGTCCATGGTGGGAGGTGGCAGAAGGCAATTAGCAGTGTGGTTGAGATAGAAGCCCAGACTGACTTGGAATGAAAGGGAATGGCGGGATGAACCTGAGTGATGACCTTGAACCCGGAGAACATTACAAAAACCATTAAAGGCTGGTATCTCCCTATTTCTCTTCTCGCACAACCATGAGCCAGGAAAATGTTTTGCTTTTATTTATTCTGAAGTGCTCTGCTTATAGGCTCATAACCTGGGTTTTTGTTGTGACTCGATTCAGAAAATTGTTGCTTTTTCTTTTTATCGCAGGGAAAATTTCAGCAGATTTGTCCAGCAAGTTCCTCAAAGTCTCAACCACATTATTTTTTCTTTTTTCGCTTTGGAGTTGATTTTGGAGTGTTTTAATGTCACTTTAACTAAAACCTGTCAGGAGAAAAAGAAAATAAAAAGAATTCAAACCCATTTTTGCTGAATAACACTTATTTTCAAGTGTATTTAACAAAATATTTTTGTCTCAATGAAGAATACACATCTTATTTCTGATATCCTTTTTTTTAAACTCCACCTCGTTTCATAATACACATTTTATGTTTGAAGATATTTACATATGAACAACATTTGGAGCACCAAGGGTTTCTTTTGAAGTTTGGACCCTTTGTTGTTCAGCTCAGAATGAACTTGTGTAAATCCACATACAATCAAAAGATGCTTGTCATTTAAAACTCAAATTTTATTTTCATATTTGAGTCCAACATTAACAAACCCTTGGTGCCCCTCCCCAAAAATTAACAATAATACAATTGATTGTATAATAACAGTGTTTCTCTCTTCCTTTACCACATCTGCAGTGTTGGTTTTCAGGCACACTTTATGTAACAGTTTAGTTGCTGAAAAAAAAATTATAATAAGAGGAAAGGAAAAACAATCTTCCATAAGTTCCAGCTACAGTGAGTCGGTGTCTCGTGGATAAAGCAAAATGGCGCATCAGTACACAATGCCCATGTACAAGCCAGTGGTTTTAATGAAGGGAGTGAGGACAATGGGACCATTAGAGCTGACATTCACAGACAGACATAAAGACTCAAGTTTCCTTGCTAAACATAAAGAAAAACAGACTGCACAGCTCGTGAACTTGAACGCATCTGCAAGGGAAAATGTAATTCCCTTTGATTTGCTCAGGAGGAGACAGAGATGCACAGTGCAGTGCAGCAGTTCTGTACCGCATTGACACCTCGCATGTTTTTAAAAAGCAGCCTCTTCTTTCAAATGGCACGCAGCCTGCAACTGTATGTTAATGCATTCTATTTCAAATCCACCCTGCTTGGCTCTCAATGAAAGCTTTTGGAGTAATTTACTGTTTTGTATGTAGTTCCTTGAAGTGCCACGAGTTCAGTCCTGCTGCATGTGTGAATCTGGTCTGCTCTGCTGCAGCAAAACCTTTTTTTTTACATGGTTGTCTTTAACTGTACCACCAGATTTGGTTAAAGGTTGAACTTTCTACTGGCTACCACTGCGCTTCCTAAACGATGGACATTTCAACACCACCACAGGAGAGTCCATCATTACAATAAATGACAATGCCACAATAATCAAGTTGCTTCACTTTGAAATCTTACACTTAAGTTGTGTCTCATTTGCTTTTAACATATTACCACCCTGTGTTTTTTTTTTGTTTTTTTTTTCAGTCCCAACACCTCAAATTTCAGCTGTGAATGAGCTGTACCTGTTCTTGTACTCTCCTCAAACACACGAACTGTTACTGGGATGTTTTAGGATTTAAACAAGGAATATTTTTGGGTAATACATAGCAGTAAACCATTGCACAGGGAAGTGAGGCAGATTAGCTCTTAAAGCAGTCTGGGCTGTTCATTCTGTATGATGCCAAAGGCCACGCTTTGTGAATCTCATCGGGAATAGCAGCAATAAGGCATCTGTGGTGGCAGCAGTGCCTTTGAGCCCTATCAACTGGCACTCTAACTTCAGCCTGTCTCAGCAGTGAGCCACTGAACTGCTCCTAATTTCCTTTGTCTTTATGTGACTTCGTATATAAGCTAAATAATTATGTGGCATTTAAAGTAATTATGATGAATGAATCCCCCAAAAAGATTTTTAAAAAATGTCTGCAGGACAGAGGTTGGGAGAGATAAACCTTTCATATCCGTTTTGTTTTATGAGCCAGCAGACCTCAAGCCAGATAAATGGTCTGTCTTTGCAAACTGAAAGATACTAAATCACTGCAGCTTAATGATGAAAATAATGCAACCTCAATTGTTGCTCCAAAGACTCAACTTTACCCAAAAGCTTTTCCTCTGATTTCCCCAACGCATACACACTACGGCTATGCAGCAGACTTTGAAGACAATGAAATCTTTCTAAAAGAATTTTTGGTGCTTTTTAAAGTAATTCAGTTCTTTAGTCGTTGGTCTTTATCCTATGTTCATATCTGTCTCATTACGGAGTGCTGGGAGCTGCTATTAAGCAGCCCATCCATCACCAAATGGGTCCGTAAGGTTAACGGGAACAGATTTTCTGGAAATGGAAAACATTCTAGTGACGGATGGCATGAGCTAACGGAGATTCACCTTTGGAAATAATGACTAGTATTTATCATCTCAAAAAAAAAAAAAAACCTGTGTTTCGGGACCAGGTTGGGTTTTTTCCTTAGGACTGGACCACTTGAAAAAAACTAGTAATACATTAGCTTGTCTGTGTGTTGTAGCCCTGGCCATAGATTCACCACATGGCTGAGACATTCTGACATGTTCGGGGGGGGCGGCGGGGTAAAGCCGTTACATAATTTGCAGCGTATGTAGCTTAGTGTTTTACCCTGCCCCATTTAAGTATCTCAGTGTTTATTTAAGTACCTCAATGAGCTCAGAGTGACATACTGTGCGTTACAGCATGGATGAGTAGCCTGTGTACCTGTGCATCTTCACATGGACATTATGCCTGCAAATGCTGCTTAAAAAGCACTTAGTCGTATGCAGATTCCCTCCTTTTGTCTGCTGGTACTTGTTAAATGTGCCCAGCATGCAGACTGCAGGAGCGCCAAGCACCCAGCTGGATGATTTATCACAGAATACTCCTGATTAAGGAAAATTAAAGCGGCTGCTCTTGGCTGGCAAAATGCTTTGATAACAAGTTCAAGCAGTTAGTTAGTGGAGGATATGGAGCTCAGAGAGAAAACAATGAAACCATTTGGCCTGGAAAGGGCTGCACAGAGTTTTACTTTTGAAATACTTCCTGATCCTTCCTAGAGTTGGAGTGGTTACTGATTAAAGAGAAAAATACAAAAAAAAAAAAAAAAAAAAAAAAAGCTTATGAAATATGGCAGTAGCATCATGTAAGTGATAAAAGAGAGCCACAGTGATTAAAACATCGTCAAGACAAACAATAAATTATGTGCATTTTGTAAACAAGCTCTTAAGAGTGAAGTTGTGAGTTTGCAGTGTCAGTCCCAGTGTAACCAAGGAAAAGAAGGAGCTCTGTAAAGTGTGCTTTCGTTTGTTTTTTTGTGTGTTTTTTTTCCTTTCCTGCTGTTGGAACTTTACAACACCTGCATGGTTGTGACAGACGCATACAACAAACTGGTGACATACCTACAGAAATGAGCAATTCAACATTGCCAGTGGCTAGGAAAGAGTTGAAGGAGCTTAGAAACTTTCTGTGTGAGAGCAGCGAGTCAAGCAAGTCAACTTTTTGAAAATATATAGGACGAGTAAAACTGGAGGGTGGAAACAGCCGTGAGACAAGTTCCATCATCATCTCGCCGGCTGAACCTCTGTTTGTGTGAAGCTTGTGAGAGCATCTCTTGAATTCTGTCTCTCTTTCGTTTTTCTTTTGTTTCTTTTTCATAAGGAATTGTGCTCCTGCCCTGTCAATCATACAAAATGGCGCAGTATAGGCAGAGCCTTGCCTGAGCTTATCCACCGTCCCCCGTGAAGTCCCTCTATGAAAACGACTGGCCGTTGAGGCACTCCCGACGCAAGCACTGCGCCGGCTTCCACCAGTCTCCGTTGTGGCAGCGGCAGATGGTGCAGTCGTCCACCTTCACTTCAATTCCGGCTGGGATGATCGTTGTTCCAGCAAAGCAATTTGGACCTGCCGCATGGGAAGGGAGGGAAGAAGGGTGGAGAGACAGGAAAGAAGGAATGAGAACGACAAGAAATAGATGTGCCTCTCCCGAGAGCCTCTCTTTTGCGGAGGGGTGGTGGAGTGATGCAGAGAGCTGCAGGGAGTTAGGGGGGTAGGAGCAGACGTGCAGATCTTTTCACAGGCATGCACCGATGGGCTTGTTTTTGCAACACTAAAGCGCTTTTGTTAGTCTCCCCTTCTCCCTCGACATGGAGCGCTTTGCATCCTAATGCGCCGCGAGGAGAGAAGCCTGCCAGGAGCTGGCTTGGCAGTACAGAGGATAGAGTGCAGGAGAAGGAAAGAGATAGATGAAGAGAGAGAAAGCTGCTTTGAGAGGGCATAGGGAGGATGGTGTTAATCACTTCACTTCTGTATGAAAAGGCCACAGAACTCCTTAGCAATTCCTTACAGTTCCTTTCCAAAATCCAGTCACACACACACAAACACACTCATTCCACACCAGGAAAGCACTAAGATTCATTTTGACATCTTATTTATCCTCTAAGCCCTGTAGGATTTACCTTTGTGGATCCCTTCATGTTGATAAAAACCCTTAAACTCCACTGTGTGTTTGTGTATCACTGGAACACATATCATACCCGTGTTTTTGATAATCTCAGCAGATAGAGAAGCAGATCTGCCACGGGCACGCTGTAGAATCTGTTTCCCGAGGAGGCCGAAAAACCTGCCACCTTTTGCGAGAATGCGGTGTTGTTACTTGTAAACACCAGCTGAAATTATTAAAGCTAATTTGTCTCTTTTGCACCTCAGGAAGATTTGAGGCCGTGGATCTTTCTCCCCAGCCCCTTTTCAGATGAAGGAGCAAGGAATTGTTTCGGTTTTATTCATTTAAACGAAGCAATCAGCGGCTCAATTGGTGTGACGGTGACTTGAGATTGCTCTCAGTGTTCAGCTCTGTAAAACCTGCCAGATTCAAGACTCCTCTACAACTTGTCATAAAAACTCATGTGTCCCATAACTCTTGAAGACACAGTTCCCTCCACGGTCAACAGTCACAGACATTTTTGTGTCCCAGTGAAAGTGATTGAGTGTGGGATAGCTAAATGCGAGGAACACAAACAGCAGTCGACCAAAAACGTCTTCTGCTGGCCTAGTGGCTGCAAATCAAAAAACTCAGTTACAGCCACTGCGTTTTTAACAGACAAACTTTTTGATCTGCTAAATAGAGAAAACACATGTGTTATTGATTACATAATGACTAAATTTTTATTAGCGCTTTCAGTTTTTAAGATAATGGTGTAAACAGGCTTGTTGTCTTCCTGCCATGATTTTTAGGGAAACTAAGATACAATATCATTAATGTTAGAGACACCTGTGTTTTTAACAAAAAGTCACATAAATGTTTTATGGCCATCTTAAACAATTCAAACATAGTCAAGCTGATCTAAACATCAAAAGGCTGACATTTTTTAACATTCATAAGCATAAACAAAGGAAACTGCTGGTGACCGGGCATCCCTATCTTTTGCCTCAGCAGAGATGAGCCCCGTCCTTTTGTTTGGATTTGATAAAAGTCCTTTGATCTGGGCTAAGGGGAGACACTGAAAGTGCTTGCCAGGACTTAACTCTCATTGATTTGCCTCGGGACAACTGGCACAGGTTACAGAACAAACTGAGTTGAGGTTGATGATGGACGAGCGTGGCCGGTCATGAACAGGATAGACACATATTCAGCTTCCCATCATCATGTGAAGAACGTGTGTTCCCTTGTCATCAGCTCATCACAACTAATTACATTTGAAGGAGTGAGAATAAATTTGTATCATTTCAAAAAACATCGGTGCGTATTTGAATGTACCTGTTTGCAATGCGAATGCATATTAACGCTTATGTCATTCTTGAATGTCATGTTCTCAATTGGTATATATCCTTGTCAGGAAAAAAATCAGCTTTTGTACAGATAAAGATGTCAGATCCATAAATGGAATAACCCTATTAAACTGAGGAAACACTGGGCATTCTCAGACTGCCGTTCATTATCATGAGAATTATATAATTACATAGCCCCTGATGAATTTATAGTATGTAAATCATAATAATGATTAGAGTTGAATGAAGTGGACCCAAAGAATGTGGGGCTCAGAGATAAGAACTCCCACTGGCCGACTCCTCTTGTGTGCTGCTGTCTGGTCTCGGATGGTGTCTTCAGGAAGAAATGAAGAAGATGATCAAAAAAGGCAAAGCAAGAGTTACATCCAGTCAGAACTCTGAGGTACTTCAGGCCAATATCTTAGGTCCAAGCTCTAAATAAAAAAAGGGGTGACAGAGCATTTTCAGTGCAACAGCTGATGGTTTCCCACTTGATTATTTTGAAACACTACTGAAAACCCACTTTTCTTTCTGCTCTAGCGGGATATCTTGACTTTCCTATGCAAACACAGCCCATTTATTCACTTAATTCTATTTGATGATTTTTAAGTCCATCTGTTACACATTTTAGCAATTAGCAGTACACTTGGTCACTAATGTGGTCGACTTATCCATCTATCTATTAAAAATCTTCCAGAGTAATATTTTTCTGCCATCAATAATAAAGGCACATATTTCTTTAATAATTTCAGAATGAATTTAACTGGAGTTTTCACTTGTGCTCCACAGACCTGATTGCAGTATGGAGATGTAGCAGAACCTCCCTCTAAGTAGTTCTTCTGCAAATTCAGCAGCTCCTTTAGCACAAAACTGTGTCTAATGTGAATAATCCAATAGGAATATCCTAATCCGTGTAGGATAAGCTTTTTCTTCATCTCTAGACTAAAGCAGCCACAAAAAAATTTAGTGCGCCAAGCATGATCTGAAAAACACATTTTGGGCTGCGTTCTTCCACCGAGAGTAAATGGTAGAAACTCTGCCAAAGGCTCCACAGCCGAAAGCTTATTTTGAATAACAAAATAGGACAACCTTAAATGTGACACAACCCAAAACACAACCACCACACATGGTCTTGGTGATACACATGAAATACAATCTTTTTCACAAAAGTAACAAAACTTCATTAAGAGGTTGGTTTATGCATGGACGTTTACAAAATGCAAATAGCCTGTCGTTCTTTTACATAAAATGTTGGTATGATATGCAAAGTTCAACAGGCTATTGTGAAACTGTGGCTGGTAGAACTAATTTCAGAGTTATATTTAACAGATGCAGTAGAAAGTTCATGTTGATAATGCGATGCATTTTTGTCGGTCTCATGTTAATCAGTTTTGCAATTCCTAGTCAGCATGCGTTCAAATCCAGATTGTTTAAATTTTAGTTCTGGAAAATGTGATAGGATTTTTAATTGGAGCTTTAACTTTGTTAGATGAGCAGAAGTTTGGAGGAGTGTTTGAAGTGGTAGTACGTGACGGTGATTCAGCAGTCGTGCTGTGACTTGCAAAAAGTTATGAGCAAGAGCTCAAGAGTCTGTGTGTTCTTCCCACTGTGGATTCAGCCAGACAACCATGGAACCTCTACTTAAATGGTACAAAAGGGAAATAAAATAGTTTTCTGTTGTTAATGATATTATTCAGCTTTTGGTGAAGCATATACAGAAATTAACTGCAATTATAGTTACAGGTCAAACTGCTTATGTTGTTTAAATGGAAGAATTGTACATCTATAAAATCTTTACACAGGTTTTAAGAGGTTAAAAGAATTCTTTTAGTTTTGATAATGGTCCGTTTATTTATTTATTTATTTATTTTCAGTCCTAATTATTATAGATGTAAACATCTGGAATCTGTTCACAAGTGAGAGAGAACCCTAATATATATATTTTTACAGACTCACCATCAAAGTTATTTATTCATTCATTCATTCATTCATTCATTCATTCATTCATTCATTCATTCATTCATTCATTCATTCATTCATTCATTTGTATTTGCCAGTTGTCCTAATTGTCAGCATGTGCTCCCAGACATGCGTTTACATTTGTGTAGCTGTGGAGAGCTTTCTGTTTAGCATGTGTTCTCAGTGGAGAGGTACTAGTAAACAAGATAAGTGCTTTTTGCCAGCATCTTCTCAGCTTGCAAACATAATTTAACATGAAATTCACCGTGCAGTTTCAGTTACTGTATAGAGAACTGGAGAGCTGGTCCTGCTAGTCCTAACTCTTATTACCATTCTGTTAGACTGCACTAAGGGTGGTAATCAATTATTGCAGATATCTGCTGAGCTTTTAGCAAGGTTTGTGTAAGTTGGGAAGTTCTTCGATATTAAAACAATAACCAAAGCAAAATAGTTATACTTAGTTATACTCTTTTGATCTTCAGCTACATAACTGCAGACTGCTTTAATGTATTTGCAACTATTTTGAAGGGGGCAAAAAAAACCCCAAAATGAATCATCATCTTTCAGTATTGATCTGACCTCTAAACATTTCTTATCAAAAATAGTACAGTGGGACATGGGAGCTTAAGTAATATTTTATATTCTCTATATATACAGCACTTTCTCAAGGGATTGATTAAAATCATGTGAGAGATCAAACCGCTCTACCCAGCTCGGAAAGATAGATCAAAACCCCTGAAATATGGAAAAAAATTGTGTAATGGCGTACTCATTACCAAACCTGCTTTCGTGTGATGGGATTGTTAGAAATTGTTCCAAGTTACTATGTACACTTAATGTACTGTATAGAGCTAATTAACTTAATATATCATTTCACCTGACATCCAACCTCATATCCTCATGCCAACTGAAATGTGCTTGGCATTCACCTTTGTGTTTCATTGTATGTCCAGCAAACAAAGGTTTCTGGATAATCTCCTTGCCCACTTCATATTCATTATTTATCACAGACTATCAGTTTCTTCCAATCTCTTACAGTCCAGCACTGCTTCTCTTTTGAGCCTCATCGTAACCTGACTGTCTTCTGTTTAGTTATTGATGATGATTTGAGTTGAGCTCTTTTCTCTGTAAATCCCAGTTCGCTCAGACAATTTTATACAGTTTGGTTGCAAACATGAATTTCTGTTTCTGGCCATTTGTTTTTCATTTCTTTTGTTGTGCCTTTTAGCCGTATTGTTTTCAGTTTTCTCAAAGCAATACAACTTCTTTGATGACTTCTTTGGTCTACCTGTATGTTTTCCTTAAACAACTTTCCAATTTTCCCTGAGCCTGCTCCAGATTTTGACAGAAGTGAAGGAAAACAGCCATTATCTTTTGCCACATGATAAATCACATTCTTAAAGAAGGAATCTGTCGAACGGTGAGAGACAGAACTTTATGTTTACTAAATGGTGGGCTATTTTGGATGATTATAATTATGTGGGTATTTGTTTTAGAAATGCAAACTACAAGGTAATTGCATTTTATTGAGTATTTTTCTTTTGCTTGATCAGAAAAACTCCATTCATTCATTCATTCCCCATACTGGGGGCATGGCAGTGTTTAAGCCTATTGTAGATGTCATTTGCACCCTGAACAGATTAGGTTTAAGGTTTCTTTTTCTCTTGCGCTTATACTGTACATCAAACCACAATAATAAAAATAAAACAGCCTAGTAATGAAATAAAATAGTAAGAAAGAAAGAATTATGTTGAAACCTTCTATTATAACTCGCTCTCCACAGAAAACCAAATTTTCTCCAGAGGGCATTTAAGCTTTGATTATCCACACTCTCTTGATTCATTTTAAACTTGTTGTAGACAAAATACATAAAGAAATACAACTGTTGTTTGTTGTGCTTTGAATTTGACTGATATTGCATGTTTCTCACCAGCTCTCCCCTCTTGTGTCTTCGAATGCAATGCATTTGAAATCTACATAAACATTTTAAACCCATACTCGCAAAAGCCATACTGGCAAAGTGCCAATGTAACTGAAGCACATTTGTTTGTGTTTTCCCCCTAGTCTCTTGTTATCTGGCCAAAAATGAGGGCTAAACAGCATCTCCTCATCACCCTCTCCCCACAGCTCTCAGCCATCCACTTGCATAGAGGTTTATTTGGAAGCCTTTGTCTGACCGTGCACCCTTGAGGCTCCTAAAACAGCAGGCAGCAGGTCTACCCTGAAATGCCAAGGGTGTCACTGTGTCCTGTCAGCCTGGATTAGTTCTCTTTTAGCAGCTTCTGCAGCCCTGTTACTGCAGGTGTGTTTGTGCAAGTGTAGGTGGTCTGAAATAAAAGTAGGATGCAATAGAAGTAAAAAAAAAAGACTGTGTCAACACACACATACCCACACAAACACAAATTTCATCAACTGAATGTTTCATTTATGCTGTGATTTTGACATCACCCAAAGCACTCTTTGCTATTGATTGTTCCTGACATGTTCACATTGCAGTTTTGCAGTTACTGTACTTTACTCATAAAGCTCCCTCTGTCCCTCAGGATTCGTTCTGGCAAAGGGAAGCCACACACAGCACCTTGTAAATAGTCAATGAACCATTGGAATCCTATAATTCTAATTTAAGGATTGGTTCTGTGTGACAAGGGCACCAGGGCATTGGGAGATAAAAGGCCCTCCAAGGACCCATTAGTCCGTCCTACCATGCCTTCAATCAATGGGCTAATGTTTACTCTGCTTAGTGTGTCATTTATAATTAAAACCCATACTGCTCATTAGCGTCTAACGGGCCCAAGGTAATAATTTTAATTCATATAACATCAATTACATCCTCGTCTTCTGAAGATGCAACCATCAAACAGTGAGACCATAGATAAACCTGCTGTAACCAGTTTAATGAAAATTTAATGACTTTGGGAGAAATTTGCATTGAATTCCAAAGGGGGTGAGTATTTACCGTTTTTACAGATGGGGCAGCATTGCTCCGGTTCATAAACGGGGTTGACACACTCGGGGACGGCGCAGTCGGACACCACGCAGTGCACCTCGTTATTTGGTTCGCAGCGGCACCATTCACAGGGCGACGGCTGTGGGCAGAGTGGAGAAATATGGGTCAGACGATTCAGCTGTGTTCATGTGGCAACTCACCTGTACATTCATGTTCACGAAAAGGCTATCTCAATATGCATTTCTTGATTAACAAACAAGAAAGGAATTATTTACAACCCCAACTTTTTAAGGCCCTTATCATCGTAAGACCTCGGCTTGTGAGTACTTTTAAGAAAACCTCTGGAAATCTCAAGAGTGGCAATCAAATGGGGCTCATAAAGTGGTTTTTATTTTGATGATATTGTGGATTTTGCTGCATTCTGCCTTGGCCCACCTCAGGAAACAAATCAGGAGCTTATCCCACAACTTCTGCAACATGTAAATTACGGCTATCCCACCCTCTGTGCTTCTGCATTGCACTTGCATCTATCCTCAACAAAGTCTCTTGACCAGAAAATGAACTTTAATGTGACTATGTGGGGTAGAAAACAAAAACTGTTTATAAATCTCAAAAGGTCAACTGTTTATTATATTAGATTTTCTTTTCTTTCATCATAGTAAACAGCCTTTAGAGGTTCCCTCAGCAGTAGAGCTGCATTTTATCAGGAACTAAGAGCGTCGACCCACCCTTAGAGGCCGAAATTGTTTAATATTTGATAGCCCCCTTGGCAATCTTCTGACAGGCAGACTAACGTGTGAAGAACAGGTCATGAAACCAGATCAAATGGTTTGGATGGATTAGTGCAAAATATCTCAAATTGCAATAGTCAGTATCAATCAATCACAGCATAGTGTCAAAACATTGCCAGATTTTTAGTTAAGTGATGCTGTGGCTCACCTATATTGAGTTTTATTTTGGAGTACATTATAATAAGTGGAAGTATTCACTTTGGCAGGATAGAGTTAAAATAAGCATCCTCTCTTTTAAACCAATGCTTTATTTGTGTCAAAATTGTATAAAATAAATAATGCTATAAACTCTCTTTGCAGCCATATTTATAGTCTTTTTCTGTTTCTGCCATTTACTTAAACATGACTCTGACATTATACATTGGTTGGCCAGATATGAAGCTGTGTGAACTTAATAGAGTTTGAACTTTTAACTCAAGGTTTCTTTTTCATTTCTAACAGTTGCAACAATCAAGTCAGACTTTGGGCTCTATTATCACCACATGTATGATTCATCACATCTAAAAGGAAGGCTTTCCACTCATCATATTGTCTGCCATATATGCATACTATTTGACTAAATGATCTGTATGAATGTATGTATGTATGCATATTTTATATATATATATATATATATATATATATATATATATATATATTTACAATTAATGTGAGTCATCAAATTTCATCACATTTTTATTTATTTCTTTACACATATAGGTGGACACAGAAATCAGATTTTCTGATGAGGATTGATGACTTAAACATTCCTGGATCTGATGCAGCTGATCAAAAGTAACTACCCCTTCCATTCCCCCAGTTTTTTTCTTGGTTATAAAACATTTTCAAACCATTTGCTACAGTGAGAAAGATTATTCAAAGGTGAAAGGCATTTCAGATAGATGCCAATCTTCACTAGAATGTACATCTGTGCAAATTTATCTCAAGAAGAGACTTTGCAATGCAGAGCATTTACTAGGCATGGTAAACATTATATAGAGTGGAAAGTACTGCTTGATCAGGAGAATCAACAGAGGTTTCCAGATAGGGCTACATGTTATAATCTTCAACAAAATCTCAAAGAATCTCACAGTTACCTTGAAGAAACTAAAGGTTTCTAGGCTAGAGTGATGTACATAACCGGAGTGCCATGTGAAAGCTGGTACTCACAAAAAGAAGAAGAAGAAGAAAAGAACATTGCGGCCTGTCAGCAAGTTTGCAAAAAAATCTAGTGAACAAGCTAAGTGGTTCGTGAAAAAAAAAAGGAAAAAAATGAGCTGGATGTGACCAAAATAAGAGCACTTTTGGTTCAAATGAGGAACATTAAGTTTGACAAAAAGAAAAAAAAGTGCTGCCCAGGGATGGACCAATGACTTCTTCAGGATCTTGTACAGGATGCCTGAGCACTCTAGATGGCCCATTCAATGGAAAATGTACCCTTTTTTTATAAAGTGTTTTATTTTTCTTTCTTTTTTATGTGTATGCTTGTGTAATTTTGTCTCTTACACACACACACATATATATTTATATACATATATACATATATATATATATATATATATATAAATATATATATATATATATATATACACATATATATATATA
>JAOWBL010000014.1:8331466-8357722 GCA_028564865.1 Zenarchopterus dispar | reverse complement strand
AAGTCTGGGTCCCCCTGCTCAGGCTACTGCCCCCGCGACCCGACCACGGATAAGCGGAGGAAGATGGATGGATGGATACTACAAAGAAAGCCTCACTTATTTTACTGTGATTTGCTCTGACTGACACAGCATTTTGGTTGTAGTCTTAAAAAACAAGAAAACTCTGATGATGACTGAAAAACATCATGTTTCTACAGGGGCCTTCTAACAGACTCTGCATTATTGCATAGCTGCAGAGATGAAGAGTTTACCAGCAGCAACCCCCTGACTGGAATTTTGATGCACTTTTATTCATGGAAAAATCTCACAAGGGACTGTCACCTTTCTAATACTGACTTCTCTGCCTCTTTAAAACTTGGAAACACAGATAATTTGTCACAATGCTCCAGAAAGTTGAATGCATTCTCCATACATGTGCAATGCATGTCAATTGCAAAATGTCTGTGCTAAAGGCACAACATGAGGCAAGCCATGACATCCCTTATATCCCTGTGTATATATATTTATCACCATAGATAGTTTTGTAATTATATTCTCAAGCAAATAAAAATTCCAAACAAAATTCACTACTCATGAAATATGTATTTACAAAACAAAAATAGTCATTCTGATAGTCTCATCAACATATCTGACATCTGCCAGTTGCCCTATTTATGTCAGTACATCTTTTTGCTTAGAAAAGTTATTGCTGATCTGCAACTTATGTATCAAACATTGCCCCACATTTCTCAAATTTTATATTTTTGCAGTGCAATGATTTTCTTTGACTGCAACAGCCTGCAAACCTTTCAAGAGGACAAAAAGAGTAATGTGGCTCTAAACAATAAATATCAAAAGATCTTTTGGCCATTTAACTTTCTTTTTATTGGACGAAATTGAAACAGAAAGGCTCTACACTTAAGGAACACGACCACCAGCTTACCTGTGGGAAAAATCTTAAGACCATTGACATATAGGTTGAATTTCGTATTTAACGATAAATGAACTAATGCCAACCATATCCTCAATAACAACTCCAGAAAGATTTTTTTAAAAGAGTGAAGTATGATACGCTCTGATCTTGAGACTTTAAATCAGAGTTTAAGTCAAAGTCTAAAGATTTTGCATAGACTGGGTATCTTACTGGATGTTATTTACAGGACAATAAAACACACACACATACACTATATATATTTAAAAAATGTTAAAAAAAAAAAAAGCCCCTAACTGGCTGCTGACACAAACTATGTCATGCAACATATTTAGTATGAGACAAGACAAAAAAACTAATAATAATAAATGAAAAAAGTATAAAGTCACAGGAACCAATGAGCAGGATAAAACTATGAAAACATTAAAAGCAGCAATAAACTTACTCATATCGGACACATTCCTGTCTGTGTGAATATGTAACACACACACAGTCTCGCACATCAGTGTATGTAGATCCAGTGGCATGGGTTGAGTCTGGCATACTGCTATTCATCACAATTATCTTCTTTTCATCAAAACCTCCCATAATGCACTATCCCCAAGTGTTCTTCCCTTGTACAGGTACAGTAGCACAATTTTGAAAGTATTATTATATTTTGAATGATAGTCTGTTTTTTTTCTCTGCAAAGCAAAAAAAAAAAAAACTTTTAAAAAAGGTATTTTTTACATTGTTTACAATATAAATTTGTCCATTTGCCAACCCTTCATTTATTTCATGAAAACTGTTTCATATAGTCATTTGAACATAAATTAGATTTTTATATTCTCAGACTGGTCTGAGGAAAACAGCCACTACTGGAATCATGCATCAAGTAACTCCCTTCAGATTTTAATTCTGACAAATGATTTATGGCTTAATCAATCAACTAACAAAGCTCCCTTAAGAAACCAGGTGCTGATTGAATTCGAGCAAGAGCAAAAGCAGTTCACATACTGACGGCTCCTAATCAAATCGATCTAATTCAGTCAAGAGACATTTCAAATATATTTCTCTTGTTCAGATTGAAGGACCAAAGCACACTTATAATTCCACTTACAAAAGAAATGAATAAACATCACCAATGTGCTGGCACATATACTTGCGTCAGCATTAAAGACACTTTGCTGTGAACAGCATTGATCATCTTATTATAATGTATTGTTCTGCCAGGAGACCGAGTTTTTGTATCCACATGGATATTGGACAATAAAATCTCAGTTATAACAAAGAAATTTTTATTTCACAGCATTATTATATCTGTTGCAGATAATGTAGAGTAAAACTGTATGTATCATACAATTATGAGGATAAAAATATGGAATGAGCTAACTACACCTAATAATCTGTAAAAAATGGAATGCTTCCAAACTTCTTGTTCCTATGTGACTGGCAGAAAGCAGGACACCAATGAGAGAGCTCCAAGCATTAGCAATGGAAAGAGTTGTAAACAGTTCTTCAAGAAGTTAAAGTGGTTGTTCATAGACATCTATTTTTAAAATTTGGATCAAACAAAATAAGAAGGTTAGTAAAAGAAGCATATATGCAGGCCAGGGAATACATCAAACCAGCATGAATTCAAATCTTAGAGTGATGCAACTTGAAAAAGGAAGAGGCATAGTAAAAGAAATTAAAATATCATCAAAAGATGGAGTCTATTTTAGTGGCTAAATAGGAAGTATGCTGAAGAAAATGGGATTTACACCTAGAAATGCTAGAATGCAAGGTTATAGTGGCCTAAAGACAACCAGGCATGGGTTTTGAATGATTGATTAAAATTAATAATCTTGAGTCAGCAATGAGTTGATCCTGAAACATTTAGTCTACTTCCCCCCAAAATAAAACCAAATCATTGAGGATAAGCGGTTGAATATCAAGTAGGGAATTTTCTTGTTCCAACAGTTGAGGGTGAGCTTAGTTAAGAGGAAATTATTTTTTTAAGATAGTTATACCTCCCAACCTGATTGAAATGCTATGGTGAGACCTTAAGAGAACTGGAAACCAATATATTCCTGCAAATCACAATGAAGTGAAGCACTGTTGTTAAGAAGGGTCAGCCAAAATTCCTTTATAGTGATGTCAGACTGATAATGTCAATAAAATTGAAAAAAAAAGACAATTATTTATTGCACAATTTATTCTGCTAAAGACAATGCTGCACCATGTCTGTACTGTATACAGTATTTATATTCTATATAGTTTTAACACTTTATGCTACTTTGTTCATCCAGAGTTTTATCTACCCAGTTTAAAACCTCAAAACTACATGGTTTCCTCAGAAACCCTGGAACTGAAGGGCTGTGCCTTCCCACAGGCCTCGACATATTTTCAGTGTTGTCAGTATTTTTAAATTTTTTTTAATTAATTAATTCATCTATGTAACCATTTATTCTCATGCCTTGACAAACCCTTGGCAACAATTGCTCAGAGTGGATTAATATGAAAAAAAAGAGATACATGTTAAAATGTCTTGTCATCTGTGATTTGTGGCTTCTATTGTCACCTCATATTTATATATATATTTTCGATTTGTGACAACTGCATTCTGATTGTGTGTGTGTGTCCATGCACACACACACACAAACGACAGTGATTTAGGTCTAATTTCATTTACTATACATTATCTGGCAGATGTCATTTCTCTCAGGCAACAAATCAGCTTCTTAGTGTCATAGAACCATTTCAATCTTCCCACTGATGAATTGATCCTTCTGAAAAATTGTTAACTAGAACATTGTCCCCGGCTGCAGACACCATTGGGAAATTACAGAATTGTCCTCAACAATGACATGAATAACTACTTCGGCAGCCACAATGAGTTTTAATCAGGCGTGGTGATTGGTGAAAGAGAAAAAATATGTCTGGAGCAGACTACAGAAGTAAAACAGTCTGAGAAAAATCTCACTGGTGAATATGTTAATGTTTGCTTTTAGCCTGTCATAAATTTAAGGATTGCAGATAGTTGGTAAAATATCTAAGTGTGCATGAATCTTATAAGACAGAAGACCTCGTTATGCAACTTGTTATGAGTGCTTCTCTCAAATTAGTACTTCACAATAACAAATGTATAAAAAAAATTTAAGTTTTTGATTTTATTTCTTACTTTGATCATTGCTCTGAGTTTGTTTGAAAGGGGCTTAAAATATGGGTTCATTATTTCTGTGTAGTTTCAGAGAAAGAACAATATTTCTTGTCTTTATCTAGCCCCACTCTGACATGCCAACGGTATGTCCAGTGACAGAAAATACAAATTAATATTTAGTTTCCCACCCAGTTATTGTTAAATAATTTTAAAATTTCTTGGAGAAGCTTTAAAAAAAAAAAACAAACCCTTCAAAGTGGGAGACAGTATGTACAATGCACAGGCTTATAAGGAATGGTGAGCATTGAAATAACTCTAGCAGCCTTCCCAATATAAACTGTTATATTGTAAAATGATCTTATATTAAAATTTTCAGAGTACAGTTATTCAAGGCACACAGACTCAAATCAATAGAAATATCAAGTTGCCTTAAAGAGGCAGTTGTCAATCAGGCTCAAGGCCACATGAAAATGTATTAAGGCTAAATTATGAAAAAAAAAAAGATTTACAATGAAATCCAGTGTTTAACGGTGAAAGTGTGCCATCATAATGGAGGGTATAAACAGATTTCTAAGAAATAAGCCCTCCTCTCCTTTGAAGCTGACACATTTCTTACCGTACCATACAGTGTGCCTTATCTCTTCAACTAAAGTAGACTTAAGTGAAATAAGTTGTTTCACAGGTTTGTTTTAAACAAAAGCATAACCTGCCAGTGGCACAAGAATCATTGGCATTAAAGTGTTCAACCAGTTACACATTTGGGAATCCTCTGGCCTTGAACGTGTTGTTGGATTGAACAAATGGAAAGTTTTGTGTGTGTTTGTTTGATTGCTTTACAAATTAACAAAACTCTGCCATCTGAGTTAAGATTCCATCAAGGTTATTGGTCTGAAAAATTTGAAAGAAAATATCTGCGGCAAATAATGGCGTTCAAAAATTCCTTATTTAAACAAAAGAAAAAAAAAAAAAAAAAAAAAAAGGGAAAAAAAAACACTTAAAATACTTTAAATCATGCAGCTTCTGCTTGTGTGCCAGTCTCTGAGCAATGGTGTTGCTGTCCTAGGCCGGGTCTGTCATGATCCTGTCAAGTACCATTATAAGCATGCTCCTACACACATGTAGTTCTTCCACCACTCTGCTTCTTACCTGCCAGCTTTTATCAGAGCCTCCTAGTACTTGTGTGAAACTTTAGTGAGTTAAGTTGTTGAATTAGCTGATCATGAAAAAAAAAAACAAAAAAAAAACAACAACTAATTATTTGCATCTAAATATCCTTGGCTCCTTCAGCTAACTAAATTCAACCAATGAGCATTAAAAGTGTATACGACCTCTAGGTTTTACCTTCTGTTATGACATGATAAAAACAACCTGAATAAAGTGGCTGGAATTGGGCAAATGGAGGAAAAAACAACAAACTTAGTTTTATAAAAATGTAGCTAAAAGGAAAAAAAAAAGTAAATCATGTTTGTAACATTCAGGGCCAACTTACTGCTTCCATGGGATTTAAGAAAGCCGAAGCCAGGTGGTGTTAATCATCAACCCTTAATGAGTTGATCACCAGCAGCTGTTCAAAACACAAAAAAAGCAGACTTTGTGGAAGTTTGCTGACCTCTAGTATTCCAGTAAATGTTAATACAATGCCAAATAAATAAATAAATATAATTAATGGTCTTAGAGAAGTGGTAGTTCCTGCACATCAATTTAGAAAAGGTTATGCTACCAGTTCTGAGTAATTTGGAAGTTAATATTTGGCAGTAAGATTATTTATTGAAGATACTTCACATGCAGTCACAAGTAATTCAGATTCAACACATGTAAAATGATTACTGCTGATCATACTAGGTGGGTAAGCATACTAGGTAGAAGTTCTGCTCAGTTAACCATTTTGGAGACATTCAGATGGACAGAATTGACCTAACTTGGTAAATTCTGCCCTTTGTCTGAAATAGCTATAGGAAAGCCCCTCTGTCTTTAAAGAATGTGGATGCACCACTGAGGTTTGCAAAAATGCCTCTGAGCAGACCCCAAGAGTTCTGTGGCATTGCTCTGTGGAAAGATGAGACAAAAGAAGGGTTATTTGGCCCTAATTTTCTGTACCATGTTTTTCAAAAACCAAATATAGCAGCAACTGAGCAGAAACGCTTTATGATCAGCATCAAGCAAGGTGGGGGAATATTGAAAACTTGGGGTATGTTGTCCAGCCACAGGACTCTCACTCCACCTTTAATTCACTAAGTTAATCATAAACTCATCAATATAATGATGCAAATGTTAGTCCAACAGCTAAAGGTTGGCCTAAATTGGTTCATGTAACTGAGAAACGATACCAGGATCAGCAGCAAATCTACACACACACACACAAAAAGCTGAAAATGAAATAATCAAAGCTTTGGAAGGGCCTAGTCAGAGTCCAGAGCTCAATGTCATTGAGATGTGTCAGAGAAGTACATATGCAAATTCCCCAAATTTCGAATGAACTTAAGCAATTTTGTAAAGAACTGGCCATAATCCCTCCACAAACAACTTGAGACAGGTAAGTCACAGAGGAAATGACTGCCTCAAAGCATGACTTTCAAGATGCTGAATCATGGTGGTAATTAGTATTACCCACAGAATTTCATGGTGGGACCAGTTCACAATAAAGACAAGTGCAAAAACAACACAGTCAATGCACATTTTTTAAGTTTAAACATTTAGGAACAATAACTAGTGCTGCTCAGTACTTTTTTTGTCATAATGCATTGTCAATTACAAAGTAAATTACAAAAGGCGTTAGTTTGAAATTACAGTCAGGTTATGTTTCACAATAGTTGGAACTTTTTACACACCAATATGCATGAAACACATTCTTGAAGGAATAAGAAAAGCAACCAAAATGTCCAAATTATCTTTAATTTATCTATAAATTACTTTATCTTATCAGTGTTAAAGTCTTTAATTGCTTTATTTGTTTATTTCTAATTTCTGTTATTTCCCTGTAGATTAATTTCCGTTAATGAACTGCTGAAAGCTAAAAGTGTTAGAAGTTTATAGAGATGCATTTGTTTCTGATAGTTTGAGGTGCTCCTCTGGGTTCCAAGCCCACATCTGTCCAAACTCACAAGTAACAATACATTAAATATGTATGAAGTCACAAATTATTGCTAAAAAAGAGCCCCTTGGAATGTGTGATACAAGGCCACAGTATATAAGATTTAGATGTCACAGCACAGTCGGCCATGACAGCGTATAGTTTAGCCCTGCTAAGTTTAGTCTGGAACAAGAGAGGTGAGATAAAAAAGGGGCTAAGGAAAATCTCTATCTGAAGCTTAAGCCTTAGAAAGTGATGTTCTTATATGTGTTTGTGTGTCCCAAACATTCTGACCGAGTCAGATACTACAAAAGTAGCTTAGAGCTATTGTGCTCTCAGCTGTTAAGGGTTGTATGAAAGCCTGGCAGAAGTACAGCAGGGATGATGCCTCACCACTCGTCCTGTTCTGCTGAGCAAGCCTTGGTGCACCAAGGGATTTGATGTGGACATGAAAACAAAGAGCATGGTTTTAAAATACATGTCTCTAAGATAGTTTGTAGCATCACAGCAACTATTTATGAAAGGCTCATCTCCTTGGTGCAGAATGTTTTAACTTTTAAGTAAATCTATTTGGGATAGTGCAGTTAAGTACTTTGGCAGCACAACCTTGTATCAGTTTTATCTATTTTGTGAATGTAGTCATGTGTATCACTGCCAAATGTAATTTGAAAAAAAGTTGAATAGAATTGGGTCTAACATAATCACGTAAAAACCTACAAGTGTAATGAATAACTGAATTTGAAAAGCAAGGTTAAAGTGAGCCAACATATTTATGATAAAAAAGGAATAGAGCACAGGGACCTTCATGAATGAAGCAAGAAATCACAGCTTGACTAAGTTGAAGTCTTGGTGTCATAAAACATATTTCCACTGTTCTTGGTAGATTTCTCTCATTGAAACAGGACATGCATGTTTTACACCACATATTTTGTTTAGGATTTGTTTCAGCTCTAAAATAGTAGCACTTGTGTGTGCACATTCCTCAGTTGGTCAGGCCAGAGTTCAAGAAGCCTAAGGTTATATGCCAAGTAAAGCTCAAAGCATGAGATGAAGTGTGAGATAAAAAAAAGTAAAATGTTATTCCTATAGCACCTTTCATGATAAAACTCACAAAGTGCTTCACAATAAAACCCAGAACCTTTTTAAAAGAGATCACAGAATCAACAGATCTCTGACTGAGAGGAAAGGAGATCTAGAGGGAGGGAGCCACAGCGGCAAAGGCTCTGTCACCTTTACTTTTCAGCCGTGTTTGCATCACAACGAGCAGACCCTGATCACGATCTAAGGAACCTGCTGGGGACGTAAGACTGCAAAAGCCTGAAATATGCTGCAAACGAAGCAGATATAAAATGAACAATAAAAGCCCCAAAACAGACCCTTGTGGCACACCAAATGTAACTGTTCTTATTTTTTTTCATAGATGTGTGTTTGATATTGATTGTTGAAGACTCATGGGTCTGGTATGTCGCAATATGCAATTAATGCCATTAAGAGTCTTTTATTATTATTATTATTATTATTATTATTATTGTTACTACTACTACTACTAATAATAATAATAACATATTATTATTATTATTACTAATAATAATAATAATAATAATAATAAAAAGGAACATTATTTCATAAAGGCACCATTGTCAGGGATGCTTTTTGTTGTTTTCCAGGCTGCTGTCTTATCTCAGCTAAAAGCTTTCTCTCTTTTTTTTGCCTTTTTGAAATGCAAATACCATTTTATTCTGTTAATCAGTGGAGTAAGAAGCTTGTAGTGTTTTAATAGAGAAGTGTGCTTGTGTCTTCTCTGCAACAATGAAATGAGGTTTTATGGTGGCGATTGTGACCTGGTCACCAGGATATGCTGTGCAGAGATCAGTAGGACTAACTGCAAGATGGCTCCATAAGGGCATCCATGAAGTGTTTAAGCTAAGCAAACATTTTCAGTATATGTTGAAGTTGAGCGTGAACATGAATATCTTTTATGTTTACATTTTGAAGGTACAGTTTACTTGAGTTCACTAGTGTACTTCCTTTACATTGGATTGTATTGTGCTGTATTTTTCTTTTTTTTTTTTTGAAAAAAAAGTAGATGCTTAACATTCTCTTTCATCTTTACAGAATGGATATTTGGCATTTTTTATTTTAGTTGTAAAATGGTCAACATAATTTCCAGCATAGTCAAACAAATATGACTGAATGGATTTAACTTCTTAAAGCTTGACATATGAAATAATACACAAAATATATAGATATATATTTTTTGTTGATCATAAACTGAAACCACTACCAGATTTCTCTTTACCAGTTCTAATTGATTGTATCACTATGGAAACATTGGGTAATTTTATCTTTTTCAATTATTATTTTATGATATAAAGTTTTTTTGTTATTTTTTTTCTTTCTTTTATTGTAGAAGTAGTACAAAAGTATCAGAGATTCATGTGTCAAATATTATGGGGTTAAAATTTCATGTGGATCCCAGTGACTGAACCAGCTGCTGCCTTTAAACAAAGAAAATAACCATAACAATAGAACAATATATTTAATCACCTTCATACTCATACCTTACACATGCAGGGGTAATACTATCAGGTGCTTGTCTTTCAAACAAATTAATAATGCCAAAATGTATGGAGTGTATTACTATGAGAACTAGAAAGAAAAAAACAATATTTGAGGCAGAGAACAGATCAGCCAAATGAAATGTTTATGTTTACCTTAAGACAGATGGGCTTTCACATATTGTCAGAGTTTATATGCCAAACCATTTATAGATCACAGTTAATCTCAGTTTGAACACGGGCAGCAAATTTTAGTTGATGATTATTACTTATCGTCTTATCTGATTGTTTTGAAGGACACCAGCATCTCATCTCTTGGATTAGTTGGAAGGTTGAGCACTTTAATTAGACTGCATAACTGTCAAACTGAAACAAAAAATAAGCATTAAAAACCCATATGACATATAAAATGTATTAGTTTTCCCCCAGTCCCAGTCTCACTCTCAAAATCTCATTCCAACTTGTCGCGGGAAGGTGGCAGCCAAGCGATAGCTCTATTTACCATCATGTTTCACCAAAAATAGTCATAAAAATAGCTTGGTCTGGGGAACATTTTCAGCAACACTGATGCTGAATGAACTTATAAATATTAAAAGGGATATAATATATGGGATACTGTTTTCAGTATACAGTGTGTGCTTTGGCTATTCTCTTATGCAACTGCACGTTGGTACTCTGTCACTGTGTTCATGAAGGCGATAATATTCTGTATTCAGTGTATAATCTACTAATGTAGCCTGTGGTCTGTTTAGTTTTCACAGAATTATTTCAGTAAATGGTAACACCTATTTCAGATTCCCATCTTTTAAATGGGTACGAACTCTGCAGAGTTATTTTAGAGTAATTCGTCTGGTGGATGACATGGCTCTGAGGTCCATTCCTGTGAGACTGCACTATTTGGAGAGTACTCATCGCTGTCATCATCCTCTGGTTTGTTTATACACTGTATTTTTTAACAGTATTTCATGTCATGTGTGTGCCAGGAATAGGAACATGAATAAATGATTGCATCTACTCCATTCTGTATTTAGCCTAACTTAACAGTGTTGCTTGCTATTCTAGTTTGCCAGAGGAAGCATCTGGCTATGTAAAGATACAAAAGTGATTTCAATAGATGCTATTTGTCAGAAAACATATTCATGTATTTCTGTGGTGGAACTAGTTTCAAAAAATATGGTGACCTTCAGTAAAATATCATGTCACAGTAACTTCGGCTTTGAAACTTTGACTTTTCTGTTGTTTTTCAGTTTCACAGAAAATCTGAGATGGCAGGAAAAAATGTAGAAAAGTTATTGTGTGTGTGTGTGTGTGTGTTCTGAGCCGGGGGAGACTCAAATGAAGTGCTTTTGGGAGCTCTCGAATGTTACTAACAATTTGCATATTTATATTGCTTGTTATGAGGACAGAAAAAAATAGACCCACTCTAACAGATGGCTCCTTTCTGTTGCTGGAACTCAAAATTGTTATGCAGCAAGCAGAGTAAAGTGAATTACTCAAACTTGCATGAATGAGCCTAGAAAGTCAGCTCCCTCACCCAAATCTCCCCCACACTAATACACACGGGTCTCTCCATAACAGCATGTGAAAGGTGTTATTGTGTTTATGATCATCAGTTGATGGTTATGAGGGCAGTGATGGCGTGACATGATTAAAGGCATCAGGATGATTGGAATAATGAGAACTACAGTTGTCATTTTGGACCAACCTTCAAAGATTGTTGAATAATTCAGCAAGATTCCCAGTCTTTTTAATTTAAGTTGATACAAGTTGATACAAAAAAGCGAAAATATACTTTGACAATAATAGAGGCAGAATGGAAACCCCATGTTGCTAAGGGGTTCTCCAGTTTGAAAAGCTGCTGAACTTGTTTTGTTTCCTTTGTATTCAAAGTTCAATCTTATGCAAAAAAAAAAAAAAAGCCTTGATTCTTATGCTACTTACCATCATAAATATGGACTTACCCTACTGCCATTAAAACAGCTTATTAGAAATAGATCTCAGAAGATAACAATTAAATGTCCTAGGTGGTTATCTTTATTTCCTTTAATCAAAAGGTCACATATTTCTTTCTTTACTGATTTGCAACACTAACTGTTACAATATTCTAATTTTAATACCCTTACATTTATTCAATTAACTGAATGCTAAAGTTTTGAGTTGAGATTCAACATCAATATATGTTAATTCTAAGCTTTTGGCATCAATTCATATCTTAGACTGGCTCATTATCATGGAGGATTGGTGTGCATGTCAAAGGAGAAGAGGTTGGAGAATTTACAAAAAGTAAACTATCATTCAAAAATAAAGACCGGTTTTCTTCAAAGCATTTTTGAATCTAATTCTCAAACCATAAACATATTTACAACCGTTTCATCAGCAATTAAGAACAGTGAAAGGGAAAAAGATAAAGCCTCCAAGTTTTTAGGTGAAAGGGAACAGAGGTTAAAGTTTTAACAAATGTGTCGTCTACCTGCCACAAAAGAATGCAGCACTAAGCTTAACCCTGCTTGTTTTACAGTGTCAAAGCAGTGATGGACCTCCTGAATAAAACCACTGATCAACATACCAAGAGCAGCTATGTACTCTTGACTAATTTTCAGTATACCATTAACTGGAGAAGAGGCCACTTAACCGTAACCTTAAAGCTGGCCGAAATGCCTGGAGAAAAAGTACTCAGGCTTAAAAAAAAAAAAAAAAGCAAGCTTGACAGAGGAAAGCCGCGGCTAATGCACCTGACAAAGAAGTATGAGCTTAAATGAAAAATAGGCTTTTTCACTAAACACCAAAGGCATCTTTTTTGAATTATGATGGATTGGCAATTTGGACTGAATAGCTAATAGTGTGCGTCTCTCTTTGGGTCAGTAGTTTCACTGCATAATGACCGCAATTTGGTTGCAGCCGTTATGCTGGTTAATCCGGAAATCAGGTCCTGCAGACTAAAAGTAGTAGGGAGGAAACAATTTAGTAGATAATAGGATATGGTTTATAGAACTGATGAATAGTATTAATATTTCTTTTTTGTTTTGTTTCCATTGTTTGTTTGTTTTTGTTTTGTTTTGTTTCAAAGCGGGGTTGTGTGATGTAATTCTGAGCAGTTAGTGTTGCGCAGTAGACGGCACTTACTGAGCTCTCACACTGCAGAATCAGGAAGAAATTCTGACAAGGAGTGAGTCTAACAGTTATTCAGAATGAGGGCCACAGAGAAGTGCATTTTTCCCAGTTAAACTCAAAATTTATTTCATAACAGCCTAAATGAACACTGCATTAAATATATTGACATTGTCTTACTTTTGACCTGCTCAGCTGTTTACTTTGCAACTAAATTTTTTTTTTACCACTAAATGTTTGTTTTGCAATACTATCACAAAAAGTATCTTTTTTTTAAAAAAAAATAAGGATCCAATATGGTTAAATGTGTGATGCAAAAGTGACACAGTGTTAAAATCCACAATGAAGCACTCACCCAGACAACAGTGCAATAAGGTTTGAGTTGATTTTAGATCGTTCTGTGTTTCAGCAGCTGTTATTTCAGCTCCCAGTTAGAATTTCCTTCTTTTGTATTTCTCCAAATTCATAGCACTTAGACTGCTGCTAGCTGTTGGTAAGGTACCAACTAACTAATATTTCACAGACCTTTGCTTCAAAAGTCTAAAATATCACTGTAATGGCTGAAACAGAGAATAACATTTTCAGGAAAAGTAACTGGGAGTTGTAGCTCACTGACGAGAGAAGAAACTTGCATCAAATGTCAGTAGAAATAACTGTCACAAGCAAATACTTTACTGAGCACAGGTGCCGCTGAAGACAGACCCTCTATTTAGGGACTTGTTAGATGAAGTGACATTTACTCATCTTGTGTGGAACTGTGTGTGGTGTTTTGAAAAGTACTGAGATTTTCCATGATGCAAGTCTTCCCGGTTCTCCTGTGTTAGCGGTTTGTCAGTTTGAGACAGGCCCAGATGCAAACAAGATGCATTTTTATAACACAATGATTTAGTTATATGAGCCCTGAAAGCCAATGGAAATAAGTGTGTTCATGACTTGTTAGCTTTAATGTATGCACTTTGATGGCAGCAATTCATCTTTTCTATAATATGACAGTACCTTTCATAATGCATTGCTTATGGTTTCTGATGTGAATTTGATTTTTTTTCTCTTTTTTTGCCGACCTAGTATGTCAAAACCCGTATTTTAAAATATCACACCATGAATATTTCATACAATCCCTTATATTCAACTTTTAAGTACACACCTTTACTTTGTCTAAAAATTCCTTCGACCCAATGCAGAGTGAAGAGCCTCTTTCCAGTCACTGTCTATTGTTATACAGCAGAAGTAACAGTGTTAATTTTTTTATAGGGATAAATAATCTATGCTATTGTTTACTGATTTGGAGAAAATTCACTGGCAAGACTGAAAAGAGAAGAATTTATATTAATGTTGTCCCCTTTTCTCTACAAAAACATTGTTGTCAAGTGTTTTAAAGCTATGCAGAGACTGTTTAAACATTTCCTGTAAAAATCAAGATTCTTTTTCATTTAATATGCTATTGAATTAACATCTCGACTAAGAATAAAGTACAGCGTGTCTATTTCAAGTACAGTTCTGAAGCACAGCCCAGCAAGACATTCCAATTTCTTGGACAACTGTTTGAAAAGCTGGGGACTGACAGCTTTTGGCAGCGGCAGATTCTCAAGCATTATGTACTGCAAGTAAATTAAATTAATGCGGCCATCTCCTTTCTGCTGCTGGCCAGTATTTATTAGTCTAATCTAAAGTCTTATCCTATGTCAGAAGTCCATCTTTTATACTGCCAGCAGAGTGAAAGATGCTAGCACTTTACAATAACAGCAAGCTACTTGTCTGATGAACAAAAATGTGGAGTGCATTATTTTCAAGTGTGCTGTCAAGTGCTGTGGATATGAAATATAATTTATGCCTTGACCTTGATTCAAGAATGACCTTGACCTTAATTCAGTCAAACAGAGACTTGATTCAGAGCAATTTAGAATGGTTGAGAAACACATGGCAGTGTCTATTACCAGCAGCTTGTTTAACAAAACAGCTTGGTGTCACACAGCTTTAGTCATCTGATATGGGCAAAACTAAGACACAGAAGACAAAAAGAAAGATTGAAGTCTAAGAGTCAGAGAGGAGCCAAGTAAAAGGCTAAACACATTTTCAGATCAAGAACTTTACATACCATCCCTGACAGAAAAGAAATCCCTGTCAGAGGATATTCACCTGTTTTATTTTGTAAAGAAAAGAGTCAAAAAAGTCAGCTCATTGACTCATTCCTCCCAAGTTGTGGATTTACCAACTGTGGCGTCAAAGAGAGGTCATCAGCACTGTGACTGCTTTGGAACACGCCTTCCTTATTTCAGTGATAATTAGCCATTTTAGCTCGGCTGGCTATGAATGCTATTCTGTGAATGCTTTGCATTCATTCTGATCAAATATGTACAAATGTTATCCTTTAAAAAGTAACTTCCAAGACAACATTCAAATTGAGTGCTTCCAGCACTGAAACAAGGACTAGCAGATCTCCACTGGAAGCCATGATTGCTGAGCTCAGGATGCTTGTGGGGTTTGACCCTACTGCTATCATGAGCTAATTGACTGTCGATCCCAGCAGACTTCTGCTTGGAAGAATCTTGAAATCATCTCTGTGGTTCCTGATGCTGTTAGTCATTCCATGCCAGAGGAGCTGCAAAGCTACTAAGATTTTTTTTTTAAACTGCCATGGGACCTCCTGTTCCAAATGTCATTTTGGCAGTGTTTAGCCGACACATGGTTAGCACGAGATGCCTGCTGCTTAGCTAAACTTTGCCTTTACACCCTTTTAGGCCAACTCAGTCAGTTATGGTTAAGGGTTAATACAATGAACAGCACAACAGAACATATTCTGTATAACATATTAATGATTATGCTCTGCTAGGTCTCTATTGACAGCTCAGAAGCTATGGGTATGCCAAGACCATGCCCCTAGTTAAACATAAATTTGTGGCCTTATATAATTTTACCTGATGTGGTATAAAGAAAAAAACAATCAACCTCTCCTGCAGTTGTCATGGATGTGAAATCTGGCTATGGAGACCAAAAATGTTTTACAACCAAGCTGCAAATATGTTTATATCTGCGAAGTTCAACATTTTAACATAGGGTTCATAGAGATAGACTTGCTTTTAGAGCCAGACTTGATTTAGTGGTCAGATGAGGATAAGGATAATCCATATATTGTCAGTACATATCTTACAAAATGCACTGAAACTTGTCCTCTGCTTTTAACCCATCACTAGTTATACTAGGAGCAGTGGGCTGCTGAAGTGCCCGGGTTGGAGGTTAAGGGCCTTGCTCAGGGGCCCACAGTGGCTTACCTTAGTTAACCCGGGGGATTGAACCTGGGTCCTCCACACCCAACCCACCTCTGTAACCACTAGGCTACCACTCCTATATGAGGAACTGCAGGTTCCCTTACTCCCATGTTGGCTGCAACCCAAAAGTTGGAGCATTGGCCCTTGATCTATACCACTGGTACCACAGTGTCATGGCAAGGACGAGAGGATGGCAGCCACCTGCTGTGAGTGTTTTCTGTTATCTGCAGGAATCTCTCCACCCAAGCATCAACACAGGCCTGTACCTCTAATAGAACAACTAGAACAACACACTGGGTGCCCAATTTAATTTTATTTGCATTAGTTCAACTGCTGACTTTAGGTGTTTTCTGTGCAAATTGTCAAATACTTGGTTTGCAATATATTTGAGAAGTTTAAAAACAAAGGGGAAACTGGCTGGAGGCCTATAATTGGCTAACGCTCCTGGACCGAGGGTAATTCTTTAAAGCAGAGGTTTAAAGCAATCTTTAAAACATGGGGAGTATATCCTATCAGGAAAGATTGATTCATAAGTTTCATTCTGGAAGTATTAATTAAAAGAAATCCCTCCTTCAACACTGTGGATCGGATTAGGTTTTCAAAGCTGCTTTTCTTTGTGGTTCGATATGTCTGTGGGATTTTTTTATTTTTTTTTAACGTCCATTGGTATTTAAAACCATTTATTCAACACTTATGAGAGTCACATATGGCTCAAATACATGACTCAATAGAGCTATGACATGTTGTCAGCTTGGCTGCACTGCTGAAAAGAAACCTCAGAGTGCTCTTTCTGACCTCTGCAAAGGGCTTTCTTTCCCTTTTAGACCATGTTTCCAGTCCAAGTCTGTTCAAGATTAGTGGAACACCACTTCCTTAACTACACAGCTGTGAATTATGTTCAGGAGTTAATCTCCTCTGACTGATTGCTTGCTTTTTTTAGAGAGTCAACACTGCAGAGTGACTACAGTGTCTATTTACTGGGAAATTGATGACCACGAAAAATACTTGTCATGTAATGTGATGTGCATCTCAACAAAGCTGGTTGAAGCAGCAGGTTAGATTAATGTGAAACCACAGTGTCAGTAAATTCTGATTGGCGTTTTGACCTTGTTAATCGTCGCAAATTCTTTGTGATTACAATCAGTCATCCATGCCTCCCGCTGTTGTAATGGTAGATTTATGAAAATGAGGGCATCATAATCCTGATCAGGTTGTGTTGACTCACCGTGTGCACAAAGGTCTATAACCCTGCAGTAATTGCCTCCAGCAATCTTCTAAATCTTGCTTGACATACCAGCAAAACCACAAATCTAAGCTGTTTTTTTTTTGTTTTTTTTGTTTTTTTTTTGTGATGACCTTGGCTTAGTATCAAAGCTTTTAACATTGCTTTATCTGAGCATGAAGGGAATAGTGTGTTTGACTTAAGATTCAATACAGAGTTCACTGGCAATTCTCTGGCATTTATAAAAAATAAAAATAAGCAGGACAGTTTAGAAGCACAATCTAATTAGTTCTGCAATTTAAAGTGTGATATTTTTGGAAGAAGATGATGACCTACGCTAGGAACCTGTCTAAGTCTGTGACTCTGAGATGAACTGAATGTGAGGGAGGAGCTGAAATCTTACTCCTCAAAAGCAGACTAATTACCCTAAAACACTGATAACAAAATCCTCCATTCCTGGAGGCTATGTGAAATGGTTTATTAACTTGACATAATTGACCGTAATTAGACAGGGGTCTTAGATCTTTTGTGTAAGAAACCAAAGCTTTATGTCATAATGTTGCCTTTTTAAGTCAAAAAATTGCCACTAATTCACCTTTTTTTTGTAAAAGTAACAATTTAACGGTGTGAATACCATGATACTTTCTCATGCTAACGAATAAAAACCTTTTTTACATTTTTCTGTAAAAAACTATAATCATCTTATAAGATCAGCTTGTATTTTACCAATTTAAAAATTGTTATGAATTGTGTTAATGGTTGATGGTTGTATTATCAGCTCCTAATGGCCTAAAATCTATGTATTGTGAAGTTATTACAAATGTCTTCTTTTGGCCTATGGGAGTAGCTTAATAACAAAGTGTTTGAGATGTTTTTCCAGTCTATTCTGTGACATACACAGAAAAAAGATTTCAGTGTCGTAAAAGAGGTGGAACAAAGCAGGGGTGTCTATGTCACTGGACTGTATCTTCCATGAAAGAAAGATATATCTCACCCCTTCTTGGAAATTGTTTAACGTTTTTTTTTCTTTCTTTCAAGAGCAATTCCATTTAGTTCATTCATATTGTGTCAATTTCTGAAGACCTTTAAAATGCATGTGTTTGATAACTAGTCAGGCCGAGCGACAAGGTCGCCGTCACACTTACCAGACTTAATGTGAGTTGTCGACTCTTCATAAAGCATTTTCCTTTGGTATTCATATTAAAAGGCAATTCCTGTCAAGAACAAAGAAAACCAATAAGTGCAGTTACCTTACACTTTAATATGCCAGTCAAAATAATATGCATTAAAATATCTCCTTCAGTGATACTTTGAAAATATGCATTTATTACATATGACTCAGTCAAACAACTACAGCTCTGTCTTGTAATATGAGACATTGAAATAAAAAGAGTTGGGGAAAAAAGTGAGAAAGAAAAAAAAATCTTTTGAAAATAAAAGTCACATTAAACAAATTTGACATCAGAAAATAAGTCCTTAAATGTCTGTAGTTCCCTTGTCTTTTAGAAAAATATTTTATGCTAACTCTTTGTATTATCAGTTCTGTACTTTCCCATAAATGCATATTTATTTACTTTATTTATTTCAGAATTTGTTTTGGAGGAACATTTCAGTGACATGTTTTCTTTACTTTACATTGCTTCTTAATGGCACAACAAATTCTAAATGTTATCCAGTATAATGAGGGTACAGAGATGCAAAGGTTTTACATGTAGGAAGCTGGGACCACTTTAAAACAAAATTTATCAGGCATTCACTGTAAATTAACCATCTGTCTGTGTCTCACTGTTGATCATGTGTAAATTTTGTTAGTTAGCTTCATTTTGTTTAAATAAAAATATTAATTTATCACCAAAACCAATTAGCAAATCAAACTGTTGCCAAAGCCAGCGAGTAAAAAAGCGCTCCACTGATTCGTGCTGAAGCAGCATCTACATTCATTTCTTTAAGAGCTACCGCTGTTGACTGTCATTACACCCAAAACACACAAAAGACTCTAGTAAAGGATGCTGATTGGTCTGAACCCCTATTTTTTGGCAACAAAAAGACAATTCAGACTCTCATGGTTGTAATTTTGTAAGACAAGCCAGAATTGAACTCCCCTGCAAAGTAAATTAGCCACACAATTTCAATGAAATTAATATTATCCCTTTTTAATCATTCCCACTCTTCCCTAGAGGCACAATAAAATGTTAATAGTCAAGATCACACCGAGAATGTCTGCAGTTGGAGTCAGAGGGGCTAGTGGTCAAATACGTATATGCCACACTTCTCTTTACTAGTTTCTTTTTCTTTATACATTTTAATTTGTCATCTTTGCTTAGGTTGTTGGTCAGAGTTAGAATGAACCAGCATCTATTTTACATTTAATTATCTACATAATCACATGATGATGGCCAGAAGATCTGAAGTCAGATCAGAACTGACTGCCAGCTGAGACAATCAAAAGACAATCAAAAGAGTGGTACCCTGATGCCATATCTATGGGCACAATAACAACTAATTGTATAAATATAAATGGCTGATAATGAAAGAGAATTAAATTCACTGAAGTCTATTCATTGGCCAAGTCTTTATTCTTGGGTGATATATTATTTCAGTCTTACTCACCTACTAGTTAAAACATATATACAAGATAGATTTTTTCCACATCTCATCATCTTACATCTTCTTTTTTGTTGTTGTCAATCTTATTGTATGTGTAGCCATCTTTAATGCAAACCAGTATAGTTTTCTATCTAACAAAACACATTTTTACTTACAAGCAGTACTGTCAGACATATTTTTCATCCTGGGCCACATTAGGAACATGGTATCAAAGGGCCAGTTGTACAGCAAATGCTACAGGATTTAAATGTTTCTACTTTTTAAAATATAATTTTACATAATTGCCTCTGCAGCTAACTATTAATATCAGATATACATTCATTACTATGGTAAAGGTGTTGGAGAGACTTAACAGACAATCTGCCTTCAGGCCACTAAAAGAAAAGCAAATAAATTACTGATTTGTCTCCATTTAGCAGAAACATGTTTTTGCATCCCTTCTGTCTCTAAATTTCTTTCTGTCTTTATAAATTCTACTTATCTCGGACATTTAAGTTTCATGACCGAACTGTTGTAAGAAATAGCTTATAACAATTAAGTTGAGCTACTTCCATCCAGTCTGTAGATGTTGTGTGTAGATGGCACATTTAACAAAATCAAAATGTATTGTGGAACATGTCATTATGGTCAATGAACTTTCCTAAAATTGCATATAATTATGTGGTGAGTATATAATCATCTTTGCATGCTGTTGTGGCAGACTGAATTGACATCTCTGCTGAAGAGTCTTCAACTGATCAGGGAAACTAAAATGTAAAAAAGAAAAGCAAAACAAACAAAAAGTCCCATCAACATTCAGTCCACAGTGTGTGGGTGTGTTGTCAATTAATATCTATCTTGACGCTTCTGTCCCTGTTTTTCTTGTGTTCACACAGTTCAAAGTGCTTAATTTTGTTGCCATAGTCTGTGGGCTGGACTGACAAATCCTGCTGAAAAATTTTGACACCAACTCATTCATGCATATTTATAGCTATAGCGATAGACGAAGAGAAAACTCACCCAAGCAGCGGTATCATGCCGGTTACCTAAGGAACTAGAGTTGTTAGTTATTTGGATTGTGGTCACCCTCCTCCTGAATCCTCATCACAACAGCAGCTTTTGGTCCTGCAGAATACAGTTCAGGGACCTGTTGACATTTCAGAAATAGGATAGCTGTATTCTGTAAAAGTATTTTTTTTCTATTGTTGAACCCCTCTCAACCTTGAACATGACAAGTGCACTAAAGCGAACAACCGGATCGATGGATGGATGGCCGTTACTGCACACAAGGATTAAACAAAAGATTTTAGCAGATAAAGTAATATGTGCTTTTTAATCACTATATCTGTATTTATTTTATCTTTTACCTTTTTTCGCACTGCCAATTTAATACAGTGTGTACTTGGAAATAAAAAATCCACTATTTGGGATTGAAGTTACAGTAAGCATATGATTTTGGAGAGAAATTTTAGTTTGGACACTTTTGTGTCATGTATATTTGCATGAGCTTAATAACAAAAGTAAAGAATGCTTTTGACTAGGTTTGTTATATCCATTCATTTTCAGGGCTTGAGCCATCCTGCTGAGCGTCACAGGGAGCCTGGGGCAGGTCCCTGTCATCATCAGGCAGGAAGAAAAATACATCCAGAACATGTCACAAGACCTAGGGCTGCACAGAGACATTTGAGACAAACAAGTATGCAAAGTATTTAGAATCACCAATCATTTAATTATGGCTATTTTGGGGCTGTAGGAAGAGGTTAGAGTATGACAAGAACATGAAAACTCCACCCAGGAAGGGTCAAGTAAGGAGTCAAACCCAAGTCTAACTTGCTTTTTGAAACACTTCAGCATTGTTTTGATTAACATGCTTCAGTTGATAATAATGATTTTTCAATCCAGAAAGTGTAATATATTGATCCACAGTGAAAAATTGTGCACTTTCAAAATAAAAGCTCCAAAATTGTGATAGGAAAACAGTTTGAAGGCTCCTAAAATTTTGCATGCCCATGTTACCCATTCAAAAAATATGCTTCTGCTTGACATTTAATGAAACTAATTTGATGGCTAGTAAGTGAAAAAGTAAAGAACTGGTAAAATAAGCATTTTCACCAGTTCTTTAATTTTTCCTCTTCATTGGCAGTCACAATGTATATATTAATACCTGATAATAGTTGAGAATAAAAACTAAAACAAGAATATTAATCAGCACATGATAGGATGAGCCACAGGGTCTCAGTTCTGTTCAAGCACGGCCATATTTCCCACTGTTTCCATGCTCTGCTGTAAGCAGCTACAAAGAGCTAATGAAAAATATTAACTCGACATGCCTTTTTTTCCCCCTCTGAGATGTGTGGCTGTGTTGAGATAGGCTTCCAGTATCAAAGTATCTCATGTGTATCTTTATTACATGTAGGGAGAGGACAGTCACTCATCTGTGACTCAATTACAAGAAGACAACAAAGGAGCAGTATGATCGGTTTTGTATGGGATCCACATCACAATCATATTTGGCACTTGTAAATTGAATTAGAGAGCAGGAATGGGAGCAGGTAAAAGCCAGACACAAGAGGGCTCTTTGCTCATCAAGGCTAATTGTGTCTCCAAGTGACATAAAGGCTTGAATAGAGAAAGCGCTGCTGCAATCAGACGGCTGTGTGCTTGTTCATCAGCTCAGAACCTTTCTGCACCATTGGCTCCTCTGTCTGAGCCTATGACAACAGGGGGAACTGCAATGCACTGATTGCAGCAGCAACCATCTAACAGTGTAGTTATTTTAGGCAGCACATTGGTCAAGAAAATACCACACAGAGCCACATTTGTCAGGAAAGCTGGGTGGCTTCTGTCACATTTTTTCAACTCGCACAGTATCTGATATCTGATGCTGACCCAATAAATAATCTCAACAAGAGGAAGTCATACAAGTTACAGTTGTAATGCTTTATGACCAGATCATTAAATATTGGACTTGTATCCTTTTAACATGAGAGCAAGCAGCATGGTTTATCTCATCTTACCGCAAAGGAAAACACAGTAGCACTAGGGGCTTTGGGTATGACTCTCTATGTTCCTCTTTTATTTTTAGAAGTGCTATTTATGCTGTTCTTTCTGCTTCGCTGATTTGTACACTGTAGCTGAAGAGCCCAAAATGAACTCTCCACAAGGATACATAGTGTAGAACTTATGTAAACCCACTGAACCTTGTGGAACCTAAACTAAGTGCAAGAGGTACACCTAACAAAAGACAAACTTTCTCTGGTCCTATGCAGACCTACGTTTCACTAACAGTTTAAACAATGTAAAGCTAGTGAAATGTATACTGACCTGTTTGTGTACTCCTTACGAATGTAACCCAAAATACTCCAGTGTCCCTACTTTCCCTCCTATTAATGTTGAGGCATGCTTTATAGCAAGAAAAAAAAGTAATGTGTGTTCAGTGTCTTGCCCACCAATTTGCCTGAGAATATCATTAGTATTTATATTTACTAAAGTGTATGGTATAAAACGCTGAAATCGGCTGTAGAACCAGCAAAATTCTGAGCCGGATGGGTATTTTAGTTGAAAAGTGTGCAATTCTGCAATTCTCTTTGTAATTTTAAAGGTCACAAAGGTGGCAAGGCACAGGAACAGTAAGATACGAGGTAAACTGGTCAAAGAAAAGAAAAGAATCATTGATTTTTTTTTTTTTTTTTGGTCTGCAAAGGCCACCTTCACACCTTTTTTGTGAAGAGATCTATCTATCTATTTGGAAAATAAAACCTTCCTCTTTCTTTCCTCTCTGAGGGGAAGCTGTCCTGTTTTTAAATGGAATACAGTTGGCCATGAATCAGATAACTGATATAATCACACATGACACATTCCAAGAAAAAAACCAAAACAAACCTCTCATCTCAGTGCTTGACATAAAAATCCCACTTCATCACATCATAGCACTGTACTCTTTAGTAAACCATAAATGGTCGTACTGCATTAACCCTTGTGCCCATAGCAATTTTCCTTTCACTTGGAAAAGAAAAAAAACAATACTCAAAATGGTTATTTGTAAAGAAGTGAACTGCAACAAGCCTCAACCCAAAGCCTGAGAGTAGCAAAACTGGACTCCTCCAGAAGTAAGGGTTGTAATAGTTTTGGTGATAAGTTACAATACCTGATAAGACTCCTCATCAAAAGATCACAGTAAGATTTCAAAACCTATCATTTCCAAGTCTGTGTAATCAATACTGTGCTGAGAGCAGACACATAATGAGCTTGGTATGACTCGTGTATGTTCACTTGACAAGATCCAACATTGACAGGACTTTCTCAAGAAATGAACTAATATTTATCATAATTCTTATTTCTTCTCATATAAGCATTCTAAAACAAGTTTTTCCAATGTAGTAAGCTCCTACAAAAGCTGGTCCCATTGTCTGAGTGAAGAACTTGTAATTGGCCTTTCCTAGTCACTACGCGGCAAAAACATATGAATAAATCTATATCTAGAGAGGATGCAACCTCCAAGTGTATTGCATAGTTTGCCGGGCATGTAAAAATGAGGCGATACCTCTTCACTGTAGTTTTCCCTCTCTTCACATCCAAAGGGCCAAAATAATCCACTCTAAGGTTTGTAAATGGAGACTCATCTGTCATGACTCGTGGAAGGTCAGCCATCTGCTGTTGCCCTGTAGGTCCATGTAAGCATAGAGGTTCTACTTATAGCAGATTGCACCATGAATCCAGTACCTGATGCGCAGCTTGGAGAGCACATGATTACAACCATGGTGTTCCAAGTTCTGGTGGACATTTTGAATGATTAATCTTGTCTCATGTAGATCCTTGTCCAAGATACAGTCGCTGTCTGCTTCAATTCTTATGGCCTAGCAGCTCTGCAAAGTTTTCCTCCTACTCTGAAGATGCTCTCTTGGAGGACTGGATTAAGCTTGTAGAGACTACTGCCTTCTTAAATGTTTTTACATTTCTGAAGAGCACAGATTTTCTTGTAGAATGGAGAGATTGCCTTGGCAGTAGTGAAGAATCTCTCGTAATGTTTTCCATAGTGAGTTTGCACAGGACAGGCAACTCTTAATGGTCTTGAGTTAAACTTTCTTATCTCCTCTTAAACATTCAGCGTAAGAAAAACTCAACTTGTTTCTTTTACACCACAAGCTAATCAGAGCACCTTTACCCTTAAGAATGCATGCAACCGTCGAAACAAGTCGTCTTCAGGAAGAAAAATACTCTATGAAGTCTACCATTGCATCTTTTTGAACTTCAGCTGTAACAACTCTAACCACAGTGTTCTTTACCTTCAGGGTGAGGTAACCTTTCTGTGGTAAGATCCTCAAAGTAATCCAGGTTCTCGGGCCAGTTGTTTATGGGCTTCATGAGAAAATCCAGCCCCTCTAACCAAGTTTTGGTTTTAATGAATTTCTTATCCTTGAGTCCTCTTGATGGTTAACCTGCAGGATTTAGTGAAATACTGACAAATCTCCACTGACACAACTCAGATCTCCAAAAGTGTTTCCAGTCATTCAGCCATAAATTGCCATAGCCTTCTTTGCGAATATCTGAGAAGTGATGCAGTTGTTGGAAAGCTACGTCTCAGAAACCTGCAGGTTTGAAGCACCTGAGGTCCACCGACTTTTGAAGCTTTGTTTTCCACATAAGCCATCTGCAACCAACATCGTCAGGTATTAAATCAATCTAACTTAGCATAAGTCTGAAGGTCTCCTGCAAAATTCTCTTTGTTGGAAGCATAACCGGAGTCAAGATATTCAGTGAGTCATAAATTGAACTCACAATAGATAGGATGTTTCTTGCCATGCAGTTTATATCCGGCATAATAGTTTAAACCTGAAACTGCCTGACAGGGTACTCCAATGGACCCCCAAAGCCCTTGCCATAGGAAGCACATCAAGATCCAAGCCATGTTCTTTAACTTTGGCTGCACTTTCCTTCTCTGGGGTGGCTTAAACAGACAGTAGAGAAATATTTTTAATAATGACAATCCTGCAATATTAATGTTGTTAAAGATTTATTAATGTCCATTTAAATACCCTCAAATAAAAATCAACTCATTCCTCTTTTTGTTTCTCTTTTGAATCTGTAAATCATGATCTACAGTTTCAGAAAGGCAACTTCTATGTACCATGTAAAGTAATGGAGGCAGTGACACTGACCACTTTACAATTAACCTTAGTTTTAGCTGATGGATACAAGGGTACTCTCCAGTGGGTGAGCAGTGCATTTCTAATACTAAAATAGCACAAACTGACTGTATTATAAATCTTTTACTTGTGCTTTGTCATCCAGAGTTTCAGTCATGTATATCAACGAACCTTTCCTAACTGGTGGTGCCATCCATCCATCCATCTTCTTGACCCGTTGTTCCATTTCTGGGTCACGGGGGTCTGCTGGAGCCTATCCCAGGCGAGAG
>JAOWBL010000014.1:8292896-8306850 GCA_028564865.1 Zenarchopterus dispar | reverse complement strand
TTAGGAGGACCGTGTGTGTGTGTGTGTGTCCTCAGGTGTTTGTTAGGAGGACCGTGTGTGTGTGTGTGTGTGTGTGTACTGTTTTGCATGCCAGAGTATGCTGAAGTAATGCTAGTATAGGTTTATAAAGAAATTTCAGGTTTTGTCACCACCTCTCAAATGAGGTATGTACTGTGACTCAGAGTCACCTACAGGCTTTAGACCTGCGATTTTGAAAGAATTTGTGTGTTTACCATGTGCATGTCACAGACACTGGTATGAACGCCTTTCGGTTAGGCTCCAAGGACACGCTGTTTCTTCGTTGCTCGTCTTGCTAGGGAGGAAACTGTTCAGAGACACACGTGGAGTGGTGGCTGTCTCTCTCAACTGTAACCCACTTTCCTATCAGAGTTTGTGCTCTCCCCTCTGTTGTGCCTTTGAAATCAAGGTCAGACAATGCTGTCATTTCTGCTTATGAAGCCCCCATGGGGGTTACTCATACTCAACTCTCTTTTTAGATGCAGGGAACGTTTGTGTTTGGGTGTTCACTCTTGTGTTTGCACAATTCTTTTTTTTTGTGATATTTCTAAGTCCTTTCTTCTTAGTTGCTTGCATTTTTCTCCGATGCAGGCTGCATTGTCTTTTATTCCCACATCTGTCTTCTCCCATCAGCAATGTAAACGTAAAACCTTCAGGTTTTTTTCTCTTTTTTTTTAAATCTTTCTGGCACTTTTCTGTCTGAGGACTGAGGACGGATGACTGTAAAAAAAAAAAAAGCAAAATTCAGCACAGAAAACAGAGTTAGCTGACGAAAACCTGAAAACGAGAGTAAGATACAGTGTTACACTGAAAGTTGGCATTTTTCACTCAGGCACAATTGACTGGCGAAACAATAACGTGGGAACATTGCGACTTGTCAGGCAGGCAGTTCTACATGCTTTGACACCTAAATGCAGGCAAGTTCCCTCCGATTAGCCAAATGCAATCACTCAAGTGAGAAAGTTCACAGTGTGGAGCATTTGCATGATTGTGAAAGGTGGATTCTTCAGGTCCATCCAACATCTGCACAAGGCTGTGCGTGGGCGGTTATATAAATATGAAAAAGAACTGAATGCCACATTTAATTTTTGTATGTGAAGGAGCATGTGGATGTGAGCCACTAAGAACAAAAGAGTGATGCTGCCTACTCCACTTGCTGTCAGTTTTCACGGCTGGAAAGCAGCAAAGAGAATTGTTTCCGTGATGACGCTTAATTTTGAAACAACTCTTTCAGAACGCAAAATGAATATTGCTGCAGTGACCTTGCACGGTCATCTAGCCACACTTTAACAATATAGAAACTGTTTATCACCAAACCCTTCCTACTCCGAAAAAAAGAGACAAACTCTAATTTTTACTTTTGCCAATACAGTGTCAGTCATAGACCACAAAAGTACTGAATGACACATGCAGCTGAGGGGAAAAAGTGTCTGTCTGCTGATGTAAGATTGGCAATGACTGATCTCATTTTGTAACAAGTGGGTTTTATTTCTTATACACATATCATCAAAGAAGTAGTCCAGGGTAGATGATGTAACATTTGCAATTATGGGAATATTCTGTTGTTGCTCAGTACTTTGAGATTCAATTAAATGCTTCTATGACAAGCACGCTGGATGCATCATCTTTCTGTAGTAGCGATCATCACCATGCTGGTGACTGTCTTGTATTACTCACAGCTAATGGCGGTGGTTGGTTCTCAGTAGTACGCTTTATGTGGCCTCCAGTTTACTCACGGACTCCCTGTATGAGTCATTACATTAGCTTTGACAGTCTTTCAATACAGGACACAGATCTTGTCAGCAGTACTTGTCTGTGGGATTTCATGCAGTACGGGTTTTTAAAAATACCTGCGCTTCAGCTTTTATTTTCTAGCTGCACAGGAAGCTCATAATTATTTGCTTCCCTGGTATACAGCAATATCTTCCAACCATCAGAGTCATGTTCAAGTTAAATAAAAGGCAAAAAAAAAGAACATTTTGGGACAAATCTTCCACGTATTTACAAGCATACTGAATGGGTGGAAGGAAAGATGGGTTGACAGTTAGAGATAGATGCAAAGGATGTGTCTTCATCTTTCCACTTGTCTCAGTAGGAAGGAATTGAATAAAATTGAAGTGGAGCAATGAATCACACTCCACCTCCAAAGCAGTTTAAGCTTGGAGTTAGTTTCCTACCACCACCATGGGATGCATGATCAGCGCCGTCATTTACTCCTGCTGTGCCACCGCAGTGGGAGTTTGCTTTGTGTTTCACAGACCAAAGTGTTTCGAAATGCAGACTTTCATGGCGCCACTACTTTGGTCGCCCACAGCCTGTGTTTCAGTCTGGCAACAGTTGAGTGGAATCCTTACACTAGTAGTGGAAGCTCCGTGATCTCAGAACCTTGCATTTGCTTTGTTTGAATTACTGACTGTTAGTGAGTTTTTTGGGGGGTTTTTTTACAACTATTCAGTAGTTGGCACCATCCAGTTATTTGTCCTTCGAATGTATTTGTTGTAGTTGGCAAGCCGCACAAGTGCAACTACTGCGGACGGAGTTACAAGCAGCGCACGTCACTAGAGGAGCACAAAGAACGCTGCCACGGATATTTGCAGGGAATTGGCTTGGATCCTTCATCCAACACCGGCCCGTATACTGGTAAAAGAATGAATTCATAAACAGAAACATGGACCAAAACACAGATACAATAGAACCCTGCAGTGCAATAGGTCTATGCAGACTAATTCTCTTTTTACCTGTTTCAGGTGAGGTTCCACAGAAAGAAGTTAGGCCAATGGCAGAGGCCAACACCTTGGCAACCTTTGATCGACCACCTGTCATAGAAAGACTCCCTCTTGGCAAAAGGAAGAGCACGACTCCTCAGAAGTTTGTGGGTGAGTATCTCAGACTGAGTCAGCCAATCACCAGCTTTTGTTTTTACTTTAATAATGTGGGAGAAGGCAGCAAGACACACACTGTGACATGCAGTGTCATTTGATTACATTTGGTTTCAAGTTATGTTTTAAGTTGCCGCACCATGCAGTGCATGTGAACTACTCTTTTTTTAGTCCCTACTCTGGACTTATCCACTTTCTTCTTTTTTTCAAATATAGATTTAGTTTACTTCTTTTCTTTGACAGAGATTTTGATTAAATTTAAGTAATCCTCTTCATATCATAAGCATTTCAACTATGTAAAATTTTTAGGCAACAAATGGATTTTTTTTTTACGTTCAATTTTAATTAAATACTTTTTTTTCTTCATTCACATTGTTGCATCATACTGTTATACAACAATCTAACCCTGCCCAACTTACGCGGAAACTTCTTCAGATTTTTTTTTTTGCCACGCTATTAGAGAAAGACATTTAGCGAGCTACAGCAAGCACAGGACTGAAAGGCAAGGAAATGTTTTTCACTCTGTGGTTAGGTACACCTGTAACTTTGCCATTGTTCTTATCGAGTGAAAACAGCTTACCGCATCCCTGTTCAGGAGGGGTTAAACAGTGCAATAGTAGATGGATGGGGCTTTCCACCCCAATAGGTTTTAACATGTAGTACAAATGGTGAAAAAAATAAGAAGCAAAATCTGTAATATCAGCAATATATGAAGTTGGCAGGCTAGACAGGAAATCCTGATACTCATATTTGCGAATAGTTACACCCCTTAAGGTTGCAGATAAAATAATCTTTTTTTCTCCATATATTTATATGTCATGTTTGTGCCAAGTAGTCAAAGATCACCAATTCCTTGTTGATTACTCAGTCCTTGTGTGAATCTGTTATTTGTAGGTGAGAAGATGGCTCGCTACAACTATCATGATATAGGCTATGAGATAGGCCTAAAGTTTGAAAAGCCTGCTGAGATGTTACCAGCCCATATGATGGAACAGGCCATCAATAATGCCATGCCATACCTGGGATCAGACGGTTTACGTCCCATGCTCCACCACCCTGGCCCTCCTTTGTCTATGGCTGAGGTGGTGCCCATCGTCAACCCCCTCTACCACCATGTATTGCCGCTGAGCCAACGAACAGAGCATCCGGGAAATTCTGACCCACTACCACCGCAGCCTCATCAGCCTCACGATTTCCATGGCCGTCCCACCTCAAATGGCCCCACTGCCTTAACCAGGCAGAACAAGCCACCCCATCCAGGACAAGAGGAATCACCCAGCAACAGTGGTATTGACTCTGCCGACTCAGCTCGCAGCAGCCCTCAGGACAGACCAGGATACCAGGGCAGCACCGCTCCCCCCAGTCTCAGGTCTCGAGCCAGTCCAGCTGTGGTCTACTCCGGTGAACGGGTTAGAGATGCATCACCCAGAAGTGGGGTGAGACTTGGACCTGGGATTATGCGGGTGGCTGCAGAGAGACCTGTGAGCCAGGAGGGGGTGCGAGTGTTTGGGCGAGAGGGCCATGAGTTGCGGGCCTTCCAGTGCGAGCACTGTCAGGTGCTGTTCCTCGACCATGTCATGTACACCATCCACATGGGTTGCCACGGATACAGAGATCCACTAGAGTGCAACATCTGTGGTCACCGGAGCAAAGACCGCTATGAGTTCTCCTCTCATATAGTTCGCGGAGAGCATACTTTCCAGTGAGATCATGAGCTTCAAGGGGAGGTTTACAAAATTAAATGAGGCAGTAGCCTGCTTCCCAACCGTATCCCCCATGATGCATTGTTGAATGGCGTTGAAGACAAGTGTAGCACAATCAAAGACTTCTTTTTAAGCTACTTATTGTGAATTGGAACTGTTGAACAATCACTTGAAGGTACGGGCCAAAGAGATATTTTCTGTATATTTAATTAACATAGAGAAAAAGAAGAAGTTGAGGTTTTTTATTTTGTTTTCTCTATTTTTTCTCTTAAGATGTTGACGGATTGTCACGCGGAGCAGCTGTTAAGTGTTTTGGCTAGTTTTTAAATTTTAAACTTGTAAAATTCTTCTTTAATGCTTCTGCATTTTTTATGCATAATCATGTAATCTTTGGTCTCAGTATTTGAAAATCAAATTAAAATTTACAATAGAATTATTTAGTTCAACTGGAAGGAATGCCATGGTTCTAAGTAAGACTAAGACCATTTAACTTGACAACTTTGACTATAATAATCAAAGTTAAGCTATTAGGGAATAAGTATGCCTGCATCAATAACCACAGTGTATGATTATTTCATCCATTTTTTAATAGTGATCCATAAATGTAAGAATGGAAAACTTGAAGGTTTTGAATGTATTCTATGAAGAGAATCAATACTAGTGACAGGCTGGGATGTCAATAAACAGAAACAGAAATTAGATTTGCAGATGTATATCACAATTTGTATATTTGTAATTTATATTTAGCAGTTGAGGAATTATTGGCAAGTTATTTTCATCGTAAATGTGCTTTCCTGATCCAAAACAGTGCATTTTGTATCTTATTTATACCTCTGTTTTGTGAAATTTTCGTAGAAGTTTCATGGGAAAACAAATCTCTACTCTTTACATAAGAATAATCAGTCACTAGCTGATACAGACAACTACCTCTGAAGAAATGCTTTGTAGAGATTTGCTTGATGAATCAGTCCTCATGAGCAAGTTTCAGTGATTTTACCAGCTTTACACAGTTGTGCTTGAGTAATTTCTTTAATTAAACTCATTTGGCTTCAGGTTATTCAGTCACTGCTTAGGCATAGATACTTAAAAAAAATTTCTACCTGTTTTACACTTAATTGGAAATACAATGGAACTGTCTGTGTATATGTAATATAAGTTTTAACATAAAAATATTTGTTACTATTTATTTTCACTGAAACTGAACCTATAGCTGGGAATAAGATTTATTTCCCACTGCTATAATGAGCCTCGATTCGTCATGCACTTACAAGGTAAAAATGTATATCATGAAGTAAAAGCGCACTGGGACGTAAACAAGGAAGCATGCAAAATTATTCTTAAAACCTGTGACCTTAAAATGTTCAACCGCCATCTTTTTCTCATCTTTTGTTTTCTAAGCCTTTAAGATGACCAACACAATTAATCCACACATATGATCAAGAATTAATCCATCATTGGTGTCTCAACCGCGAGTATATCCTGGTTACTGATGTGTTGAATTACCTGCACTTTCTGTAGAGCATTAGTGGAACTTCAAAGTTTGTTAAAAATTTGATGAGAAAGTGATTAAAATTGTTTATTGGTTGCTTAACTGTATAGCTTCAGTACCAAGCTGTATTTCACTGGGGAAAAGGGAGATCTAGTTTAAACAAACGGTGCTCTCATGTACCTTGCTTTATGCTTCATGCCTTTGTTTTTAATCAATTCCACTGTGTGGTTTGAGTTTGATAAATGCATCTACTGTTTTTTTTCTTTTCTTTCACAGCAAACATCTGCTTACACTCCAAGAAAACATGTTTTATCTATTTTGTAGATCATGACCAATGTGAAGACACAACTGCAGATAAGGCTGAGACCTTGTGGCGGTGGCTTCCCCCATTATTTGGTTAGATCGTATTTGAATAGGGCCATCTTTTGTTTAAACACAGACAAGCTCTGACTCTTACTCTCTGCATTGCCAACATTCATGTGTGACCTTTTACAACATAGATTGAGAAAGGGGCAGCAGGGTAAGTGGAAACATTCATGAGTGTGGTTGTCATGTGTAATTGTGGAAAGTCACGTCTGAAAACTGTAGCAAATGTTCCTAGTCAGCTGTATAAACCTCTGACATGACAAGGACAATTAGGATGTGACCTAACGTATTCTGATTCTCGACCTCAAGGCCAGATCTTTCTTTAACACCATCTCCTCCTGTGTTTGGTACAGTTGGTCATGCACTTTATGTCCATAGGCCTCTTATCTATTTCTTATTTTTATATTAAAGTGTAGCTACAACAGCATGCGATCACTGACAGAACAATCTTTGGAAAGTGAAACTCCATGTTGTCTGAACGAGATGCTCTTTTGTGTATAAGACTTCACAGGGAATCAGACATTATTAGTCTCACACACTTGTTTTCTAACATCAGTAAAATAAGATTTTGCTCCAAAGTTAAACTCAGTGATGTTTGCTTTTATTTTCATCATCTACATGCAAAAGGCAGCTTTTTTTTCCACCCTTTGTTTACATGTAGCCTCTTAGCACAAAAAGTCATTTGCAAAAGTTTTGACATTAGAAATTGTTTACATGCTGCAGCTGTTAATGTCAACTTAATACATCCCTCTTTCTTATGACAACTGTACATATTTGTTGTTTGAAAAGCTGCCTGTTTAGAAAGGAATCTATCTATCTATCTATCTATCTATCTATCTATCTATCTATCTATCTATCTATCTATCTATCTATCTATCAAAGCAGCCATATACAAAAGAAAAGAAAAGAAAAGACAAGAACAGAGGTTGTCATATGTCAGCCTCCTTATAAGTAAAGTCCTTACTTGAAAAGTAAAAACATTGTTATTGCTACAGACTGGGGGAATATGATTTGTAAATTTTAAAGGTGACTGTTGTAAATGTGTATTTTTCTGCTCAATTATTGATGCAAATAGTTTTGTGAACTCTGTGTGTGTGTTCTTTTGGTTTGTTTGTTTTATTTTGAAATCTACAAAAAAGTTTACAAAAGTATACAAGGCAGGTTCCTGAGTGCATTGGATTTTTTACAACGCGATACCGGCACTGAAAAATCCAGAAATGTGTGCCGATTTTTTTTTTTTTTTTTCTTACATGAGGGCTCTCAGGTATTTGCATAGACCATGTATTTGTATGACCTGAAATAATGTCATTTATTTGTCATTAAAAAAGAGAAAAACAAATAGAAGACGCACATGTATTCAAATACTTTCATTTCTGTTAACACTGAATCTGTTGAAGGAAGTGTGATTGTTTAGCCTGTTTGTTTTTTTTTCTTTTTCTACATTAATGATTTTACATGAAGACGCACTGCTGTGAAGAATACAGTCTATATTTTAAAGCATGAGTTTTTCTCAAGGAGTTGCTTTTACTGCCTCGCTTGGTTTGTAAATTTTGACACTGGAAGTCAAGTTTATTGTTGTATTGATTCTTTCAACCATGCAAATTGTACCTAACTTGCCATTAAAATATATTGTTATCAGAAAACAATGTAGTGTTCTGATCTAATGTGATGTAAAGTGAACAGCACTTTAGGCCATGATAAATTTCTACATGTCTGTGCCTCTGCATGTGAATCTGTAATTTTGCCTCATGTATTGAACGTCCTTTGTACAGCTACAATTAACTTAATTCATCATAGTGGGTTTTATGGAAGAATTGAGAAAAATAAATCATCACCCATACAATCTCATTCCAGATGGTTTTTAGCTGAGTTGAATGCTGATTCAGCTAAAAAAAAAAAAAAAAAGTATATTTAACAACTAAGTCAAACTTTACAGTTAATCTTGTAGGAGATGGCCATGCATCTCAATCAGGCTATCATAATCATGACATCCACTAACTGTGAAGCATATGCATGTACTGGCAGCTGCTTGGACTTTGATCGCATAAATTATGCAAGAAAAAGCTTGAATGAGACAATTCAACCTCTATATACATGCATGGGTTGGGAGGTGGGGGGTGCTTGCACTTACAGATAGCAAGCTGTGAGTGCAAACAACCCCCCACGACCTTACCCCACTGCCACCAGGAACTGGCGGTTTCTATGTGGAAGTCTCAACAAAAATGATTAATGCAAACCACCAGTGACACACAGGGGCCTGCAGCACAAATACACATATTGCTATTTACCAATAATTGAATCATACAATTTGTTTTTACCCCACAATGCAAAAAAAGTCATTATGTAGCACAGATCAAACAATACAAACCTAACAAAACTAAATTCTGGCACCTTGAAAGACAATATTGAGGAGCAGCACATTAGATGCAATGAAAAGTGTGCAAGACCTTCAATTTTTGATTAAAGAATAACCGCAGCCAGAAGTGCTATGGTTTTCTGCTCAGCCTCAGAGGCTCGCCTAAGTTTACAGTATAGCGGCTGGTGTTTGCTCCTCTTCAGTCTTTGTCTATGAACAGGTGGGCGCCAGAGCCTGTTGAAGCTTTTAAATGTCAGAGCTGTCTCCTTCACCCCCTTACTTCTTTAATCTATGTGGTACACACACACACTCATACGTACTCACCCGGCAAACACACACAAAATCAAAGCTACCTGAAGGCGGTAGAAAAACCGAGAGGTGTAAAAGCCTAAACAGACCCCAAACTGTATCTTTTCATCTTCAGATTCCACTATTTACCTACCTGTTGACTGTTTGCTCCCATCTAGACCTTATCTCGGTTTGACTCACACTTTCAGCGCAGGGATCTTACACCTGCCCTCGCTTTCTGGTGCTTTTATGGTACAAATACTTCTCAGGCTATCTGACTTCTCAGTCAGAAGTTCTGTTAAAAAACATGGATCTATATTTTAAAATAAAGTAATACTATTAGGATTTTTTAGCAAACTTGAACCTAACATAATGTTTGAACAATAAAAACTTGAATGATGAAAGACTTGTGTTTGTGCTTCATCTTCTCATTTGGGAGATGAATATTGATTATTATGATGCTCACTTCTGAAATCTTGATATGCTTTTGATGTAATCTTGAGGTCACGTGTATCTCACGTGTTGGATTAGAGTTTGTCATTGTAAGCACATGTCATAAAACAAATACAATCAGAAGCCAGTGTCAGCTTCAAATGAACTTTTAGGTCCGGGTCAAGATTTCTAGCTCTTTTTTGGTTTGTGGACTGACGACTTCGACTGTTGAACAGGTTAAAATGCAAAATATGCACATGTGAACTCTTTGGCGCTGCTATTAGTGTCTTATTTCTCATTTGGGCAGACAGCTTTAGAAGCTTTGTGGCTGCGCCGCAGCACTTCCTTTGCTGGCCTTGCCATTTCTTCTGCAGGTCCTCTCAAACAATAAAACCTTTGCTGGAGCATCAAAAAACATTGCATGCTACCACCATCTGCCAATCCACACCTAGGCATTCTTTGCACTCCAAGATTAGATCAAAACACACCTCAGAATTTAACTGGACAAACATGTGATAGGAAACCCAAAGCGTTCATGATGACATATGACTTAAAAATGACTTTAGAATCAATGTCAGGTTTCATTCGAGGTTACACGACGTGCAGCTTGACCTCCTCGTTTGTAGAGCAAGGAGCGGTTCCAGATCTCTTTCAGCTCAGCCGAGTGTGAATCCTCAGCAGGGTTGTGCAATCGCCGGGTGACAAGTCCTGTTCCTGTTTTTCCTGCCAGGTGGATGTTTGGACAGGCCCTTAAACCTTCACACACACCAGCGAAGATTTGTGCGCAAGCACACCCATACACACTCATGACAACAACCCACATGCCTGCTCAGTTTCTGCTACACACCCATGTTCTAGGACTTGGTAAGACTAGCTGGAGCAGTGCAGAAATCTGCTATCAAATGCAGTCGCTGTGTGAAGTGTTTGTGCTGCTTGCATTTGCTGCAACGTGAGAAGGTGGGAAAATATGTACTCAAAGCACTGACAGTGGTGAAATGTCATTCTTGAAGAAATGAGGATGAATCTGTCACCTCTCCCTTTTTCAGTGGTGCAAACCCCATCTTTTAGTTGCATTTATCCTAAGCGAAGCTGTGTTTTTAGATTTCTGAAGCCATTTAAAAAAAAAAAAACTGCACGATCTGGTTTGTGGTCACAAGAGCGAGGTCTCAATATTTATGTGGGGAGGAAGGGAACTTCCACTTTCCTAGCTTACGTTGTGCAGTCATGTCTTGTGTGTGTCTAGCGGTGAGCGAACATGCAGAAAGACCAGTGAAGAAATGCATTTCAGACAAAAACAATATTGTGCAGCTACGTCTGACCGTGGAAAAGTAACATGAAGCCACAAAAGGAGAGCACGGGCAGGAAGGAAGAGTCTGTAAAGTGATCATGAAAACACACTGGTGCATGCACCGGTGTCTTTGTTTGGACTGAGGTGGCAAGGAGAGGGATACAGAGGAACGGTAATACAGCGACTGAAAAGAAAAAAATAGAGTGAGAAAGAGGGATGAATGCACGATAGAGAACGTGACAGAAAGAGAGAAAGCCCGGGTATGTAGAGCAGTGAACACCTGCGGGTTGGCTTGAGCTGTGAAAATGTACCGGGAAGCGAAATACAGCTCGAGTCTGACAGCCGCAGGTTCACTGGAGGAAACTGGGATGTGGGGATACAGACACTGGTGGTTTGACATAAATGGATACACAGCTGCTTTGAGTTGAACTGAAAACAGGAAGTAAATGTGAAGACAAAACCTCCTTTTTCCTCCACTCAAAACAAATAGGACGAGGAAGTTTCTCCAGTTCAGGGCAACTGTCACTGTAATCTGAATACCAGCCATAGCAAAGACCACTGAAATGTCTAAAGCATATAGTACATTGGACTTCTTTTTGCTTGTTTGTTTTAAGTCTTCCATTATTTAAAGTCTGACTTTGACAAAACTGCTCCTCCACCTCAGAGTGCAGCAGTTTTTAGGGGTGGGACTTAAACAGGGGTCGACAGGAGTCATGCTCCAAAATTATCAGGAATAATTTAAAAAGAAAGCGTGCATACTGTTCATCAAAGTGCAGGAACAAAATGTCGGCTCTTGATCTTCTTCCATTTACATCACATCCACACACACGCAGCATTTCAGCTGCTCCCTGTAAACTCCTTTAAGTTGTCTGTACAGTGCATAACATTTCTAATGAAAGCCTTTCAAAGGAGCAGTAACACTCAAAATGAAATCAGCTTTTGAATTCCGGCACTTCTCTGTTGTGCTTTGTAGATAACGTGTAAGGTATCAACCTGGTGGATCACACACAGTTGTTTCTGTACAACAGTGCTGACTAGTTGTAAGAAAGTTGGAGAGGTTTGGCTTTAGTGTTCTTCTCAGAAGACAAGCGGGACAAAGGTGGTTACTCAGACTGAGATGCTGTCATGTCATACTCTGAATTTCTTTTCTTTTTTTTTAATTATGATGTATATGGTTTCATAACACCTCCAAAAAGAAAAAAAAATCTCTGTGAAACCAAAAAACTGCAGTGCTATTAAGACTTTTTAAATTACCAAGGCATATATTAATCAAAGAAAAACCAGAAGTTCTCAGTTTAACTGATTTCTTTGTTTAATGATGCTATGCACAATAAGGAAGAAATAGCCAAATCTCTTCTATTGATGTGTATGATTTTCTTTAACAACTGTTGTGATAACAGATCTATTCTGAAAAAAAATATATATATAAATTGCCCATATCTTGGCTTGGATAAATATTATGGTTGTAAATTAACAGAGATATTGAAGTTGACCAGACAAAATGTAAAAAGTGCAGTGAAATAAAAGTCAATGTAAATATCCCCACATATTTTTTCTTGATTTAAATTTGAATTTTCTGTATCATCCGCACCGCTTTCTGATTTGAAATGTAAATATTGTCATTCTTGCTGTTGGTTAATTGTTCAGCACACAGTGGAAAAACAACCCTGCAGCTATTTGCAGCTCACTTTTTCCACACATTCGCTTTGTTCTGCAGCTCATGGAAACGGGAGAAAGACAGTCGAGAATAAAACACTCAGTGGTGGTGCTTCTGGCACGTTTCTCACCGTTTGTTTTTTTTTTAAGAAAAAAAAACAAATGTCAGCGTTTTTGTTGTGGTTGCAGACTCTTAGGTCAAGAGGAGACACAAGGGGAAGGAAAGGGTGACACATTTTGAAGCAGTGTTTATGCAAACAAAAGGAACAAAAAGTATTTGATTTTAATTTTATGTATCTAATTTTATCAGTTTGTGACAGTAGAGAGCTTTAAGTTTGTTAGAAAAATTATAAGATTTCAAGGTCTAAGAAAGAAAGAAGGACAGAAGGAAAGTAAACAGTCTGAGACAGAAATATCTCATTGTCTGAATAAATTATTATTTTTTATAATGACTTGCAATTTTACATTTTGCCTTTAAAACATTTATTCTAAAAAAATGAAATGAGGAGTTGAATGAACTTTTCTCTTGGTGGCCTCACCAGGGACGTTTGGAAAACTATTAGAAATAAGAAAAATGGGCAGTATTTTACAAAACTAAACACATAAGAACCCTGACCTTAAAAAGAAAGCAAAACAAAACAAAACAAAAACATTGTGGAGATCAAGTTTTTAGTTTTCCCAGGAAGCTTTCCGGTACAGATACAAGATACAAAACGAGGCCTTTCAGTATGTTAAAGACTGTGATCATGAAACCTTGATTCATTAGAAACCAGCTCTGCAGAGCCTGCATCGGCCATTGACTTCAATTATATATTAAAAACTGTAATGAATAAACGTAAGTATCATGTAAAAGCTGTATTAAATAAATAAACAGGTTTTAATTCAAGTAAGTAAAAAGCGGCACAGGAATCAATGTTTAATGGAAAGACCGAATTCATACATCACTGTCACTCTGGTCAGACTGGAGTAGAAAACATTATAATGTTTTTGTGTTGCTCTTTGCTTTCTAAAATACCATTTAGATTTTTAAAAATCCCAGGCAAGTCAATATATTTTCAGGATATGAGGACGTAAATGTGGGCAGGTCAAGGCCTGACTAAAGGCCAAATGGCTTTACAAGAGCAAACAACTTCCAGGCTGTTTATATACAATCCAGTCTCACACAAGCAATACTCACGCTGTGCAACAATGTACAAGATGCATCTTCCAACAATTTCTTCTTTTTCAACACAAATATGTGGCTCTCAGGCACAGAATGACTGAGTCAAGTTAGACTTTCTGATCACTCACACTTGCTGGGATCTCATTTCTCAGAATGTACTCTTATGAGCTTTCTGAGCACTTAGCATTTCTTCTCTGGAGATTTTTTTTCTCTCTGTCTGTGTCCACCTGACCAGAGAAAACACACACACACACACACACACACACACACACACACACACACACACACACACACACACACACACACACACATACACA
>JAOWBL010000014.1:8279894-8289957 GCA_028564865.1 Zenarchopterus dispar | reverse complement strand
ACACACACACACACACACACACACACACACACACACACACACACACACACACACACATACACACACACATACACACAGACACAGACACACAGACACATCTACGAGTCCCGACTGAGGAGAATTTCTTTCTCTTTATGCCATTCTGGCACTTTCTTTTACTGCCATCTAGTGGTGAATTATGACTTTGACAAATAAACATGTTAACTAAGTGGTCCCTTAAAGTGGGTAGCACGCCCCCAAGCGGCGGTGCAGAGCCACTGCAAGAGGGGGCAGCACAGGCTTTTGACTGATAGATGATTAAAGGTGTCATTTTTCAAAATAAACTTTTTTTTTCTCTCTCAGGGAGTTGTTGTTGTTTTTAAACTCATGCACAGAGGCATTTTTTAATGTATTGATAGCAATATTGAATATTATTGAACAAAAAAAGAAGAAACCTGTTACACGAAATGTAATTATACATTAAATGTGGTTTGTTGTTTTTTTTATTTAAAAGAGGTTGTAGTTTATTTTATTACACAAAAAAGTTTTTATAAACCCACCAGAAAAAAGTTTTGGGAACCCTTAAAACCCTTCAAAAGTAATCTTCTTTTCATGTTTTGTTTTTGTTTCTTTTTAATTATGATTAAGTATGCTTCATTTTTTGACTCTGTGATTTCAGTGTAAGCATCTCATCCTAGCTAGATGTTAAATACCACAACTTTTGGTTTGACTCTTCTTATCACAGAGGTTTTGTTAATGCTCTGTCATATTTAAACTACCATCTTTACTAAATGACTTTTTGTACAAATGTTTGTTGCTGGGACCTGTGGACATGGAAGGTGAGACTGCATTTTGAACTATATTTAAAAACACATAGACTGAACATGTATGCTTGTTTCACTTTTTAAAAAAAGAAGCCTCTTAAACGATAAAGAAATAATAAGACAAATAAAGAAATAAATAAATTAGGAAAGAAAGAAGGGAAGGGAGGAAGGGAGGAAGAACAAGAAAGAAAGAGAGAAAAAGAAACAAACAAACAAAAAACCAAACAAGGAAACGAAGAAAGAAACAAAGAAGGAAAACTGATTCAAGTTTATGAACTTAGTAGCCAACAAATTCATTTAAAAAACAAAAATGAGATCAAACAAGTACTTACATTTTAAAATTATGAATACCTAGTTGCCAATGATAGTTACTTTTTTTCATATTTTTGTCATTCATTAAAATATTGGCCAAAAGGGTCCTCGTTGTGCTGCCATTTTGATGCTCATCAATCCTGGAATTTTCCGTCCTAAAGCTGTAGATGGCAGCATTGTCAAGAGAACTTCCCAGCTTCTCCTGATGATGATTATTGCCGTCTACATCAGCCTAATCGTGCAGCAGCAAAGCTCATTTAAGACGGCATTAATAACTCCAGTAGCGTCCTCTCCTCGCCTCATCCTTAGGTCTGACTTGATATGGTTGGCCTCATTTGAACTTTTGACCGGCCTGTAATTTGCAGTGTAAGCGATCCAATTTACAACACCTTCACAAGGGCACATGCCAACGATTATTCATCACTGCAGTGCGAGGCCCCACACGGTACACTGAGTGAGTGTGTGGGGCAGTGCAGACAGAGTTATAGAAGCAGACTAAAGATGCAAACTTAGGAGCATACGTGCACATAGTACCTTTAAATAAAGGGGGAATCAAGAAAAAAAACAGAGGATATGTAGCACATTATGACTGATAATATTTGGAGTCACTTGGTGTCACTTCAGTGAATCAACAAACATCAGTCAGTTGCCCTGCAGTGTGCTACTAAACTAAAAAAAAAGAAAAGGAAAAAGCATTATGCATCAACCTCACACCCATCTGGTGGTTTTGGGGGGACTTGAATAATTCCATCAGTACCCAGAGCAGAATTAGCCCGCCTCACTCAGTGGACAGAGACTATTCGTCAGCAAACTCTGCAGTGAGATGCAACTCGATGGCAGTCAACATTCTCTCTAATGGGAAACAATTACACACTCAGTGGCTCCTTCAGGGACTTCTGATGAGACTCATTCACTGAGGAAATGGCCACGTAATCGTGTGTGTGTAATGCGCTAACGCTGCTTATTGCTCACTGAGTCAGACTCACACACTCAGTCAGGGTTTCACTTCACTCTTTAGCCACTATCTGAGTCTGATGACGGGAAAGATGTGGAATGAAATTTGAATTTGAATGTACAACATGAGTGCTCAGAACAGTATCTGTATTCTTGTGATTTTTTTTTTCTGATTTCAGTTTAAATGTGTTCACACAAGAATCCCACAAAGACAAGTGATCTGTAATGCATCCTCTTTTTATGATTTATCCTCACTTGGACTAAATGGAAATTTCTCCTCTATGCAGGGATACATGATGTCATTTTTTTGGCTTCATGTCTTTTTTACACTGACTGACTCAAGACCCACTCAGCAGTCTCAAAACATAAAATGACACTGATAGTGCAGGATCATTTATTTTCTTAAGTTTGACTGAATGTTAAAGCGTTCTCTTTAGCAGTTCCAGTGAATGAAGATGTTGAGATGATTTTGTTCTACCACTTAACTGATGTCAAGTCAGATTTTCTTACCACGTATGTAAACTTGATACTGAATAGATTTGTTTTTCTTGCCTGAGCTGGAAAACTGTTGCAGAAAAAAAAATGTTAGCTTGTAATGATTAAAAATGCTTTTGCATAAAAGCCTGTATGAGCTAAACATCCGTCAAACAGGACCAGAAATGCCAGTGAGATAAGTGTCACTGTATTTTGGTTTCATTACAAAGCACTACACTCGCGTACCGAGTGTAGTGCTTTGTAATTCCCGGGGAAATTAATCACATTACGGCTTTTGAGTTATCTGTCATCACCAGAAAATACAATTTGAGAAATAATTAAAACTACAGTGTATAAAAGCACTGCTGATATCTTCGCTGGCCACAGCATGTCTAATAGCATGAATTTTGAATTTTTCACTGTTAACTTATTGCTTTCTTTTTCTTGCTCAGCGACAACAAATCAGGACAGTTTGTTGTAGAATATTTACACTCAAGCCCTGTTACATAATACATCCTGATACAGATATAATTACTAATTGTTCATTAATTATGTCACAAATTCATTTTCAGTGGCTCCAAATATGAATCAAGTCTATTTTTAATTTTATGGCACACGCAAATGTGGATTAGCGATATTTAGAATTAGTTTGGCTAATTAACACAAATTAGTCACTATTTTTGGGTAAGATTTCTTTTTTTTTTTTTTAATTAGGACATTTCAAAAGCAGATTACAGTTATTTTTAAGGAATAACATCTGCTGTGTCAATATGTAATCTACTGTGAAATTGAAAGAAAATCTAGGAAATGACTTAGTATGAAAACATAATTAAACTGAAATGATACTAAAAACTGTAAAGTTAATATTTCCTATTAGATTTTTTAAGGTGTTTTTTGTGTAACAGTCTGTGTTTCCCCATTACATACTCTATTCTTTTTCATGGCAATAGACTCCATCCATCAATCCATCTATCCCATCCATCCATCCATCCATCCATCCATCCATCCATCCATCCATCCATGCAGGATATTAACAACAATCAACATTTTGTTGGAGTGTAACATGTAAACATGCTGCAACATGCTTTTATTTCTAAAGTCTTAACTTTAACATTTTTTAACCTTCTTAAGACAAAATACACCACTGAAAACCATTTTTGTGTAAAAATGATCTAAATTTCCTAAGAAAAACCACATAAGTAGCGACAATTAAAATGAATAGTTGTAAAGAGGATGAACACATGGGACAACCTCCTGATTGAGTTTTTATCAGCCAGCATGTCAAATGATCTGTCATCGCTGTTTATCTTGCAAAAACCTGCAGCCTGAGATTTCAGCTGACATAATCAATGACAATCTATCCCTGAGAATTCTCATTATTGCTATTTGCACTCATGTTTACTGAATGAGAATCTGTCTGGCACCCCTATCTGATCCAAAATGATTAGTAATTCTGTAAATACACCTTCAGACAGAGAAGTAGCTGCATTGTGAATTAAATAAAAGGGGGAGAAGAAGATTGAGCTGGGTCGTTAAAGTCATGTTTATATTGAACTGTGTTCACAGCGATTAATGCTTCCAGCCACATTGGTATCGATTTGGTATTCCAACACAAAATAAAAGGTTTGAAACACTCCGAGGTGTTGTCATTTAGCTCTTTCTTTCCTCATAAAAAAAAAGATCAGGGCTATCTATTCTACAAACCTTTCTTCTAAAGTAACAGGTTTTTTCAGCTCAAGCAACAGAGAAATAAAAATTTGTTCTCATTGTTTTCCCCCACTTTTTTCCAAGAATGCCTTTCTCTTGTATTGTCTAAGAAAAACAGGCATACTCAAGAACATGAAAGACGACCTGCAGTGCTATCTGTCATCAGAGACTTCTTATATAAAATAACAGTCACTTTGGTCTTGTTGAAAAAGACTTTCGCATGTTCACAGCTGAGATTTCTTTTTGTTTATTGGATGTGGCAGTTTTAGCATGGGCTCACACACGTATATGTAATTGTAGTTTTCTCCAGGGGCATATATTGTACCTCCAAAGCCCAGTCATTTTTTTTTCTTTCCATTAAATATGCATTGTATATTTTGCATAAATGTGTACTGTGACTGTAAAACATGCCTAATTAAGATATAGTGTTTGAAGGGCTAATGACGCTTTCAAACATGGTTCAGATGATTTTTTTTTTTATTTCAGTCTTGAGCTTTTATTTCAAAAGAATCTCATATCACAATCAGAATCAGCTAATGAAAAAGCCATCAACTACTAGCATCGGTATAGGAAATGCTTTTCTGTCCTAAACTTCTTTCATCTCTGCAACATGTGGCTCAGACAGTTTATCAAACTGAAGGTTTATCTAAGTGTGGGGGAGAAGTGCTGTGCTGCAGGGAGAGATTGCCTTTACTTGCACGGCACCACCAGAGCAAAACAATGTGGCGCATGATAAAAAATTGCTTCATAACTCTCACATTGTGTGTCTGGCATCATTATGAGGCACAATAGCCTCTGGAGGGCCTGGCTTTTATTGGTGTGCCTCTTGCAGCAGCAAAGTCTCATCCATTAAACAAATCAGGGGGTTATGTATTAGATTAGCTGTACAGCAGGCGCTAGGGAACGGCAAGAAGAACACATGAAACCACGTCTTATTCCCTCTCATAATCCCTGGAATAAATTACCTAATTGACAGCATTAGGCTGATACTGTCAAAAGGGTGCTTCTTAAAGAGTAATGCATAATGAAAATACACAATGTTGCTAAATTGCATTTTTGGTATTAAAAATGATAAACGGCAGCCATTTGGGGCATATTTAGAGTGAAGCATCTCCTCATTGGAAGCTGCCAGATCTCATTTCTCCATATTTCTTAATAAATTTCTGGTGTCAGTGATATTAAAAGCTCATTTCTGCTGAGGAATATTTAATAAAGCTTCTGTGTGATAGGAAGCCAATGTCAAACAGAGAGTCAGGAAACTAGTTGGTGGCAGCTTGAATTGCCCGCCCCCCACTGCTGCACTCTCTGGCCCCATGACCCGCATGGCAAGAACAGGACTGCCCCCCACTGGTGAAGGGTCAACATTGCAGCAGAGGTTCAAGAGGTGCCCCTCACAGTTCAGTGCGCTATTCATACAGTAGCCAACAACGGGCCCTTTTGACTTTTCTCAAAGTGAAAAGTGAATGTGAACGCATCCTGTTTTGCAAAAGTGCTGGGTACACTTGGTTCAAGAAAGTTCAACTCAGAGCTCCAGTATCAGAAATGGAGTGGGCAAGCAATATATCTCCCTATTAGAGCAAAGCAAAGTACTGGATGATCTTAGGGGAGGCGTGACCTGCCAACAGCAAGGAGACGGATGTTTATGGGATTGAGTGGATTACTACCCAGACATATACTTTGATGTCATAGAAAATTAAAAGGGAGGTAACCTGCCTCCTCCAGGCATAATAAAGCTAACCAGCAGGCAGCTTTTGATGATATAGAATTTTACTGTTTTCTCATTTTTTTAATGAATATAAATTAAATTGTCTTATACAAATAAGTCTCTGTGTGCCCCTGTGATGGACTGATGACATACCCTGGGTGTACAGCTCCTCTCTCCCAGTGACAGCGGGGACAGGCAACCCACCCACAACTCTAAAGACAATGCAACCAGTGTGGAACATGGATGGATAGATGTGCTTCTGAACACACCAGAAGAAGAGCTTCTTAGGGGGTTCCTAAACTGATTAAAGCCCTGGTTTTGGGTCTTACCAGCAGAAGGCAAGAGTCACAGTACTCTTGGTTTAAATAACCAGGCAGGTATTCTGATGGTGAACTAGACTAGCATTTTTTACCATCCAAAAATACATTAATATTGATAGATATGTTTACATTTCTACCTTTTTGTCATCTGAGTTGTTTCAGATGGTAAAATTAAGCTCCTCTGGTCCCTCTGTCTGAATAGTTCTGAGTGTAGTTCCCCAGAATTCCTACTGAGTTCTCCAAACTGAAAGTGCTTGTGATCACTATCAAGGGCAAATAACTTCTAATTAAAACCTCACAACCCTGCATTTCAAATTAAAATAAATTAAAAACAGAGGAAAAAGAAGTATCTCTCTAGACTCAAAAGCATAAAGAACTGTCTCAATTCAACTTCAAGGATAGATATTATGAAAAAAATATGTGTATAAATGCATATAAAAGTCACTTTGGATCAACCAAAGTCTGAGAGTATATCATTCAGTAAGCACTTCAAATTTGCACGATACTTTGACATCACAAAACAAGATCAGAGTACAGATATACAGCTTTCATATCTTTACCTCTACCTGATTTCATATCTTACTATATTTATTCTGCCTCTAGAATGGATAGCATTATGCAGTTAGCTTTAAAAAAAAAAGATCATTGCATAATGCTATCACCGCTATAGAAGAGGTAGGTGTAGTAGCATAAAATGCCAACTGCACTTGAAACCAGCCGTAACGACCGGAGGTGTAAGGACGTGAATGAAAAGGGAGCTGTTTGCTCTATAAATGTGGTGCTTTGGCCAAAACATGCCATTAAGACCTCAGAAAATTGAAAAGAATTGGTATAAAGTGCTTCCTTTAATACTTAATATGCATTCTTTTAAAAAAAAGTGTTTAATTATTTTTCACATAAATTAAAAGCATTTAATTGTACTTGTTTATGTACCCAGGAAAATTCAGTTTTGCTACAATTAAGGGAATGACTTGAAAAAATAAAGAACAATATCAAAAGCCTTTGTAATTTTTTTGTTTTGTTTTGTTTTTTCTTTGCCTTACTGATAGCAATTCTTTCAAGGTTTTCTTACACTTTGGTTAGACTTTAGCATGTAATTATTTGTATGTGTGTGTGCAAAGAAAACTTAAGGGGGTGGTAGGGTGGGGGCATGGGGCAGGTGGAGGGCGTCCAGATGTGTGCACATATTGCAGCTCCGGGAGGCTTTCGACATGAAGTGTCAAAGCAGGCAGAGGCAGGTGAAAGAGACAACCTTTTGTCGCATTGTTTCCATTATTCTGTTCATTATTTTTCTCTGTCACTGCAAAGTCACAGCTTTTCAAACTATAACAAATAGCTCATGGGAGCACAGCGATACCGCTATCTAAACTTTTCTATTTCACTTTTATTTGTGTCATTTACTCCGAGGCCTCTCAGGCAGAGTGATTATCTTCTATATGGAAAGATATTGCCTCCAAAATATGCAGTCTGATAACAGTGAGAATATGGAAATTTTTGCTTAAGAAAATTATGAAGATAAAAAAGGGGATATGAATCATTTATTCGATTAAAAGCTTATTATAAAGATGAATAAAGAACTACAAAGTAAAAACAATTATTCCGTACAGGCACCACTTTCACCACATTGCTCAAGTTCAGTGCTGGGTGTTTCAAACTGACACATCCAAAATTAAACTCGATGTTATCCTACGGGGATAAGATCTTCCAATTGCCCACGATGGGCCACCTATAAGGACTGGTCATTTCCAGTTTACTTATTGCAACTATGAATCCTCCTGGTAGAACGTGTCTCCGCCGGTTTCAGTGTGACAGGTGCAAGAGAGCCGATGAGCGCATTCAGGAGGTTTTGGCATCTGTCTCGACCAATCGCGTGGCGCACCGAGCTGTGGCCGGCGGGGTTCGAGCTGATCGTCGGGCACCTGTGCCAATCACGGTGCCTTGTAGGAGGAGTTCGGGGACTCGGAGGTGTGTCTGAGGAACGCGAGTCTGCAGCTGCACATTGTGTCTAAGTCGCGGAGTAATGGCATGAGTTACACTACTTAGGCAAGCTTTTCAGAGCGTGAGTTGGAAACTAATATTCGACCGTTTCTACTTGCACGCCAGACACAATTTAAACCCCGAGGCTACGGAGAGACCAGGCATAAGGACCGTCGGCCAAACTGTGAAGTAACTGAAAAGCAGCCAAAGTCCCCAAAGTCGCAGGCTGAGACGCCTTCAAACGCACACGACGCATCCTTTCGGCTGTTTCACGGAGGGATACGCCGTTGGACATGTGAATTTAAAGGAGATACCTGCCAAGCACAACGATGAAATCAACGACTGCCCTGTGCTGCTTCTGCTTTCTCCTGACGAGTCTCTTGTTTGGGTTCGGCTCTTCACAGTCAGGTGAGTGAAATCCAAACACCTGTCCTCCCTTGGAACTGGTCGTTGCGCGCAGAGCGCAGTAAAACTATCCACAGAGCACACTTTCCTCACATCATTTCTGTGTCTTTTTGAGCATGAAACAGAGCTGCTGGGCCAAACACATTCATTACGCTCATACTATTAACATTCCCACCCTCTGCCTTCGAGAATGTTAACAATCTGCGCAATATTCTGTTAACTGAAGCACAGGTGTCGTTTGGAGCAGTGAGCTCCGTCTGAAATAAACTGAATGAATCCAGTCGAGGGACTTGCTCCATCTTCTTCTAGCACAGAGCGGCACTGTTGAATCTGGAGAGGAAGGGAAGCGCATTTGATGTCCACCACACGTGTCCTTTAGGCAGAGTGGAGATCAACAAACGCAAAAGAGTGACAGCTACTCCTTCTGTCCTCCATCTGGATAGACGGACGTCAAATGCGCAGCTGTTCTCTAAACTTGCTTTTAAACTCTGTCTTTGATTTTTTTTTTAAAAAAAAGGTGCGAACTCATGTTTTTGTTCTGAATCACCGGAATGTGTCAAACAGCTTTACGTTCCGCTTGTCCAAACTTACTCCTGCAGCCAGCATTTGCTGAGGTGCGTAATTCTGTCACCCGTGCAAACCGCGATATAGTGATCGTGAACGTCCATGTGCAGTCTTTAAAGAGATGCACGGCAATGCGCACTGACATTACACTTCTCCTCGTTTTTCCAGCAGATCCCCTCTGGGATCGCGTGGACCTCGGGTTGAGCAGCGACGCCGAAAGTGTCGGAACTGTGTGCGGGCTCGGTGTAGTGGCGCTCTTTACGCACAGGGCGGCATAGGTGCGCTCAGTGATGTGGCCCGTGGATGGAATAAACAAAGCAACGCCACATCGTCACACTCAACATACGTAATCACCTTTAGGCGAAACAAAAGTGGACTAGAACGCGTCTTTGTTGTTTGTGAACCTACTCTGACCACATATTTAGTAATCTTGTACCTTAAACGAGTAATTATTACCATAAAAACGCACGCGTCCAAATGTAAGAGTGTAATAACAAGTTGTAGTAATAGTAAAATAATTCCACGTGATCAATCTGTAATGGCTCTTGACATTTGTTTTTTTTTCCTTCACGTATTTACCTCAGTGCTTGTAAATATTAAATGAGCTTAAACTTTTCAATCATAGTTATTTCTGCTTGTTTCAAACAAGAAAAAAAAGTTGGGACTATTTCCTTTTTTTCACTAAACCAATCTAAAACGCGCACTGACGACGCCAGAGGCCTGTCAGCCTGTCAAAAACGACTGAAGAGTTTGAATAAAAAGGTTGGATGAATACTGCACGCACAAAGTAAATCTTCGCAACTTTCCTTGAGCCAAAAGTGAACTTTCACACCGTTCTGTTT
>JAOWBL010000014.1:8268221-8278781 GCA_028564865.1 Zenarchopterus dispar | reverse complement strand
TTTCTGCTTGCTTTGCCCTTTGCCTTCTGGAGGAGCTGGGTTTTATAGGAGTGAAGTTTGTGGGACTGTCCTAGTTTGATGTGGGCTCATAGTAAATCAAAATGTTTACAAGGGCTGAGTACAGAGCGCAGAGAATCAGCAAGAATGAGGAAAAACAAGGGTTTCTTTTCCTCTGTTTTTGTACTCTCACACCACAGACTGACATTTCTTGTATGCTCCTCTGTATAGTTTAGTTTTGACTTCCAGCTGAGGCAGTGGGAAAGAATGGTGTCACATTTTGCAGCCCTTGCAGCTCCGCTGTGCCACAAAGCCTTCTTACATTCATATCTGCTGTTGCCTGTTAAAAGAGCTTTGACCCTCCGCTGCCACCAGGCTTTATGGTAGAAGAATGGCAGTCTTTGATTAGATGGTGATCCACTTGCATTTGTTGAGAAAAGGAATGCGATCCTCTGTGCTTTTGTCCCCTCTGCCTCTGTCAGGGGTTTCAGATGAGGAGCAACGTCGACCATTGATTTATAAATCCATTTTTGCATACATGATACACTTTTGATTGGAAAACCACTACAAAATTCTCCAGTAAAGTACCTGATGTCTGACAAGATGTAAATATTTAGAATGCATAATACATTATGACACGTGGGTATTCACTTTTCCTCTCTGTGAATAAAAACACAAGACATGATGTGTATTATTTTCCCATTTAACCCTGCAGCTAGATTTAAAAAAAAAAAAAATCAGTTTGTAGTCTTGACTGGATTCAAGTTTGAAAGGTTGAAATCCACCTTTTTTCTGAAAAAAAGTTGTCACTCTACAAGCAAAAATAGATGAACCCCAGGTATCTATAATGCATGTATAGTCTCCACAAGGTTACCCACGATTCCACAGTGATAAATCTCTGTAATATTCCAGCTTAAGAAAAGTGTGTGTGCACTGGCCTATTCAATATAGTGTGTTTATGACCTTAGTTCTTTATAAAAGAAGTAATATACTTTTTTTTTCCAAATCTGATGGTGTGTTACTGTACTATTCTTTACATATGTGTTGCATCCCAAACTTTCAAAGTGTATGTTGCAACTAAATTATTTAGACTTTTTTTTCTGAAGGCACTATTTTCCACTATTCTCCAGTTTTGAGTCGTTGATGGGCTCATAACCAGAGTGTCTGCAGCTAGCAGAAATGATTGGATCACATCTTCAGTGACCTTTCCGAAGCCTCACACTCTCATTTATCACCTTACATTCATAAATGCGCCCCACACATGCATGTGTTTTGCCATGTATCATTGTCGACTCAGCCATTAAATGCTCCTTTAGTGAAGGATATCGTAATAGGATTTGAGCGGCATGCACGTCTGTATATGCAGCTGTTTATCACATATTTATTTAAAATGTAAATTCTTTGTTTCCCGTGTGGCTTACGAGCAGTTAGACTATTTCAGATTTGATAAGGTATGTTGAAAATGGAGTGCTTATTTCTTGTTTATCCCTCTCTTCTCTGTGAGTCCATGATAGGTGCTTTTATGGTTCCTCTTTTTGTGCTCTGCAAATTGAGCAAGCATTGGATTTTTGTGTTGGTGAGAGGGAGAGTGAAAGGGAAAGGAGAAAAAGACATGCAAATAGAAATACTGATGGCCTCTCTAAAACACTGGCCCTAAGTGCACACAGCAGCCAAAGACCTTCATTAACAAGGTAGTCCAACAAACACTCATATGCACAAGGATAGTTAGCAAAGTCCTTCTTGATATCTTTTACATTAAACCACAGTTAGTTAGGACAGATTAGGGCCAGAACCTGAGCAGCGGGGAAATCAATCAGCTGCACTTTAATTAGGATGGCAAATGTGCATTTAGGGGCCACCAAGAAGAGCTTGCAAAAGGAAAATGTAGCATTTCTGCTTGCAGTCAGGCCTTTCGCACGTGCTCCAAAGTGATAAATAACAGTCCAAGGAGAAAGGCCAAATGAAGACGTGTCATTCAAAGTGCAGATGTGAATCAGTGAAAAGTCTCTGCAGAGGCCTAATCTCTCTGTGTTGCTTTCAGGTTTAATAAATTATCTGGACAAATACAATATCAGATTTAATGTTTAACAAAGAGGATTTATGATAAAGATGTTTTAATTCATACAGAAACCCACCAATGTAGGAATATTTTGGAATAATAATCTACTGATGGTGTGCAGTTATGCATGTGGTGCTGGCAAGTTTCAGCAGCTCAGGATTTAAAGAGCACTTGTTGCTTTTTTCACAGTCTTTGTGGCCACTACAGCTTCTTCAGCACTCCTGGAAGAGAATGATGAGAGAGGTGTTTTTTTTCCAGTGAATGTTTCAAAACCCTGCACATTTCTCCATTTCGCTTAAGCCATTTTGTGCAAATCAACTTTGCTTTAAAATCAACAGTCCTTTTTCAAACTACAATTGACAGTTGTTGCGTATTTTATTTTTCATTTTTATCTTCAGTGTCCTAATCTGATCTAGGGTGTCCTAAATTGGATCCACATAAAGTTGTAACTGCTGACTGGTGCCAATTTGCATCGTTCATTGGCAAACAGTCTCCAAAACTCTCTCCCACACGTTTACACACATACCCACGCTCTCACTCTGGGTTTCACTCTGAAACACGAGGCAAATATGTAAGTTACAGGCCTCTGGAAGGCTCTGTCCTGCCCTCGCTAAACAATGCAGATGTTGGGAGCATGAACGCACCATGTATGTCTGTCAATTTGCGGGGCTTTTGATCCTCTTTGTTGCCGCAACTCTTCTTACAATAAGCCCATCTATCCACCGCATCCCGCTGAAGGGCTGCAGGAGGCTTTCAGGCACCGACCCTTTTGACAAGCACCATTTGAAGATTTCAGAATGCTGTGACAAAGGGTGTGTAAAATGTACATGCACTGCCGTTTATGTGTGAGTCGACTGTGTCCGTCTCTGTGCGTTTGAAGGCTTGGTGGGAAGGATAGAGAGTGACTGACAGACTAAGCAAGCTCCAAAGACTCTTGTGTCTGCTTGTTCCTCTTCCTCCGCCCACCCTCTGCCTTCATCTGTGGCTTTGTAAGCCTCCACATAATGTGGGAGCATTAAAATGACAATGGAAATTATGGCTAATCTTTGTTAAGACACACTCATTACCGCCATGCTTTTGAATGAGAGTCTGACGATAAGAGTCAGTCTGCCGTTTTTGTTTTTTTTTTTCTTTTTCCCTGCTCTCTGTGAACAGACAGCCTGACATGTTGGAGTGATGTGTTTTATTCTCACTTTTTTGTATGTGTGTGTTATTGCTCTATTCCCGCTCACAACTAATAATGGTGGCAAACATATGAAAGGATGATAATAGGCTGACAACTTGGGCATGAAAGAGTCGCTCCACCTTCAAACGTGCTTTTCATGCAGTTCTGTATGTGGGTGTATGTTAGAGGGCTGATTTCTCTTGACTCCCTCTCTCTCTGTCTCCTCTTTTAGTAATCCCCCTCTAAAATATTCATGGCTAATCTGCATGTACAATGTAATTACATATGGCTTTGAATGATATCAGATATGGACGGCGGAACACATGCTTCATATAAGATCTTGATTTGCTGATTTGTGCCTGAACAAGCGTAAGAGATATTTTCAGTGTTCTTCTGTGGATTAAAACTGAATAAAAAGAAAAATCTCTTCTGAAATCATCAATAAGTGTACAAGTACCAAGAGGGTTAAGTCTTTTCAAGCCAAAAACCTACAATATAATAGTTGTTTGATTTTTATCAAAGATTTGTTTTGGGGATTTTAGTTGTTTTCTGTTCTGTATGTTGGTGCTTTGCATACTGATTTAAAAGCTGCAGTTGAATGAAATATGCCACCACAAGAACCCCTCACATCTTTCTGAATTTGCCCGCATGGCTCAAACCCCTCTGCAATCTTCTGGGTGCTGCTGGCCCCCCGACTAATGGAGCGGTGTGCCCCGCGTGCTATTCTTGCAGGTCGATTTTTCACATGTGCTGGAGGGAGGTTGGGGGACGGGCGGGATGTCCTTTTAAATGAAGCACTTGGCGTTTGTGACCTGTAATAAATGAGTCTGCAGTCAGTCAGAGCAGCTGTAAGGAGGCATGTGGGAGCGGGAGAGAGAAAGAGGGGGAGATATACAGACCTGACTGGGAAACATTTTATCTATGCGGGAATGAAAAATGACTGCACCAAACATGCTATCGCCTATTTGAAAAATAATAATAGAAATCCAGTGAAATTTCAGCAGTTTACCCCACAGAAAAAGAAAAGGCAGGCAAACGATTATACCACTGATAATGTGACTATAAGGCCACCAATGGTCACAGTAATCTCACTACTGAACTCACACATATATATATGTGTGTGTGTGTGTGTATATATATATGTATATATGTGTGTGTGTGTGTGTGTGTGTGTGTGTAATCAGCAGCTTCAGGAATCTGTTCAGTGAGATCCAGTCATACAGACAATGAATACCTTCTGTAAAGTCTCATATCTCTTTTAACAAGCCCTGCACATAGAACCTATATTATAGCTATTTTGAGGAAATAAAAAGGTCTTTAGTGACAAACTTTGCTTAGTGTACCGTTAATGCTCATCAGTACCAATGCAGTTCAGCAATAGGATTAAGTATTTTTTGACATTATTATTTTTTTTTAATTTTAACAGTATTTATGAAATGCAAATATAAGTAAGTATAAAAGTATATACATAACACTAGAAGATGAGAAAAGTCTTGACAAACAAGAGAATCATTAAAAGCGTGAATAAAGGCACCAGTGAACATTTATGTACTTTCGCCCTAAGTTTTCAGTTTCTGAAAAGTAGGAGACCTTGGAGGAAATACAACTTCTCGCCAGCTGCATCCATGTGGCTGTCACTCGTGTGAGGCAGCAGTCACCTTGCGGCAGGGCAGAAATAGCGCAGCTCTTTTTCCTCGATGTGAAGGTACATAAAGCACGAGATGAGAGGAGCAGGAAAGGCAATTGACCTTGGCTGTTTTTTGGGGGGAGCTGGCTGTACAGCCATCCAGAAGCCGTTGTTCTGCAGCAGAAAAGGAGAAAAAATAACGGAGCAATGCTGAGTGTGACAGTTATTGGTCATAATTTAGAGATCATAACTCAGAGAAGCTACAGTTTAAACAAAATCGTCATGTTTGAAGCATAATGAAGTCGTACTATCTGGGAAATTCTTCATTGTGGTGCTGTTGCTTCAAAACTTAATTGGGGTGTAATATTTTTTCCCACTTTTTTTTTTTTTTTACAGCAAATGGACACATAAAGTATTTAACGACTGTAAAAGCAGTCCTTATATTATGTGTGTGGATGTTTTCCTAAAAGGATGTGCGTGGTGATGGGTGTGTAAATCAAATTAGAGAAGAGCTGATTTAGTACAATGCAGGTTCAAAGTGAACCTTGCCATTTTTCCTCACTGTGCTTCAGTGTTTACATGAGACAGGGGTGCTTTATCTCAACCAGTCACCAGAGCATGTGTAAACACATGGGGCGGGGGGGGAGAAGAGACTGAAAACAGCATATCATGCTGTTTTTAGTCCCTCTGCTTTTGTTCCAAAACCTCTCTCCCACAGAGAGACATTATCCCCCCGATGGCAAGGTGAATGGGGTGCTGATGTAAGGTTATTTGTCGCAGCCGGGGAAAAAGGATAGAGGGATCGAAAGAGTGAAATTCTCCTAATTTTAGCAGGAGAGGAGCAGCCAGTCACCCGGGTACATGGGAGGAGAGGTGTCTTTCATGTGAGGATGGGACACATGGGTGAGTGTCTCGGGAGTGTTGGTTAAAGTAGTCGCTATCAGAGGGGTTGAACGGATGATTAATCAGAGGCAGCCCAGGGGGGAAGCTCGGGCTCTGACAGGGACGCTTCATTCTGCAGGACACACACCACCTGAAGGGCTCATCCCAGCTTTATCACCTCTTTTTTGCCTATGTTTTGTCTTTGTCTTATTATTTCCTCCTTTTGAATTCTCATTGTCATTCCTGCTCATTTATTAAAAGTAACTGTAACGTCATCTTCCCTCTGCTCACTTTTCTTTGTAACTTTTTTCAAACATTGTTGCCAATTCCTGTTAAATGTGACTTTAGAATCCTTTTTCTTTTAAGTTCCTTGAATTCATTATTCATACCTGCTTCTTCCTATTCAGGGTCATGGGGGTCCGCATCTTTCACGGCTGTTTTCAGGGACACCCTGGACAGATCACCAGTCCACGCTTAGATACACAAACCACAAACTCTCACACTCCATTCTGCAATTTAGAATAAGCCTAACATTGAATGTTTTAGGAATAATGAAGAAAGCAGAAGTAACTGACTGGGTTTGTTTGTTGAAATGTGATTGCTTGATTTTAAAAAAAAACATCTAATAAACACTTATTACTGGTATGGTCTTGTTTCTTTCTTTTCATTGATTAACAGTGTCTTCTCAGTCTTGCATAAATCAGCACTGTAACACCTGTGAACCACCATGTTGACCTCTCTTTCTAAAGATCCTGCTCTCTGAGCACACTGTAACCACTCTCCTTCTCCAACTGGGGAAGAATCACAGAAATGTCACAGTAGATATCAGGTTATGTAAGATAATAAAGACTGGGGAAAGGAAAAAGAACTTCAAAGTAGGGCAAGGTATTGTACATGATTTCAAACCCTGAATACTTTTTGTCACATTTAATCAATATCTCTTTAGAGAAAGGTTGTCTCCCAGTCAGAAGGTCTCTGGTTCAATTCCCGGCTTTGTTAGGTTCTCGCTGGAGTTGTGGCAGTGAGGGCATCTGGTGTGAAACATATCCCAGATTTTTGTGTGGGCTATGAAGTTCTGCTGTGACGTCTCCATGAAGGGAGAGACATAGCCGAGACATGTTTACTTTTAACTTGTCAATATCTCCTCACCATCCACTAATTTCTCATCTCATGAGTAGACTGTATCAAAAAAAAAAAAAAAAAAAAAAAAGGGTTTCTTTCATTGGTTCTGTTTCAAACCAACAGACATGATGTCATCCATAAATCCCCTATTCTACTGTTTCTCCTGTAAAGGAGAGATTTATTATCTCTGTGCTGACTTCCTGCAACATAGCAACACAGACAAACACAGAGAAATGCTGAGTCATTTCCCAATACACGTATGGTACACATTGACTTAACTGTTGTAAAACTCTCCACCAAAAGTCAAACAGCAAAGCTTCTGGCTGGTTGCTGTGTTGTTTATCACATGACTTTCAGTTTTTTGTTTTTTTTGTTGATCACCTGGAGGAATTCGTTGCTTAGACCTTAGAAAAGGACTTGAGCATAATTTCTACACAATGTAGAGTCCTTATTTGTCATGCTGTAGCCCTTTGTTTGTTTAAAGATCATTGAAAGAGACAAAAGTCGAGGTATTCTCTGATAATAGACGAGAACACACACATAGCTTGTGTAAAGGAGCCGTGTGCAGTTATGCCTTGGTATTTCATCATTTAACTTAAGTGTTTAAACATTTCCGGGCTTGAGGGATTTACAAAAAGAGATTGTAGAAGCATCTCAGACAAAAACAAAATTTTCACATTATAATCTTGTCCATTCTTAAAAGAGCTCACTGTTGTTGTTGTTATATCTTTCAGGGTTAAAGGTTAGGTTAGAGATGGGGCTGTGACCACAGCATTTTCATTATGTTTTTGTTATCAAAATGAAATCCCGATGATGGCATGAGATTTTTCTTTTCCTTCTGGGAACTTGTTTAACAAAAAAACATTTCAGGGTTCCTAAAATGTTGGTGTCATGTGAATAAAAACAGGAGTACTTTTAGTTTCATGTGTTGTTAAAGTTTACCTTGAGGTATTAACATGCTATTATAATTTGTGTGTGAAGCTATAAGCTTGTTTGTGAAGCTGAGACTGCTGAAGTTGCTTAATGATCTTGTGAGACCTGACAGCACTGCCTGGAACATGTGTTTAATCTTGTGAATTTCTTGATTAGAAAGGCTTGTGTGACCTGACAGATGAGTCTCCGAGCTCTGCAAAAGTTAGAGGTTCTTGAGGTTGTAGATGCAGTAAGGCGGTGCCAGTTGGCAGACAACAAAAAATAATCTGAGAGGCTGGACTACTGGCTACACTTTACCTTACACATTCCTGTCTTTATCGCTGCTCTCATCCCTCCTTCCCTGCCAACTGCTCTGTCTCTCCACGGCTGGTGCTGGGTGATTGATGAGCTGGGGTTTGACATGGCACGGCTCACCCGAGAGCGTTTGCAAGGACACTGGTGAGACCAAGCCAGACACTGTGGAGATTCACTCAGATAAAGTTAAAGACAAAGAAAAGCAATACATCCAAAACTGTTGACTGATGCATCTCTAAAGTTGGTTAAACATTTATCATGATGTAGATTTTTTTTTACTATGAAGTCTATAGTAAAAACAATACTTTTAGAGTTTTCAACCTACTTGTCTTTATGACTGCAGTATTCAAATTTCTGGATTTTCTTCATCAAATGAGTCTATTCTTGTATTATAAATGGTCTCAAAAAAAAAAAAAAAGGAAAAGGAAAAAAACCTGTGGCCCTTGATAGATTAAAAAAAGAAACCTACTATAAAGTACATCCTGGGTATGTGTGCTTCTGGTTGTATTGGGTACAGGGTGGGTACTTCTTCCCCTCCAGGGGAGTCCTGGTTCCCCTAGTAAGCAAACACCCATTTGACATGGAGCTGGTAAAAGGGGAACAAGGCCTACAGTGTCTCCCTGCACCAACTGCTTTGTGCTGGAAGAGGCTCTGGTCGCGGCTCTCGGCTCCCAGCCTCACGTGACATGCCTGGAGATGAGGGAGAGCACTTTTCAGATCATGTCATATCCACCTTATGATTGTGAATGATGCTGATGTCACTTCTAACATAATTCATGTGCATTTGGCCTAAAAGCAGCCTCAACATTAAATATTTGAGAGAAGATATTAGCTATCTAGAGGTCTTTTATTTTCCAAAGATTTTAACACTTTTTGAAAAAGTAAAGGCCTAAATTATTCATCTTACAGCAACATATCCAGCTGATTGGTTTAATAACAAGTCAAAAGGGTCCAGTAACACCAGATGTGTTGATTTGCTTGAATGTGAATTACTATAATTGGTTTGCATCACTGATGAACTTATCTAGTAGAAATATTAATCAAACCAAAGTCTGCTCCTCTGATCCCAGAAGATATATCAATTGTCCAAGGGGTTGGGGTTGTGTGAGCTCATGTTAGTTTGTAATTACACTATAAATCAAATGTGTTCATAATCATGTCACATTTTGAAGGAAAGGGGGGATGTAAGGGAGAAAAGACTGACATATAAAGTTGGGTTTTACAAAGTTTCAGAAAATGGTCCACATAGTCCCTACATACTGGAAAAATGTGGGGTGAAGCAGTTTCTGATGCTGCATCACGTGAACCATTTGTCAAACAACCTGATTGTTGATTGAAAGCTTCCATATAAATTTAAATTTAAAAAAAAGTCTGCCATGCAAATGTTTTAAAACAACCCTGAGTAACAGCCCATTTCTGCACATTGGAAAAATGTCACTCCAGCTCAAGGACTTTTGAAAAGAAGATTTTTAATGTATTTAGTTTGTTTAGTCTATACTCTCAGTTTCTTAACATGTAATGCAAGAAAGTCTAAACCGACTTGAGGGATGTAATTGCACATCTCTGTCAGACCTACTGGTGTAAGTCTTCCTGGTAAAGGAGCACTTTCATTCTTCCTGTGCTGGTAATATCTCCCAGCCTCTGTCTGCATGGTGATGAGTGTATTGTGTATGTGTCACCCAGCTGTCTCAGAGCTGTGTCTGGCTATGTGAGCAGTAAACACAACAACAGGTGTCTTCTGCTTTTCCTCTCACTGCCGCCTACTACACTTCAGGCTTTGCTCTCTGTCTGGCTTGGCAGCAATGCGAAGTCAATAGGATGAATAAAACATACCTGATTCACAGTCCTCTACCATGGGAAATGTCAAACTGTCAGTACAGTTTAATGGCAAAACATAGGGCCGGTCCCGAGGGTCGGACAGTTTATTGCGTAGCACCTACAAAAAAAATGCAGCCTGGCCAGTTGATTGGTTTGTGCATCACTAAAATGCAGATTCTTAATAATCCAGCTTCAAAGAGGCACATAACTTCCTAGTGATTGTTGTAATTAAATTTTTCAGTGGGCTTTCCAGAGTGGGAACATGTGTGCACTGTAAACGGATTTGGATGAAAACTTCATCTAAATTTTATAAACTGAGTCATTTAATTCTACAGTTCTGTATTTGAATAACTGTCTTTTAACACTCATACACAGGACTCATCTCAGCCTGTGGTGGTGGTACCCAACCCCTACAGCTAATTATCTTTAAATTAGGGCTGAGGGCTTGCTTTAATTAGGCCTCGTCATGAGTGGGGTTGAAACTCAACAGTAACTCCAGCAACATGAGGTGCCAAACCTCATCAGCCTAATGGAGAGTCAAACAGCCAGGACCCTCGGGGGGATGACAAGGTAGCCTGACCAAAACACACACACACTACAGTTCTGTCACAGACAGGCAATGAAGACGCTGAAAAGTTGGAGTACATTATGTATATATATATA
>JAOWBL010000014.1:8241440-8252932 GCA_028564865.1 Zenarchopterus dispar | reverse complement strand
TATATATGTATGTATGTATGTATGTATGTATATATATATGTATGTATGTATATATATATATATATATATATACACACACACACACACACACACACACACACACACACAATGCTGTAAATACAATGCTAATTCTAAGTGAAGGTCATTTTTCTCACACTATTTTTTTGACCTTGTTTTTGTGAGATGTTTGTCTGGAGAATTAAATGTTGCAATAGTTAACGCTGCACAGACACAAGTTTTCAAAAGCCATTTTTACTTAGGAAAGCATCCCCCAAGGAAGCTCAGGAAGTGACGAAGAATACCAGTTTCTAGATTATTGGCAACATTTTAATTTCTTTGATGTGACTGATGACATCTGCCAACACCCACTAATTCATCAGGGTTTATTCCACATTAGATCAAAATGTTATTATTAATAATATTATTATGCCTCACATGTGTATTTATCTGCTCCAACTGTGATTGGCAGTCATAGAAGCATGAAGCTCATTAAATTCCACTGAGTGTGCTGGTATCAGACTCAGTGGTCCAAAAGTGTCCAAAAGTAAGAATTTTGGTGAAAAAAAACAAACCCTTTGGTTGATTTTAGTATGTCACATGTGGGATGTAAAAGTGACTGGAGAATAAACCTCAGGATAAAACGAGACATGGCAAATGCATTTTACCAGCCTGCAGTACGGTGAACAGTCCCACTGTGCAGGGCTGACTTTTGTGGAACAATCAAAATAAAGTTAAAATAAAGTTAAAATAAAGAGTCCCGTTTTCTCTGTACTTTAGACAGATTCACACAGATTCATTAGACAGAAAGCCTGATCAGATGTCACAAATATTCCACACAGTGAAATGATTATTGTAAACAGTTCCATATACAATGCAGGAATAATGTGATCTAATCAAATGCCTTGCTCCAGCTACTTGTAATCTCTGCATGATTCCCTGGAAGCTTGTACACACATGGATGCGTGAGTGTAGGTGTGCATGTAAGCACAACCGAGAGGTACCCCAAGAATCAATATCAGTCTCTGCATGACAGCAGAGAACACAAGAGGTTAAGTAAATTAACAAGCAATGTTTCTGTGGTTCCCTGTGAAATTGTTCTCTTAGATAAATCAATTCCAGGGTGTGTGTGCTCTTCTGTGTTTATTTAAGAATCCCTGTGCATTGCTGCAGCATTAAATCCTCTCAGCCCTTGTGTTGTCAAAGCTGCATTAACGCTAGGCACACACTTTACATGCATTCATAAAGGCAACAAAGCTCTGGCTTCCCTTCCGTAACAGCTGTTAGGGTTAGAAAAAGTTTGTATTTCTCTTTCTTGTAGTGGGTGGAGGCTGAAAAAACCCCCAAAACAATCAACTGTAATCACTGGAAATCCAAGCTTTCTGTATAAAGACAAACTTACCTACTGTAATGAATCTAGAAGAATGTTGGTTCTTCTTAGTGAAACTATATTCAGTATATATAAAAGAGATCTTCATAAAAGTTGAGTTACCACCTTTACACTATGTTTTCTTATGAAAGATCTTTAAAAATAAGTTGATGACAACTGAAAACAAGAATTGAAAGAACACACACTATGAATGGATTTGTACTTTCATTTTGTTCTTATCCTTGTATCTACTCTTTTTATCAACAACAAAGTCTGGGAAACCGTTGGATATGTTATGACTCTTGATCCTTAAAAAAAAAAGATCTAATCTGCTTCAGAAGCTTGAGTGCATGTTGCTTGTTTTCATTTGCAATTCTACTTTCAGATCATATATTTCCTGACATCATTTTCAGTAATCATAATGAAAGAAACTTGATCTGTGTCATGGGAATTTAAATAGCTCCCCAAAGACTTTTATATATTAAAAAAAACAACAAAACATACTGTAAATTTATTTGAGTTGACACCACCATAATTAGAGTTGTTCCTGAAAACTGAAAAATCACATATGCTGAAGATTGCTTATCATGGTTTGTAACCTTTGCTCTTCTCCCTCAAGTTGGGACTTAAACCACTGCTGCTTTGTGATTGATGGAGCTTTAGACTTTCACTTCTAAATGTCACACGTTTCCCTGGATACAATGGATAGCTAACCTTTCTGTTAAAGTTAATCTTTACAAGGAGTGTGGATTATGGACTCTCATTAGGGAGACCTGCTAATTAGTAGCAGTGTTAGTTTTCTTCATATGGAAGGACAAGAAATGTGTATTCCAATTTCTGAAAACTATATCAGCTCAGTGTAAAGGGCAGATTCTTTGAAAAGTTGCTGTATATTAATTTATTTACCATTTCAAATAAGTGCTTTTGAGAGAGATTTGGTTTTCACGTTGCATGTCATGCTTTATTCTTTTGTTTATCAGTTTTCACTTTTGTTTTATGCAATAAAAAAGATTTAAAAATAATGATGATAAGCAATAGCATGAAGTAATCTGCCATATGTTGTTATTTGTGTGAGATTGTACTTACAAAATCTGACAAAAACAAAATAATAAAATAAAAAGCCAAAAGAAAAAAAGTGGTATGAGCAATACTCTGTAACCCTTCACAGCCTCCATAAGATTCAACGCACTTAGTAAAATTTAGGTGCTGCAACAGGACAGTTACCTGAAGCACACCACTTCAGAATAGCTGACAAACAAAATCACTGTTTTAGAATAGTCTCGAACCAGTTGAACTGCTGTGGTGGGATTTGCCCAGAAACGTCAATGAACTGAAGCAGTGTTGTAAAGAAGAATTTGAAAAACATTCCCACACATGAATGTGGAAGACTGTTTCACAAAAAGTATCTCTTTTTTGGGAGGCTTGATTTTGTTAAATAAACAAATAATGGCGTAGTGTAAAAAGTTACATGCACTTTAACTCCTCATGGGTTGCAGTTCATGTGATGTCACATGAAAACTTTTATATAGTGAGCCTTCAGAATCTATTAGGCCCACTATATTTTAACCACTGACTGCATCTGAAGTTCATTTATTTCAATCTCTACTTTTTGGATAAATGGGGAAATGAGATTGGGCTCATATTAGGCACATAATTGACCTCAGCACAGTATTTTATTGTTAAGTATGAAGTAAATGGGATGCCTGTAACTTTACTCTATTTTTCTTTATTTAGTTCCATTATTAGGTGCGTGAAGCACACCTATGTGATAAAACAAAATGAAATATCATAATCAGTATCAAAATTAGTTGCATGAAAGATAAAGTAGAGGTAATAATAGAAGTATCAGTTGGTCTTAAGTCAACACATTGGTGTACAAAAACAGGAAAAAAGTAATATGGGGAAAATATCCTGAAAGATTCTTGAAGCACTTTTTGTCAGATTTTTTTCCACCTCAGTCTTGTGTAGTCCTTTTTACAATTCATATAATCTCTTTGGGGTCTGTCACCTTTTGTCAAATTAGCTGTTTGGGAAGATCCAGTTCCTGATGTCTGTGAATTTGGAGAAAAATGTGCTTTTTTATCTCTTGATGTTTGGTGCCAGTTTATTTTCAGGGACACATGATTGCAGAGAGAATTTGTGAGGCTGTTAACCCTGTTGGGTCTCTAATGAAGATGCAAACCTCAATTCTAATTCACAGCTACTGAGACTTTTGAATAATGAATGAATTAGCACAAGTGACCTGATTTTGATTCTCTATGTGAGCATCCTGCATCATTATGTTTTGAGCAGACATATTTAAAGTGGCACATATTTGACCAAAGACTATTGTCTATACTAGCTAAACATTTGATTTAATCACATTTATCCTAAATAATAAGGTTTCCTTTCAGAGCTGGTTTTGGCTTTGAAGTTCAAAACACTTCATCTCCACTTTGACCTGATTTATTTACTTGCTTATTCTTCATTTCTTGATCAAAGCATTTGTATGACTGTATTCTGTCAGGTATGCTTTTATTTTGGTACACAAATCATCTCACTAATCTAATTGAAGCAGGCATATATTGAGACAGCAGGTATTCAAATTTTTAATAGGAGCTAGACTATGATATCTGTTTTTTGCTCTTAACAAGATACTGGTTTGGTTTGTTTTCCACTGGCCATTGCGTGCTTTTTCATATCCCAATAACTGTAGAAAATTGTAAAAGAAAAAAAAAAGATGGAAATGTCTAAAGATCAAAAAAGGGGACAAAGCAGCCTAATATGACTTCAAGCAAATTTAGAGGATTAGTCTGAGGAAATCAGTAATATGTTGTTTTTGAATGATTTGTGTGGTTTTACATCTGTTTTTTTTTTCTCCTAATGTTCTGCTCTCCCATTCTCATATAATGCTGCTAATGTGGTAAATAACTGCAGTGGGTTGCATTTCAGCCTGGATAATAAAAAGAAACTTAAAAAAAAACATTGCTTGCATGTCATGATATCACACATTGTAGTTTATTGTGAACAATATTTTTTATGTTTTACAGTGTCTCTGTTGGAGATGCTGTTCAACATTTCATAATTCCCTTGAGACTAATGTCTTTTTTTCTCCCTTAGTTTCTTTTAACTATCTGGGCTAAAATGATTTGATATTATTCTTAAGAATTTTCGTTTGAATAAAAAAAAAACAGGGAAAATGATAAAATTGTAATTGTCCATTGCTATAGTAGGTATTCCATTTGGGATGTACTGGTCACAGTAGCCATGAAGTTGAACTTGCACACAAACACACCCCTGCAAGAGCCAGGTAATGAGTCACTTGCTTGAGTCAGGTGAGTCGTAGTAGGGAAGGACTGAAAACACGCAGGACAGGGGATCCCCGAGACAAAAACTAATTGGCCTTTGGCTCTGTTTACCCTTCTTCATCATTAATGTTGTCTTTCTCCCTCCTTTGTTCTCTTTCTTTACTTTTCTCTCAGTCTCCATCCAACAACGGTTGGATGAAAAGTTTCTTTTGTCCCTCCTTCATCTTTCATTCATGTTCATTTCATTGCCGACAACTGTATTCCTCATGTCTTTGTTTCTTTGTTTGTCTCTTTCCTTCTTTCTTTCTTTCTTTTTCAAACTCCTTCCTCTCTACTTCCAGCCCATCTACCTCGCTATGTCTTTGATATGAAATCAAACTTTTCTCAGTCCAGTTTATCTTCTTATCACTGTATTATGACGACAACCTCTTATTCGTGAGTGCTCAGAGAAATTCGCTTTCAGAGAGTGAAAATTAATCTTTGAGTGAAGTCTGGATATGTGTGAATGTGTATGTGTTTCTGTCTTTTAATTGCATGGTTATCTTAATCTGTGGGTTTGAACACCCTGACTCAAAATGACAGAATAATTGATTACTCTCAAATGTGCATTGCCTCCCCCAACATCAGTTATTCTGAAGAATTTTACCAGTTTGTATAACCAACTAGAAACTATTCAAGCCTACAGAAAGTTAAGATAAGAGACAAGCAATGATTTTTATGTCTTCAAGTACAAAATTAGATGACTTTTATAAAACTACTTCCATGTTATCAGCATAAATCACCCCCTCCCCCTCTTTAACCAATAGGATGAGATAAATTTAATTTTTTTTCCTTATCTCATTCTCTTTTCAAGGGACTACTGATTGTTGTGTTTAATCTTCAAAATGCCACGACTCTTGTGATTTCAATCTATACTCAAATGCCACTTGATGTAAGTAGTTACAGTAACAGTATAACAATGGATTAGTGGGCCAGGAATAATAATAATAATAATAATAATAATAAAATCTCAGCCTTCAATCAATGGGAATTTGACATAAAGTGTAGATTGCTGGCATGAAGCATACATTGTTGGATTATCAAACAGTTTCATTATCAAATGTCAAAACACTTCACCACTACCATCACCCGAGAGCATAAGTAAGGAAGAGATGTAGAGAAATGCCAGTAATGGGAGTAACCTTTTGGACTTTCCTAACAGCCAGCCATCAACACATCCAACTGTTCAGCCTTGACACATCTGTGAACAGTTCTTATTCCAGAAAATGAAGAGATGCAAACATAATCCTGCTGGTCCATCAATACCACCTTGCTATTTATTAGCCTTATTTATTTATTTTTTTTGCATTTGGGCAAGCTACAGTGGAAAAAACATAGCTAACATCTCAGCTGCACATATTATGCTCATTAAAACTATCATTATCACTTTTTCAAAGCCAAACCAGGGTGCATACCAGATGCAACGTAGTAGTAACACAGCCCCATACCATGTACTTTAAAGGGATAAAACTCAGGACAAGAAAGTAGATGACATCTTAATGACATTCCGTTTATTCTTTTTGGGATTTGATTTAAATCTCTCACTTTGCACAAATTAACACAGCAGTATTCATTCTCAAAATCAAGGCGTTTAATGTGACATGTCAATGCATCTTCAGCTTAAGGAATATGTCCCTTGAAAATAACTGAAGTACTCCTGCAGGAACAATAGCTGGACAACTAAAAACTGATTTACTTTCAAATTACACACTTTAATGAGACTCAAACAATAGTTTTCACTATGACCACATGTGACTGATCTCCGGTGTGCCTTTTTGACCTTGTTTTTATATGTGTGTGGCGACGTCACATTGCATCCAACACTCCGTGATTTATTTAGCTTTTTGAGTTCTGTCAGCAGGGCAAGCAGTCACAAAGCGTTCTGTTATTACCTCTTAAATCTCATGGGAGCATATTGACTGCCCGTAGTGAGCTAATTATTGATGCTCACTGCCCATAATGCTGCCAGTGGTGAAAGAATTGCAAAGGCCACGGGGATAAACCTCTCAGCCTCTTCTACCTTGTTATGGTCAGACACTCGAGCCTTATGTGCAACATACATGTGTACTGTGCATGCAAATGTACACCGGGTCATATGCAGAACCATATTTGATTTTGCAGGAATGTTCTTTTTATTGCTATATGGATACGCTAATGGTCCCCTTTACTCACATGCAGATATACTGCTCATTTTACACTACAGTGTTTTTACCAAGAGGTCAAAATGGTGTAAAGCGTTTAATTAGATCCTTACACACTTCCTCAACTTCTACTTCTTTGTGTAGGACATGTTTATGTTGTAAACTTTATTTTTTATTTGTTTGTTTTGTTTTTGACTGCATGATTTGGTTACTTGTGCCACTTAATTTTATTTTTAAATATTGTAAAGATGTGTTTGTTTATATATCAAAGCATGTAAATGTCCCTTTTAAAGCATCGCTGCTGTGTCGACACATCTCTCCAAAAAAGTTATGTCCATTTTGATAACCTTTTGTCAAATTACCCTGGATATGTTTCCTTTTTCCCTTCCCTTTATCTGCCTCTGTCTGTCTTTCCTTCCTAACCTTTCTCTGTCATCAGTGATGCACTAAACTGATCTGTTGCCCCTGCAACATGTTGGACCACCCCACCACTTTGACATCGCTGACAAATAGATAGGCGGCCAGTGAGTCAGGACTGTGACCCTGTCATTCCTTAGCTAGACTGATTGGATTCCATTTGTCCTTGCAGAGGAAAGGCAGCGATTACAAACAGATAAACAGAGTGGGACTTCATGGCGGTTGGCCAGCAGTGACTGACCGAATCCCCTGTGACAGAAGAGGAGATTGAGAGTGTTTGAAAGTGGGAGGCTTAAAAACAGAGATTTTCAAGGCTAGGTTGTTTACTGCGGCCATGCAGCAAGAATGATGGAGCTAGCATCTAGCATAATGATGTGGGTTTTAAATGTTACTACAAATTATGTGGGTTTTAAATGTTATGCTGGAAGTACAGATTGTCTTCAAAAAATAACCTAGCATGTAAAGATCTTTCATACTGCACTTACAGAAATATTGTCATTTTAGACTTGAGCAGAGGTGTGGTGCTTGAGTGGAACAGGTTAAGAGTTGACTGTCCTGCAGCCTCTGCTGTCACCACGAGCTGAAATGAGACACTAAGTTGAGATGTTTTTTTTGCATTCATCACATCGCAACAATCATCGCAAAGCTACATTTACTCCCCATTATTCTACAAATGAAATGGAATCTTACACGGTCAAGTTCTTTTCTAGGTTTGCTGGCACTGTGAAAAAAGTGTCTAAATAAAATGGGTGTTCCTGTTAATTTCTTCATTTATTTTTCCATTTAGTATTTCAACACATCTCTTAAAAGCTTGTAACAAGGCAACTTGGCTTCTTTTCTTTGAAGATATTGAAGATATTTCACAATCTATCCTGAAGACTTCATCAGTAAAAAAAAAAAAAAAAAAAAAAATTTTGTTTGTCTTTTTACTTTAAGAGTTATTACCATGGATGAGTGAGAGTCTACACCAGTGTGTCTCAACACATCAGCAGTCCTTGTCATCACTTCCTTTTCTTCTTTTTTTATAGTTTCTTCATGATCTTGCTTTTGTGTTGGGGGCATTTGACAGTGCACATATTCCACATGCACATTTCAGGTAAATCAATTAATCGACCAGTCAAAAGGCTAAATTTATGAAGGACATAATCTGAGGTTTTTCACAATTTAAACAATGACATTTTTCTCTTATAATACAAATTATTGATGAGAAGTGGTCTTAAATAATTAAGTCCTTTCTGATGCCGCTGACCATTTCTTTTTGAACATGAATCCACTTATTGTTCCAAAGGATACTTTGAGAGTGTAAAACACAGTATTACGAAATACAGATAAACTTTCAGTACTCATACAAAGTGTGATGCTTATCTTTCAGCAGCCGCTCTCAGCCTCTATCAGCTGACCTGATCTTTCCCCCTCCCAAACTGGAAATTTACAGAAGGGGAGGGGTGCCATATGTTGATGACAACCTCCACTTCTCAGCTTTCAGAATCCATTGAAATTGCCTCCATAGTGCACATACTTGAAAAAGTTATGATAATTTGAAATGGACTCTTGTCTGCGTTGTCTGTCTTGTTATCTCTTGTCTGCTCTGACAGCTCCAGGGATAAAGGGTGGATTTAATTAAATACAAATGTAATTCGACTTTAACTTTGTCTGTTAAAATATCATTCAAAGAGACTAACTTTGTATGGAGAACGTTAGGTGCCTCAGTCACATGACTCTGTCTCCTGCCAGTGACTCAGCAGCATGTGTGTCCGCAGAGCTGAGAAGTGGACACTTGTTTGATGCAGGGCCATAACTAAACTTTTCATGGGCCTAATATTATAATTACAATTATATACATTTTTATGGTGAATTTATCTTTTATTTCAATGCAATGAGAGGCTATAGGACATACAAGCAACTGTTTTTAAAAGTGTGATTTTTAAGGACATAATGGTTTGTGGGGCAACTGGGGTGGGGGGGCTTTACATCAGGGAGACAGTTGCCCCCACTTGCTCCCCTGTAGATCTGCCCCTGCTCCAGTGCACCTGTGTTAGGATTACTGGGGTATGGCCACCTTGGTAGGATCTCAGAAACCAATCCAGGAACAACTGGAAGGATTACTCTTTCAAATACACTGCTGAAGGCAAGAAGGCATATTTTCTCTCCTCCAGTTGTCACTGACACTGAAACTTTGCCTCTTCTTGTATAGTTGGATTTACAAACACTAAATCAAAGATTCAAGCTAGTCGTGTATTTCAAAATTGTGTAATATGTGTATCTCTTCTCCAATATATCATTTTCATTAATTAGCCTTTTCTCAGTACTTGTCCATGTCAAGTGGTATTGTTGCATTTAAAACAAACATGATTTTTTTTTTCTAATTTATTATTACTCATTATTCTGGTGATGCTCATGCAAAGTCGCAATATAGTGAAAAAATACATTATAATTATCTGTTATATCTTTTCAAGCCTTTTTTGCTTTTTTTGATGGTTAAAAACCCTCAAATATTAATTTATACATATATTAGCCACTGGTTGTTTTGACTATTTGACTGTAGCAGAGACATATTAACTGCAGATGATGAATATACTGTTTTTCATGTATATAGTGCTTGTTGAAGCTGTAGTTAACAGAAAAATAAAAGAGAAAAAAATAAAGACTCACATTAGATCGTTGTGGTAAATACTCATGCATGTCACGACTTGCTGCATTGTCACTTTTTCTTTATCTTTTATAAAACAAATACAACAAACAGGCTGGGCAGGTTAGTGAATGCTGTCGTAGTTGTTGATTCTGTCATCACGATTTGCTTTGAAATTGTTCTGCACCTCAGCTGTGTTCACTGGTGTCTTTAAGGTGGGTTAATGATGAAGAGGAATATCTGTTGTGCTGGGAGGGCAAGGACAGGCCCAGTTAACTTGGTTCTCTGGTGAGTCACAATGACAAGAGGCTTCATGGGCCATAAACCTAGAGGGATGGGGGAGACTCGACAATGGCCGACCGTCTCAATTTTCTGCCAGGCTGCTTCCTCTCATTTTTTTCACTTTTGTATGTGCGTGTGTGTGTGTGATACTGATTATCACATCCTCTTTTGTAATTCAGATTTTCAGTTAATGTCCATCTTTGACTCTTTCCCACTTTCTCTATTTATCACATCCCTACATGTACACCAGAGGTACATCCTGCCATGAACATGTTTAAACTCCACCCTGAAGGTTAGGATAAGTGTTTGTGGAAAATGATTTCAGACGTCAAGCTAAGTGGTGCGTGATGTGCATACACACGTGCGCTATCTTGCGGCGGCTCGTGGAACATTACTAAACTGGATGAGCAGAATGGCAGCTTCCCAGTGATTCCTGCAGGCATATCAGGTTGCAATTATCAACGCTGGCTTATTCACTCTTTAATTGCCTCATTTAATTTGTTCACATTTGGTGCAGAACAATGTCAACCTGCTGCAGTTGAAAGCAATTTGCTCCAAGCACATGTAATATACACGATCACAAACCTTCTGTGCCTGTCTGTATTCATGTGTGTATATGCGTGTGTGTTTGTGTCTTTTCATGTGGGAGTGTGTAGGTGTAAACATGTATCTCAGCGTTTGCTAGACACAGCTAAAGTTCACTGTGGGGAGAATGCTAATTCTTGCATAATTTTTAGACTTACCAAATAATTTATTTTTTAAGGAATATTGTTATCTTTCTTCTGTATTTGATGTGAATTCTTATTTATTTTGGAATTTTTGCTAGACTTAATACAGGTAAAAACCTTGCTGATGTGTAACTCACTCAGCTCAGTGAATACTTGTGTTTTCCCACTAGTTGCACTACCTTTTATATATACTTGGTGAAAATGACAAAAACATCACAGCAAATAGGAAAAATAAGCTGTGGACAGCAGAAACAAAACCAAAAAAAAAAAAAAAACAAGATTAAGTTTTAAAAGCAAACCTCCAAGCAGAGCAATGCCCTGCCACAGGGGTAACGTCAGTGATAAAACTCACACATGGAGCTCGCGTGGATGTTGCCTTTAATTAAACAGTCAACAGATACGTTTTCTATTTCAAAACTTCTCACCACAGATTGTAAGACATTTTGATCATTTATGTTTTCTTTTGAAGATAGCCTTGTATCAGCAAGTGGCTTAAAAACTAACCAGGTTACTTTTTTAATTGCAGCATCCCTATGAGCCAATTACTGTAGCATGACATGATTGCTGCTAAGGGCAAAAAAAAAAAAAAAATATATATATATA
>JAOWBL010000014.1:8184488-8234099 GCA_028564865.1 Zenarchopterus dispar | reverse complement strand
ATGTATGTATGTATGTATGTATGTATGTATGTATGTATGTATGTATGTATGTATGTATGTATGTATGTATGTATTTTAACCTGGTTGTGAAGGATGTCTTATGAATGGAAGTATTCCTATAATGTGAAAATATTAATTTTCATCACTGATGGAGTGTTCAGCTTGCTGGAAGAAGATTAAACCATACAGTAAAGCTTGTTGGTTACTTCGGAAAATTATTCAAATCATCTGTAGTACATATGTTTCAGTAATTTAGCAGATGGCTTTTCAAAAGAGTGCCACGACTCAGAAAGAGGAAAAAAATCAACCACTGCTGGGGAACAAGGTCACAGATGTGGAGCATTATATAAAGACTTTGGTTAATAAAACTCAAAATTGGACAAAGTTCAAACGGCATGATTTGTAGATATTTTGCCTTTTATGGGTAAATCGTCTTCCCAGCAGGTGTTCCTGATCTGTTGTTTTTGATGTTCTCTCCTCTTTCCTGTCCTCTCAACCCCCAACTGCTCGAGGCAGATTGCTATCTTTCCTAAGTCTGGCTCAACCAGAAGTTTCTTCCTGTTAAAGGAGAGATTTTCCTTTCCACAGTCATCTGGTGCTTGCTCAGGACAGTAGAATGTATTGAAGAAAGATTTTGATGCAATCTGTTGGTTTCCTTAGTGAAGCAATAATTATTATTGTTATGTTATTGGATTTGTATTAATTGGACTACTTTGGAATGAATTGAAGTGTATTGTTGAAGTACCTTGAAATGACCTTTGTCAAAATTTGATGCTATGTAAAATAGCATCAAATAAAGCTGGATTGAAAATAAATAAAGCTGGCTTGAATTCCAGAAGTTTGCTGCTCATCCCTTTCATGCGTTTAATTCTAGAATGAACTCAGCAAGGTGGGACATGTGTCTTTAAGCAAACAGTCCACCATGTGATTCTCTCATGGGTGCAAAACTCTTAGATAAAGTTGTAATCTCACAAACCTCACAACACTTACAAACGGTCCAACCTGAGGACCAAGTAAAACTGCTACAAAATCGGATCGTGGTGCTTCCACTCTGTTGGATCTCCACATTGCCACTTGACTCTGAACAGTCAAGCTTTTACCGCTGTGTACTATTAATAAGACAAATGTTGCTTTTGTTCAGTGACTAGTTTTAAGTGTTTTTTTCTCTGATTCATACTTAGATTTTTGACAGTATACAAATGTCTGCTGAAGGATCAGAGTGAACTCTTGCACAAATGGATAGAAGATATCATATTTGCCTCACAGACCCATGTCATATAAAGTCAGTGCTACATTGACAGTCTTAAATCTAACATCAAATAAATCATGGAAGAAACATATTTGCTTAAGATTATTCCACTTTCAACAAGTAGTTCCAATTTTCACTGAACTCTTAATAATATTAATCTACTAAATACTTAATTTCCTCTACACTTGCTTCAGGTATATGTGATGGAGATTTTTTCCAATTTATGAGTGTTTAAGTTCTACATCTTCTAGTATGTTCATATTGGTGTCAGCCAGTATGTTTTCAAATCACCTTAAAATTCTTCATTGATCACTTCTTTATGCAGATAATTAAAAAAAAATAAAAAAACAGGAAAGACATATTTTATTCATATAGAGGTGGGAAGGATCAATAATTTTTATCATGCTTTATTTAAGTGTGGGCCAGCTTAATAAGAGGTTTAATTTTTAGTAGTAGTTACATGTGGAAGACAATAAAACTGTCTGATGAAATCTTTTATTTACAAAGCCATGAACAGAGTCTTTGAAATCAATAAAAACTGCAGAGCCATGCATTTTTTAAAACTACACTACAAGAAAATCGTCTGGTTTTAGCTTCAATGAAACGTACTAAAATGGGGGGAAGAAAATGCAGAAAAACCACATATCAGGCATCTTCATGGAAACAGGAATAAAGAAAAGCAGTCATTTGCTTCTGTTCCAGGAAAGGGTTATGGTGGAACGTTGTGTTACTTCAGGTAATGTTAAACATATGAGAGTGAACAGGAAGTACAAGAATCGCTAGATCATCAGAGTTTATTATTTAATCAATGTGAAGAAAATCAATTTTACATGTGGCTTAGTGTAAGGTTAAATTAGTATTTGACTAAACACATTACCTGACGTGTAAATATTCTAGAGCCGTCTTACAGATTTGTCTCCTCAGGTTGTGCTTTTAATTATTCACTTTGTTGTGTAGTAATTAATTAATTTAAGCACCCTCAAATCCTCTGCACACTGCAAACTGTCATACTTTTAGGTGATTATGTTCTCCATGTGACATATATAGTAATAAAAAAAAAAACATAAATTGGTTTGATATAGATTAAAATAATCCATTTTAAAAGGCTAATGTTGGTTCATTTACAACAGTGAAAATCCGGTCAGCTGCACAAAAACCCACATGAGCGAGCCTCGCTTGTACTTCACACTCATCCCAGCTTACATGCCATGATGGATGACATTCATCGGTGCAAACAAAGCAAGCATCTTTTGTTTCAGCTCCACTTGCCATCACAAGGACAGACACATTTAGATGGATTACAATAGATGGCATGCAGTCCATCCTGGCAAGACATTGCTCATGTGTCCCCTTTAATGAACTACAACAATAAACCTTCCCTTTTCATAAAAGACAGCATGACATAGGAGGAAAGCTTACTGAGTGACAAGGAATCTTTTTTTTTTCTAAGCCAGTTCTTACATCAGATTTCTTTCTGTTGCAAAACAGACTTTTATATGTTTAGAATCCTCACTGAACAAACATTTCTCACTTCCTGTCTCCAGCACCCGGTATTATACAAGGTCTAATTGTCCACATTTTGAAATTCCCATTCTGTCTTCAAACTACCTCTCTTATGATCCGTTGTGCTGTGCATAGTCGGAAGTGGTCATTAAGAGAAAACTCTTGAATAAGACTAAGCTCTGTATGTGTCTTTCTAGTCTTGTTGTTGTTCTGAGATCTTTTTTGGGGGGGAGGGGGGTGTCAAAATAATCATTCTTAAAATCCAAAGGTTTTTCATATCAGAGCATAATAAGATAAAGACATATCTGGTCCTTGTTAGACTTTCATAATAGTGAAATACCTCAAATAAATAACACATACCGTTACTATTTATTCAATTAAAAAAAAAAAGCCCACCCTTACTACTTTCATAAGACTTAATCGGGTAACCCAGACGCTGTTCATCACATGCAGTTGATTAATTGATCATTACCCATGTGATCGCCTCTATAAAAGCAGATGTTTTGGCAGTTTGCTGGTCTGGAGCAAGTTCAGTTAACACGATGCCAAGGAGGAAAGACATCTGGAATGTTACAGCGCAGGAAGGATTATGAAACCGTTTTCAAATCATTCAGACTCCATCATTGTCCATGAGAAGGATTATTCATGTGGAGCATATTGCAGACAGTTTTGAATCTTCCTGAGAGTAGTCACAGTAAGTTCATCACAAAGTCAGAGTGAGCAAAGCTTAGAGAAACTGCAGAATAAGAAAAAGCACCATCCCAGACAGGAGAGCATCCTCAAACAAACCTGAAGAGGCTTTTTCTGTTCTTTAATTTTGTTGTGTCATGGATTTGCTTCATTGTCTTTTATGTTTTGTGACCTTATCAACTTTTATTTTTACACAATAACATGAGGGTTCTTCCCTCTGATTCCCCCATCTGAAGTGACACCACAGTGACTGACAGTTGATGTCAGCAAGCGTAAAAGGCATTTATTTTTTCCCCCATCCTCACAGATCTTTCCTGTGTTTCATGTGATGACAGACAAAACGAGGCTCTTTTGTCTGTAAGTGTGGTACGCTATTTAATTTTTTCAGAAAAATGACAACATATTTCCCTGGAAACTGGGCTTTTTTTTATTTTTTCCATGACAGCAACTTGTCAGTACTTGGCAACGCAAAACTTGTTTGACTGTAAGCTATTCACTGTCAGTCCAACAGTTTCCATTTCATCATTTTCAAACTTGGGGTTTGGCTATTGCTGGGTTGTTTTTCCAGCATCTGATCCAGTTTCCTCTCAGTTTTGGTCTTCTTCGAGACCTTTGCCAAGTGACTGCGCTTCTCCATTACCATTTAATACTTTTAATTATTTGAACAAATGAGCCTGAAATCTGCTTTTGTGTATGAATGGATTTGTGTGACTTGTGTAAATCAATGACTCTCCTTTAACCAGTATGTGGTGAGGTTATCTACCTGCTCTTTTGTACTGGGTCATGGTCAGTATTGCGAGTGCAGTCAAAGAAACTCTTTCTGTGCTGGAATAATCTGTGATAACTTGAGGCATTTACACACTTCCAGCATCACAGAATGAGTACTCTAAATGGTTGCATTTTCATGTCATCATGTTGATTCCAGTTTTTCTTCTTTTTTTATGTTTGGGTCTTTAAGATTTCTGTTGTCCGATCATTTTGTTGAAGAAGAAGAGCAGTTCTCCAATCCCAATACTGCTAGGACACGAATGTCCACAAAGAGTGTATTGAGACGTCCTCAGGAAGCATACTCTTTCAGGAATCATAAAAATTCAAATTGTGCAATCTGCATATTTTAATAGAAGATTTTACTTATACTAATGACTGATAACTGCCATCAGGGAATAATCAGCCTGATGGGTGCTCAAGGTTGCATGTAGCCTGGAGAGCATAGACATGAATAATATCTTATGGCTTTTGATGTTAGTGACACAAAAATTCAATCTTTTGGACTATTTGTGCATATTTTACTGTTAACATTGTTAATTGTATTCACTGAAGCAGTCATTTTGTATTTCTGCTTTAATCTTGAACTTTGAATATTCCTGTAACATAATGACTTTCTGTAGTTTATGTCAAAATTTACTATAGCATCAAATGCTAAGCACTTAAGTTAGACCTACTCTTGGTCAGCAGGAGTGGAGTGTATCCCGGCTGTCTCTGGGAAAGACTAACAGACAAGACCCCAAATAGATCACTGCTTACATTCACTACTATGGAAAAAAAACAATCACCAATCAAACCATGGCTTTCTGAATGTAGAAATGCACTATAATAGCATTAAGGGACATTTAAAAAACAAAATAAAACTGTATAAAAGAGGGCAGCATGAATAATGAGCAACTACTGCTCATTGCTTTAATTGCCCGATGATTAAGAAAAATAAACACATCTGAGGTTGAAGTTGTATCTCAGTGCTCACAGAGTGTTTCTGGCTGCTGGGAAAATAGCAGATATCAGACAAATGTTTGTTTTACATTTCAATGACATTATGCTATGATATACATATTTTTTTATTTTATTCTAGAATCTTTAATTGATGCTTATGTATGAGGTTGATAACTTAAAATGATTAACATCTTTTCCATGAATCCATTTCTTAATCCTCTTCACCTTGTTCAGAATTGTGAGGTGGGGTTGGAGGGCTCTACAGGTAAATCTCAAGTAAAGCCAGCTGCATTTTGTTTTATTTCTTTATCATTTATTTATGTTTTACTTATCCGTGCTGTTGCATGTCCAATATCTGCAGTCTTTCTCAACCAAAAGATGAACCCTTGACCTCCTTCTGCTGTTGTCATTGCATTTAAATTACCTTGGCGTCTGATCCGTTTCTGTCACCTTGAAACCTTGTGATCACAGCCGAGGTGTGTGTTGCGGAGCCAGCAGTGTCTGCTGAAATGTTTGCCTTTGTTCATTCCGTCAACTCAGTGTAGCTTCCTTTCTTGTGCTTTCCCTCCATCCTTTTATTTTGTCTGTATGTGTGTTCTGTCCTGATGTGTTTGATTTAGGAACAACCCTAAAACTTCATCTTAAAATGCAAACCTCTGTTTTGTGTCTGTGAATTGTTGTTTCACCAGAAGTAGACATTTCAAGTGTGGCTTATATGAGCGCATGGATGCAGAGTATAAACTTATATGCTGCTTGTGGGACTGTTCGCAAGGATGCTTTGATTGATAGTGCAGCAGGCGGGGTTGTAAAAGTGCGGGTTTGAGTTGACATGAACAGTTGCCTGCAGCCATCAAACATGATGCATGCTGGTGTGATGCAAAGGGGAGATAACCCCCTGTGAGGGAGGTGGACATAACTGGTGACACAAATTTATCCATTTGACTGACTTCCCTGTATTACAAAAGCTTGAGGGTGCAGAGGTATTGTCTGCCACAGATTACCTTACGCTGTTTTTTTTGTTTTGTTTTGTTTTGTTTTTTTCCTGTAGGGAAATACTGAGAAAGATGTAGTAAAATCTTTGATAAGACACTGACAAAAGGCTGCATGTGACAGTAAAAAGAGTAATAAATGGCATCAGTGATTTCATAATTACAAAAAAGATATGTTAAATTGAGAGGATATAAGCAAATTAGAACATTGTTAGGGAGAAATGTGTGCCATCAATACCTGGAGAAGGAAAGAGCTTCAAGATTTGTAGCATGGAAACTTAAATTTGCTGTAAAAAAAAGAAGGCTGCACGCCATTTCAGTAGTTGAAGTGAGCTCAGTGCTGCACGTGAGTAGCTTTTTGATGTGAGAGATTAAAGGGATTTAGCACTTGAATACCTTCTCGTCTGGACGCTCCTGGGGGTTGTCTGAAAGAGGACAGAAAACTAAAAGCTCCTCTTTTTCTTATCTCTCCTTCGTTCTGTGTCTCAGTCTGATGAATCCTCAATTAAAACAATTTCTCCAATAATTATCTGTGGATTTAAGTTCAGGTCATTTCTGAAATCATTCAGGTTTGCTGCCGGGTGCCTGCAGACCTCTGGATTTGTTCAAGGAAAAGGTTCTCTAAGAGAAGAAAAAAATGAACATACACCTACTGTTTTAATATGAATGTTAACTCCATCACCATAAAACAAGTACATAAATGTGGCTGAGCATGGCTGTTCAACTAGATGGCTTTTTAAGAGCCTGTCCGGTGATTACAGCAGAGATGGCAATACTTCTTCAATGCAGCAGCATGCTAAAGGTTAACAGGTTACAAAGGGCGAGACTGAGAGAGCGGTGTCGTGCTTAAACTGTGAACAGAGGAATTAAACTGAACACATTGGTATTCCTGGAAACCCTTTGTGAATTACATTAAAATCTAGTTTCTAATCTCTCTGTCATCATTATCTTGCCCTGATCAGAGAGCAAACAAAGCTTGGCAAACTTCAGAACAATTCATAATTTAAGACCAAGCCATCTTTTCTTCTTCACTTTGCAACTCAGCGATGTGCTTAACTCTCACCGGCCTAACCGCAAAATCCAGTTTGTATAATGGTTTATTAAAGTTTCCGTTAGGTCGAACAAGTGCTCTGAAGACAGCATTACTTTGAAGAGCTGGCTTGCAGTAAAAGGATTGATTGTGCCCTGTGCTCCGTGTCTTTCTTTTTCATCTTGGGATTGATTTATTACTGATTGATGACAGCTCTCTCCCCTTTTTCCTTATGAGGATGGATCATATTGAGCTGAACAGTCAGTTCTCATGGCCTATTTATGTACATTCATGAGTGAAGGAAAGTGCATCTTTGAGTTAATGAATGCATTAATACACATTGTTGTTGCTTCAGGCTTTGAGTGGTTTTGCACTTAGTCTTCATATATTGCATACTTTGAGCAGGCGGTGGCTGTATGATGAGCAATGCTGTGCTCAGGTTCAGCACAGGCAATGTTTCCATTGAGAAAACGGTTTAATTTCTGAAGAGATGTGTGAGAATGAGCATGTTAGAGTGCTTGTAGAACTGCAAGGAGATGGTGTGTCTTTGTGTTTGCTCAATCATAGCCAGATTTGGTTTTTAAAAGTCAATATTTAGGCTGCTGTGAAAACATGATGCCAGTTCGTACCACAGTTTACGAGATTGTTGTGGATCTATTCTGGAATTGCTGCCAGTGTGCATATGTGTGTGTGTAATAGGAAAAGTAGTGTTGGTGGGGTCATCTGATGTATGTCACACTTTTGCTTAGTCACAAAATTGTATCCTTTTTTCCGGGCATCAGAGGAAAAATTAAATATTCAGATACATTCAAGGAGACACTCAGGAGTCACTTAAACATTCTAGTAAAATATTTCAATTGCTTTTCAAAAGGGACATTTACATACCAGTTAGATCTTTGATTTTTCTTTGCCCTTGTGGCAACATCAATACTCACTGATTTTGTCGCTCGACTAACCCTCATTTTCTGTCTTTTAGCTGTTGGTGTATTATATTCTTTGCCTCGCTGCTGCCTGAGAACTCTATCATTTATCCATTTATTCAATAACGTGTCCCTTCTGTAGGTGCCTGTAATGTAGAAAGTCAGTCCTATTAACCTCTGCACTGGTCGTAAGCGTACTGTGGTATGACCTCTGCTTTTGAATGCTCACAACACTGATCATGATTCAGAACCTGTTCTTGTTGAAGAATAAAAGCTTTAGTTTGTTCAGTCAGCAGAAAAACTGGCTGGTGTGATAGTCAGACATCATGGTAACCATGTGCAAAAATGTCAAGTAATATTAAGCATACCAGCAAATGTAAATGAATTTTAAAAAATGTCTCCTTTTTTGTGGTATTTAAGCGGGCTAAAAAAATTTCACAAATGCTCGTGAGAGCCAGAAAGGAAGTGTTACGGTACACTGAACAGGTTCTGAGGGACTCCTGGACTTTCTGTCTTTGATGATTTATTAGAGACAGGTCATCCTTCTAGAAATAGATGACGCTTTTGAAGCGGTGATATTTTAAAACCATAGCATGTCTTGAAACCAGAAATCAGCTCATGGTTATTCTGAAGCAGTGCAACTGTTTTATCACAAATTACTAGAATATTTATTTGGTGATGGAAGTAACTATCAGTATTTGTTAAAGTTACAATGTATTTAAGTAGTTAAATTTTGATCCCCAGCTCCTCCACCTTATGTAGGAGCGTCCTTAGACAAGACACTAAACTCCATATTGCCTTTTTGTGACTGAAACAAAATGCCAAATACTCACATACGCAGCGCAACGGTCACTGCAGCTGTTCAAACAAATCACAAAGTGCTCTCTCAAACCTAGATAAGGTAAAAGGTGTTATATAAGTGTTGACCACTTACTAGTGCAATAATACTTTACTGTATTTGCTGCAAAATAGATGCTGACAAAGCCTTTAATTTTTTTTAAGCTTTTTCAAGGCTGAGTTGGTAAATGAAAACTGTTCCAGGGTTACAACCTTATGGTGCTGGTTTGAATATAACAATTGTGTTTTAAAGCTGTCAGTTAAAAATAACAAAACAAACAAAAAAAATGCATTCTAACTTTTTTTGCCCCACTTTCTTGGGAGGATACCAAAACAAATGCATGAGATGGTAATGGAGTAATTTTCCTGCTCACAAGTTAAGTTACCCATATACATCATCTCTGCTTTTAGACTCTTGGGCTTGTCGGACTGGATTTCTCTGTTCTTACACAACATGTCCCACACCTTCTCCCTGTTCAGTTGTACACACACTATACCATGTGTGCTTATATGTGTGTGTGTGTGTTCTCTCCTGATCAAACTGCTTTTCCAACTCTACTTCAGCAAGCCCAGGCATGCACTGATCTTTGTGTTGTGTGTGCCAGCTAAGATTTGAGAGCTGATGTAAACTGTTTTGCCTCAAGCTGAGAGGCTGATGTGTGTAAAGGTATGTGTGTTTGTGTTGTGCAGACTGGTGCTTCTCCAGTGCATGACCTGAAAGTTTTTTTTAACCCGTTTGTGTGCACAAATATATGTTTATTGTGTCTGTTTTACGTTCATGGTTTTCACTCATTTCTTACAGTCATTTTCACCTGCTATTTATCTTGTTTTCTTATTTGGTTTTGATATCACAAATACTTTAACCATAGATTGTCATTATTTCATGCTTACTCTTAGTCAGAACAAACTTGTTAAATCTAAGAGGCTGTTTGCTGTCATAGAAGCAACAAACAGAAACACAAGGTCATAATTTGCACACTGACACTTCAAAAAGCAAGCGTCATGCAGAAGGAAGACAAAACACACACACACACACACACATATACTCATGCACACACACACACTTCAGAGACCTGAGGCAGAGTTTAAAGGGTAAAATGGTCCAGTCCTTATTGGTGTAATCACCTCCCCTGGTTTTTTGTAAAGCACTGTGACATTGCTGCATACACATACTTCTGGAAAATATTCTTAGTCATTGTTTGTTCGTGTAAGCTTAAGTATTCAAATATTAAATAATTTATACTATCTTTTAAATAATTTATACTGTCCTTAACGAATCAGGTACAGATCAAAATTTAATAGCGTTTGTTAAAGGTAGGGAAATGGTAGGAACTCATTATTTACTGTACTAAAGTCCAAAATAGTTATCTTTTTTAAAAAATACAAGGTAACAATATATGGATTCAGCATCAAACTTTTACTTTAACAAGCTCCAGTACTGTGTTCATTCACAGTAGAATCGTACTCATTTACAGAGGTGTATAGCAGCTATTCACTGCTCTCAGGCCAAACTGTACCTATCAGTTAGGGAGGAGGACGTGTGTATATGCTGTTCCATTGGTACCGGACATAAATAGTGTTGGCAACCCAATTAATTTGTTTATGAGTGCGCTCAGCAGGCTTTTTGACCTCGGTGCCAAAGAGAGTTAGAGTACATTAAGCAAGCTGATGGCTTCCAAATTAGAAATGGTTTGCATTATAATAAAAAAAAAAAAAAGCAGAGGATGTTGGCCGATTCAGTGTATTCGCAGAGCATCAAGCAATGTTTCTTTTTTCTCTTTTTTTTCCCTGTACTTTTTGACATGTTTAAGACATGCACTAGATGTTGTTTTGCACCAACCACAATAATACTAAACTACAAGGGCAATTCAGAGTTTTTGTTTTGTTTTGTTTTGTTTGTTTTTTTGGTGGTGGTGGTGGTGGTGGTGGTGGTGGTGGTGGTGGTGGTGGTGGTGGTGGTGGTGGGGGGGCGGGGGGTGTGAGGAGGTTGGAGCATTTACAACCCTTTCTAAGCATTCTCAGTGGTTTAGCCATATTATCTAGTGCCACAGGAGATGATTATTGCTCTATGCTTCAATCTAAGTGCTGTGGCCAATGAGAGTTTTTGATATTTGTTTAGTAGGTAAATTTATAAATATGATTATAGGCTACAGTGTTTTTTTTTAATCTTAATTAAATTTAATCTTTACAAAGAAAAGAGCCAATCTAAAAACATTAACCTGGTTTGCTTATAGATGTGGAGAAAACCACATCTTGAGAACTGTAGACTGCTAAGAGCTACAATAAGAGGTTGACTGAAGTAAGTGGTGCTAAAGATATAGTACAAAGTATTAAACTTAGGGTTCTAAAATCTTATCATTGCTATTTTCATTAAGTTTTTTTGTTGTTTCTCAAGAAATTAAAGCAGCATATTTGGTCTGGTAAATAGGGAACAGAGAAAAAAGAAATGTTAGAACTTTTCTCAGCTGCATGTACATATATATACGTATGTATATATATATATATATATATATATATATATATGTTTATATATATATATGTGTGTGTGTGTGTGTGTGTGTGTTTGTGTGTATATCTACATATATACAGCTGTGTAAATGTGTAAATGAGCTCTAAAGTGACCCACCCCACCCCACCCCCACCCCCCGACCATGAGGAGCTTCATGCTGGAAGCTGCTGAGCTAATGTGTTGACTCAGCCTCCGACCTGACCCACTCAGGTGGTGTGGATGTTTCTTTTCTTTCCTTTCTTTCAGTTCCCACTTGCTAACTAATAAGAAAAAAAATATCTGAGAGAATACTGAAATGAACAAACTGTTAAGTTTAATCAGATGTTTAAAATATTTAAAAAAGGCTGAAAAAAATGTACAATTATAGCAATACAATGTCCAATACAATATACATACATACATATATAAGTAATGGTCAGTCAGTTCCTTGTTTGTTTTTCTACTTGATGCATGTTTGGCTGTTAAAATGATTAAATGATTAAAATGATTGCAAAAAAGGCTGCCATAGTCATTTGTAAGTATTCATATTGATGGTCAACCTAAAATGCCATGTTTGCCAGCCCTAGAAAGATTGCATCATACAAGTGTAAGCAGAGAAGACAGTGATGAACAAGTAGTTGTAACTGAAGTGAGTAGCTTCATCACACATCGCACCAAAGATGAATATCAAAGGACCCAAACCCAACACAGCAATGCATGAGAAGGCAACTACTTTTTGAATGGCATAAGGTGCCGCCATCAGCCATGGGACAGAATATAATTGACACTGTTTCTATGGGGGTGTGATGGATTGCCTGATTAGGGACCCTGGCAGCAGTATGCCTCACAGATGGCAAATTAAACAGTAGACAGATGCCCCCAGCCTTCCTGCCACCCCTCTTATCCACTGCACTGGCTCAGCGCACCCTCCCTAACCTCTCTGTGTCCTAGGCCGTGTTGCACTCTTTGTGCTTCCCCTGCCTGCTTTTTCTAGTTTTCTATATTGACATTGACAGTTTACACAAGAGTGATACTGTTTTAAGATTTGATCCCACAATTGCAGGGGCAAATTTTGGAACTTTTGTTCTTGTGATGTAATTTTTAAAAAAAATCTTGAGCAATGAAAGGGCTTTTAGTTACCTTAACAAAAGGGGCGAATGCCCCTTTTGTTAAGGTAACAAAAGCACACATTAAGATATTTTAACTGAGGTGTGTGTGAGTGCAGCTCTTCTGTGCAGCAGTCTGTCTGTTGTGGGCGTGTGTGTGTGCTCTGTACAACGCAAGGGGAGCTTGTAACCACGGACAGTGCATCATTAATATTGTCTCCTGCAGTTGTACCATCATCCTTGACAAATCACTTGGGCCTGTCATCAGGAACATTACAATTCCCCTTACACATCAGATGTACACATGTACCATGAAAGAGAACACAGGTTTTCTCTCTTTGCAATGGTAGATGCTGGGGGGGGTGGGGGGGGGGGGAATGCTCTGGGGTCTCAGTGAGGACTAAGTACTTGCAGAGAAAGTAGGCCTGCCCTCTAATGTACAGCTAATCAAGCTTTGATGCATTCCCTCGCCCTCTGTTCTCGTCTTTTTCCCCCCATCTCCAGCCTTGCAATGCCCTGCCCGCTTGTCCAATTATCCTTAGGCGTGTCTTTGTTTTATCTTGCTTCACTGTGTCTTTTTTTATTTAATTATTTTTAATAAAGGCCATTTCTTAAACCAACAAGTGGCCTCCCCCTCTATCAGGAGAGGATGTTGGCAGCAGAAAAAGTATAAACGCCATTGCACTAATGGTTTTTACCTGAGTGTAACTTTCACAGCCTGCCACTAAAGTGTCCTGTCGCTCCAGTGGTTTAGAAAGTATCTATTATATTCAACCCGCAGAGCAATCACGGGATGCAGATGGAGCTGAAGCCGCTTTGTGTCTAAGGCTTCCTGCAAGTGCCCTTTGCAAATGCCAAAGACAATGATGGGTAGGAGAGAACCGCAGCTCCATCTCCCGCTGCATCTGCATGACCAACCCAGTCGCTGGTGTGTCAAGCATTGAACACACGGTGAAATGAGCTTTGTAATCCAATGATATCTTGTCAGCTCAAATCTGCTGCTTTGGTCATGATGTGAAGCTTTCTTTCTTGCTGGAGCACCCGCAGAACAGCTAAAGGAAATGTCGGAGTCAGTGCTCTGAGTCTCAGGCTGTTAAGCGAGGTTAATGCATTTGGATAAAGGAATAAATATGCCATGTACACACAGATACACTCCCACATATATAGAGAGCAAAAAAAAAAACAACAGTCTTTGCACCAGTAGGGAACAAAGAAGTTCCAAAACATGGCTTTTACTCACTTCAAATGTCCTACAAATCGATTCTTGTGTTTTTACAAAAGCAAATTGATGAACACTGTCCAAACATGCATGCCGAGGCTCTTCTATCCCAAAAGTGTGTGTTCATACATAAAATTACCATGAATGAACAGCAGGTGGGTCGGAAATGTTCTCGCACGAGGTGATACACACACACACTCAAATGTACACATGATTGTATCATTTTGAACGTGTTATGATCCATCTGCCTTGATAGGTTTATGAGTGGGTAGTGAGTGTGTCTCTTATCTTCCTCCATTCCTCCCTCAACTGGCTTATTTATCCTCCTACTCATCCTTGCTTCAGCACACTTACTTTTTCCAAAGAGTGCCACCAGTCCTCTTTCCCTGTCTTCTCTCCTTACGTTTTCTCAACTCACCACTTTCTCTCTCTTCACTCCTTCCTTCCGCTTTCTCCCCTGCTCATATTTGTTTTGCCAGGATCGATCAGTAAGTTAATCCTGACATTGGCGGAGAGCCGTTCGCGCTCCCTGGTCTGGTTGCACACACTAACACACACACATGCAAGAGCAGTGATGCAGATTGGAGAAGGAGCCAAAGGTCTTGCTGTAAGTGGGCCGTTTGGGACCGCAGGCAGCTTGAAGTAGCTTGTGGTGCTTCTGTATGTGTTTTGTTTCTGTGTGGTTTTCTTCACTCCTCTCGTCTTCTTCCCTCTCCTCAGGTTTTGGATTAAGATTTCCTCCTGACATTGTTTTATTTACTTGTCTCCTTCACTCTTTTCAGGTTATGGATTTAAGCGTCATGCTGACATTATTTTATTTTTATATATCTCTCTCTCTTTGTTTCATTTTCTCACAGACACAAAAAGAACCTTCAGCAGACACACATTCAACATGTTCTTATTAATATTTGAAATGTCTGTGCCCAAAGCCCATGTACAAAGAATTCTCACCCAGCCATGCATGACCTTGTCTTTCATACATGAAGGACGAGGCAGATGGTATTAATCTGCAGATAGCATTAATGAGAAAATATATGTAGACCTGCATGGAAAGAAAAAAAAGCCTTTACTTGTTGGCTGTTGCTCTGTTAGCTGTTACTCATGGTGAATTTATTTTGAAAATTCACCAGATTCTCTATGCCATTCTCATGACTGACTTCCTGCCAGCTTGATGTGCTGTGTGTAAGTTGTCATGTTTTTGCAGCGATGAAGCGCTAAAAGAGACTTGAAGTGGTATTTTTAGTGTAACAGACAGGCAGTCGCTTCTTGGACACTTCTAAAGTGCTCCACAGCCTTCCTTGACTGGAATCATAACAGTTCACAGCGGCTGGCTGCTTTTCCGCTCACGTTCTCTATCCTGTGCAACGTGAACTTAGTCATATTATTTCAGTTAACATATATGATTTAGAAATGGATTTCATTATTAATTTACAACAATGGCTTTAAAAGCATCCTGCTCCAACTTCTGTAAGTAAAGAAATTTTCCTTCTTGATTTTTTAATGTTTTTGAATGTTTGTGGCACAAATATTCTCACCAAAGCCCCATGAATGACTTTTCTTTTGCTAGAGTGAAATGGTATTACACTATAACAGAGTATGTTACATTTGATTTAACAGTCTGAATTATATTTTTATACTTCATCTTCAACTATTTCCTTTTTTTAACTTGTTCTACCAGCAGGATTTCACCTGCATGAAAAGTCGGTCTTTGTATAATACACCTATATTCCACCATTATTAGTCATACTTTCTACAACGGCATTAAATATATAAATTGCACATTCACTAACTCTGCAGTCTCTCACATTTTTTTTTTTTACTTCTCCACCAAAGGAGGTGCTGAGATCCACTTTTTATAATTTTATATTGTGATTAAATCTCTAATTCTTATGATGAAAGGTAGGAGGATGTGCCCTATTTACTTGTCGTTCTCATGGTGAATCATGAATTTTTGTAGTCACCGTTCAGGCAACTCAGAGTTGAAAGAACCTCCTTCAAATCCATGATTTGAAGCCAGAAATTCAGAGTTTCTCATCTCAGTGTTTGTCGATTCTTAGTTAGTGTTTAAAACAAGGCTTCATGAACTTCCTTCCTTACAGAACCTTGATCAGAAAAGACATTGATACACTTTTGTTTTCCACCAGGTCATATTAAAAGTGGTATGACAACAGTTGTGTGAGACAAAAACCTGGTTAAATTAACTGCTGCCTCTAACATCATTTCATATTAAGCAGTCAAGGCTGACTGTGTCAAGTAATATAGTATAACACGTTTAAACCAGTTTTCAATGGCAAATGGCACCAAAAAAATATTAGCATTTAACAACATAGAGTGCATTATAGGATATTTGTAGCAAACAGTGAAAAACTGTTGCCTGTTAAAATGTTGACGTGCTTTTTGACTAAAACGATTTGTGTTACAGTCTGAGTTTGTTTCCTACCATCTGCTAAGGCAAAGCCTCTCTTGTACTGTGAGTAGACACAGGTGGAGGACCAGCCAGCTCCCTTTAGCTATTTTTGAATTTCGACTGGTGAATTCTTTATGCGGCTCCTCTGTCTTTCGCTGCTCTTTTTCTTCCTCACTTTCATCCATTGGCTCCATGGAATTGATTTCCACCCGCCTGTCTGCTGCCTTTGTGAGCAACACACTAGCTGGGGAGAGGGAAAAACAGAGACATGGAAGGCCCTATTTTTCTTTCAAGGAGGGTTTCACACTCCTCCCTAGAAAGACGCTTTTCACGCTCACCCTTTCCACTTTTTTTTTTTCTTTTTTTTTTGTTTTGGACAAGAACAGAGAAAGTATGTGGGCACAAATGCATCAGGTTCAGTCGGGTGGGGTTAGGTGGAGGATGCTGAGGAGATGGGCAGCCTTCAACCCACAGAATCAATTCAGCTCCAGAAAACTTCTTCACTGCACTAAATGATAACACACCTTGAGAGGCTTGGCCCTTGACACTGTAGAAAAATAGCAGCGTGAAAGAGCTGTCGTGGGAGATATAAACAAATTTTTGACAACCAGTTGAAAGCCAGCTCTGTCAATTTCTGTAGGACTGTTCTACCTTTGAGGCCACTGCTTCTAAAAACAAAATTGTCTGTGGAATGTTTGAATTGCTGTTCCTCATGTTCTGTATTTTATCTATGAGCAAGTACAACAATTATTCTTACCCTTTCTTCTGAGACTCTTCTGAAGTTTGTCTTGGTGATATTTATGGATGCTTTACATTCTTCAGATAAACTATATGAAACACATTATTTCTTCTTCATTGCTCCTGATATTTCAGTTTGATCTGTTTGTTGTGGTTGCTTAACATTTGCTCAAGGTTTTGAATAAGAGTTCTCTATTGAAAATCAACTGTTCACTTACGTCCACATTTTTTATGAAGTGACTTATTTTTTGGCCAATCATGTTGCTGAAAATTTTTGTCTTTTTGCATCAAGCAACAACATAACTTAAACTTATAGTGCTCATCTGTGCACTCACTAATGCTGAATTGAACCACTTAAGCTCTGCATCATTTTGTTTTGTGAACATTAAGGCTGAAAATCATGAGACCAACATGATTAAAATAACAGAGAACTACCAGAGACTCTTTTTTCTATTCTTTAAAATGTTCAGTTGTGAGAAGTACTTGGACACATTAGCTAAGATAAAGTAATAAAGCATTGCAGTAAAAATTCTTATTTACATATTTCACAATGAAAACTGTTCCTAACAATATATAAAATGAAACCTACCAATTACATATGAGATTCAGTATTTAACAAATTGCATTAAACTTTATAAGCTCCATAAACTTTGCATATCAAAATCCTACTTTGAAAAATAACAAGTAAATGAAAGCTGATAAATGAATCATGGTAAATAATACTGTTTTCTCTTGAAATATGGTGGATTATAAAGAAGTATAGTAAAATGCAAGAACCTCAGTTTTATAGTTTAGTTTTGCCCTTAATTATATATGATTAGTTATAACCTATTATTGTAAGCTTCCAATTTTGTTACTATAACTTTCACCAGAAATTTAAGCTTTTAAATTTTAAGACTTAAAATAAGGCGTAATCTTCAGCCTAGATTAGCAGCTGTAGCTCTTGAGTTGAATCGGTGTCGACAAGTTAGCAACTTTAGCTCCGTGTTCAGTGAGTTTTCGGGCCCCTTTTGCAACTTTTTTTTTTTTCAAAAAAGCAACTAATGACAAATCTAGTGACTTTTTAAGGTGTCATTGAAGACTTTTGGAGACTGTGACATGAAAATTCGTACTATTCTCATTCTTCTGAATGAGCAGCCGGTGCTGATGTGGGTTCCTCCCCTGTGCTGAAGCACCCTCGTCCAGCCTCATCCTTACACAGTAACCACTCTCAGCTGCAGTTGCAGCATGAGAAGCTCACCCCTCTGTGATGAAAAGTGTATTTCCTTCATGAATGCTTGTGGGACACTCAGTTCAGACCAGTGTCTATGCAACTGGTCTTAAGTTGTCTTACACAGATGCAAATATGTTGTTTTGAGAACTGCTTGTTATTTTGTCCGAAAAGCACCCACCTGTTCTGTTAAACTGCTATACTAGTAACTCTATGTCTTTTTTTTATCAAACCTTCAGAGATGTACATCTGACCCTATTGTATGCAAAAGACAATTACATTTAAAAAAAGATAATTACATTCACGAAGCCAAGTCATTGCCAAGTCTTTATTCTGAAGTGTTATAATATTATTTCAGTCTTACCCAGATAATGCAGTCACTTAAGGGTTCAAAAGTATTTGTATAGAGGTATTAGATACTTTTTTTCAACAACACTCTTCTTGTCCAGACTGCTTGACATCCAATCAGATGCTGGCCGATCCTGTACTGGCCTAGCACCATTGAAAAATTATGATTATTTGTATATAATTTTAATTAATGTAATGATTGCAACAATTAGTCAGTGGTGCACCACTGGCCTGTAGTCAGGACAAGGGAGGAGAGTTAGAATTTCGACATTAAAAGAAAAAGGAATCGACAAAAGAAAGTTCCCGTTGCAGTTCTAAACATATTTAGGATGTTTTTACTCCATTTTGCCTACAGCATATGTTACAATTATATACAAATTGTAAAACCAATAGCTACTTTCCTCACTGAGGAGTTGGCAGCACTGCCTAATATAAATGTAGAACAAACTTAAAGTGGTCACCTTACCATTTCAGAAATGTCGGGAATTTGGAAACATTTCAGATAGGATGGCGAATGCAGTGCTACAGGAGGTTCTACAGGAGGACAAAACAATCACTACCAAAACAGAGGCAGAAGCTTTACACACACCTAATTAGGGTTATAAACAATCGTTCTAAGGAATAGGACATTTTCTTTATAGGGTTACTGTTTGTAATTTGGGAAGTGATTAGACAGAGTGGCTTCTTTTTTTTTTCTTTTTGTGCATTGCCAATGTGTTGGATCAGGACTCTGTATCGGCAGATACTCAAAACCAAGTGACTCGGACCTGAGAGGAAAGAAATGTAAGCGTAACTTATATGAAACACAATAAAATACATTGAAATACAATATACACTTTCATTGTTAAATATTAAACCAAAGCCACTCTTTTCCATTGAATGGCTAGACAGATGAACTTAGAAAGTTGAGCTAAACTTCTTTCACAACATGAACATGACTGTTGAAATAATTACTTCTCTTCTGAAAGGCAAATGTGTTCATACATAATGTCTGATCATAATGGGTTCATAGAGACTTGGATATTTTGGAACATGAAAGGGACTGGTTTGGCCTGTTCTGATGTTCTGTAAAACTCAGAAGCACATATTTGCTTATGTCCACATACTAGACATGCAATTTTTTCCATTTTTCATCTCGGTATGACAACCATCAGGGGCTAGCTTTGACAAGAATATTCATGTGTGAAGCAGGGTGATTGTAACAGGGACTCAGCCCATAATCACTGCTACATGCTTTTTACAGGCGAAATGGATGAGAGAAATTACTTGATGGACTGTATTTTATTTTTAGTTTTAAGTGATACATAACAGCCATTGAAGAGTGGTGTAGAAAGGACATTTCATTCGCCTGAAATGGAAAAAGAAAAAGAAAAAAGAAACAAGGCCATCTGCCATAAAAGTGGTGGCCTTTCTGATATTACAAACTTAGCCTTTTCATATTTGTTGCAGCCAAAACTCTGGTTCCGTTCTGTATTCACATGTCCTTCGTCAACATATGGTCAAATAAATGATCAGAGCAGCTTTCTAATGTATGATGATACTAATATTAATGCCGGTCTCCCAAGGGTAGATTTTATGTTTATTTTTGTTTAATGTAACAGCTATCATGAAGGAAGTTGTTCCATAACACTACTGAAAGTCATTGTGCCCTTGCAAATGACTGTTATGATTCAAAATCATCCTTGTGATGAGTTGGTGACCTTTCCGGAGTATACCTCTGCCTTTTGTCAAAAAAACAGCAGGGATAGGCTCCAGCAGATCCCTGTGACCCTGAATAGGAGAAGACAGAAAATAGATGAATGGATGTAAAAACAAGTGACTACTGGAGATACTGCAATTAAAATAATTTATAAAACAGCTGACCTACAGTGATATTTTACCCCATCCAGGCTCTGCTCATAACCATTTTTACCATCTTTTCACCAACCTGCCTCAACAGTATGTAGACTTGGAGATTAGTTTCTTCTACAATATTGGCTGAGATCTAGTTTTGTATGTTCTTTTGTGAAGAACTCTCTTGCTTTCTCTTTCGTTATTACATCCTTGAAGTTTAGTTATCTCTGCCATGATGTCCACTTGAGCTCATTAAGAAAGTTATAACATTATTGATGTGTGCCATGAGAGCCACAGGAGTCCACAGTTAGTTTTGGTGGTTTTTACCGATATTTGTAATGAGAGACCTTGAAAACTAGATGATGGTTTCCTTAAAGTAATCTAATATTCATTCAAATGAAGTTTGAAACTCAACTTGAAAGATGAAATTATATAAAAAAATATAAAATGGCAATACATCCAAAATCCAAAACTAAGACAATGCAAATTGATAAAGTTTTAATGAGCCCTTTTTAACTCAAGAGGTCCAAGAAAAAGCTTAATCTGAAAAAGCAAAGCTGTCAGCTGATAGATAAGGATGCTAGATAGATGAAGAAAATTTTTTGCCTAAGTCCAAGAAGTCCAAGAATTCAAGCTTCAAGATAAGCTGAAGGAGATGTGAGACATTTTAATTACTTTTTAGTCCCTTTTCCTCTAATTGATCTAAAAGAAATGCAGTCATGATAATGCCTTTTCATGAAACATTTTTGAGGATGATTATATAAGGGCAGAATGGTTAGCTGATCAGTAAAATAGTTATGTGCCATATCTCTTTTTAAAAAAAACTATTTTATTTATTTTTAAACATCTGAGGGAACATCCTTCAAGAATGGCTATTTCTATGTTTTGCCAGGGGTTGTATTGTATTCATATAGTCCCTTCTCCCAAGAGTCTCTCTAAATTGGCCTTTTGACAGATTTTGAAAGTGGAAACACTTTTCAGTGGTATAACGAGAAGTTTAATGCAAGTCATAGCTGGTGGGGACAAGCAACCTACATGATCCTTGAGCTTGGAGGACTTTTGTCTGAAATAAATTGAACACAGACTGCCGGTGAAATGATGGTAAAAGCAAAAATCAAATTCAGGTTGTGTTGCATTAGGCTATTCATTTTATTCTATTTTATTTTTAGAAAATGACATCATAACCACGTGGCCAGTGGATTATTTTTATGGAATTGAGTGAATATGTTGCATGTATGTGATAATGTCTACATCTTTTCTTCATTCTTTCATGTGTGACTGTAGCTGTAGGACGGCAAGTCCTATTAAATGTCAACCAATAAGCACTGACACTGCCATCACATTTTAAAGGCTAGAGTAGATAAGACATTTTAAATAAAAAAGCTTTTAACTTAAGATGACTAATACATATGTACTGTGTTGACCTTTTTCTTCTTTTTTTTTTTTTTTTTTTTTTTGCAAAATGCAAAATGCAGGGTACAAAGTTGTTTTAAATCACCCATCACTAACATTGCCTACAATGTGACTTATTTCTGTGCATTGCAGATGTTTTTTTAATGTTATCTCTGCCATTTTGCATATTTTAACTTTATGATTGACGGAAGAAAAAGGAAAGTGGAGGACAGGATGTTAATGTGGAGATAAATTATAGCTGGGACCATCAGGAGACTTTTTTTTTTTTTTGCCCTCTACTATGTGACATTTACTGTAATGCTGTGCTCACTAATGTTGTTCTTTTCCTTATATGTAAATTTTTTCTTCATTTCTTTATTCAGACCAGATCAACAAGGAAGACTGTGTATAAATTATACAGTAGAACCTAAATAGTGTTTAATAAAGATAATCATAGTTGAAATTGTTCCTGTCATGTTGGAGCATGTTGGAAGTCAAACTACAAAGCTGGCCCGCTTTGGTTCACTGCCAGCTTTGTAGTTTGACTTCCACTTGACTTCCACTCCAGATGTTCCCGGCTACAAGCTGGTGTGTTTGTATGTTCCCTCAGATGTTTAAAAATAAATAAAATAGTTTTTTAAAAAGAGTTATGGCACATAACTATTTTACTGATCAGCTAACCATTCTGCCCATTTTGATGCAACTGAGAGGTATTATGTATCACCACTCCATTCCAGTATTTAGTTATTCACATTTGTAGCTCATGGAGTTATCACAAAATTCATGTTCAAATTGTGCTGTGTGAGAGTAAAATGCTTTGCATGCCGTTGGAGATGGAATTGGTGTCATTGAGAAGCATCATTGGTTTGGATGTATCCTGGACCTTCCAGCTCCCTGCTGTGCCAGTGCAGAGATACTGTGACTCTTTTTCAAAGTCACTGTGCTGAACTTTAGAGGTGGAGGTTTGGAGTTAGCTGCAGTTGCCTAGATCCGTGGCCCGCTTTGGTTCACTGCCAGCTTTGTAGTTTGACTTCCACTTGACTTCCACTCCAGATGTTCCCGGCTACAAGCTGGTGTGTTTGTGTGTGTATGTTAATAGTTGGATTTTCACTCTGGATTAGTGGATGTGACCATATGCAAATATGTGTCAGAATGTTGCATGCAAGATTATATTCTCAGTTTCTTTTTCTTTTTTTTCTCTTAATTTTCACCTCAGACAAGCTCTGTCAAATTTCCCAAAAGGCATGTCAAGTGCAAAAATGCCTAATGTAAAAGAAGAAATATTTCACCATGGTACTTCGACACCATCCAAGGTAAAATTTATCATAGAAGATGATAGCATATTAACAGCTATAGCTTGAAAAGGAAAAGAAAAAGCATACTTGCATCCAAACTTAATATAACATTTGTGACTTTATTTTTTGTTTGAAAATTCTTTATTTTGGTCTCCATTGAACATTCAAAACCCATAAAATGGAGTTTGCTTTTGTCTGGAAAGGGAAAAAGCCTCACTGCAAATGCCAAAGTAATTTGGACAAGTGATGTTTTAAATTCAGGCCCTTAGTTGCTACTTCTGGTACTTCTAACCGAAAAAGAAAACAACTTCCTGGTTAGGGCTCAGCTTATATGAAAAGTTTCACTCTGTTGTGCAATATTCATTGAAACCCAATTCCAAGACTTCAGTATGCTGCAAAAGAAGGATTTTTTTGTGTGTGTTCTGTTTTTATTAGTGTACAATCATTATTATTACATGAAGCAGATGTGTTTAACCAAAGCAACTTACAATTGAAGAAACACTGGTGTCACACTGCTGTAAGTTCCACAAGTATTTGAATTCTGACAGAATTTTTGCTTTTGTTTGTTTGTTTGTTTAATGATTTTGCCTTTAAGCACCACCATAATTAAATGACGCAGATTGTTGCAGTAGTGTGGACTCTGTACCAATATGCCGTAGTGATGAAAGATTGAAGCTAAAAGACAAGACTCTATTTACCGGTTGATTTATGTTCCTTCCCTCACCAGTGGTCATGAACCTGCAATCAACTTCAAACCTTTTATCTGCTTCATTTGTTTTAAAGTAATAAGGGAATGGACTGCACCTGCCCAATTGACTTCTTTTCAGTCAATTGTTCATATACTTTTGAGACTCTGAAAATAGCGGTACTTCACTTAAAATGGCTATAATTTCTAGATTCAATTAAAGCTGAAAGTCTACACTTTGGTCACATCTTGATGGTCTTGATGGTTTTATTTCTAATCCAATTTGGTGGGGAATAAAGGTAAAATCGTACACACTCTGTGATTGTCCTTCTGGATCTGATGGGGATGGATGTTCCCTGTTTGATGAGATTGCAAACCTTTGAAACAGTATGCTGGATAAGGAAACCACAATGTACATATTAGATTTTTTTGTCCTCTAATATATAATTGCGAGTGGTCTTGGGCTACATATAATATCTGTCTCCTCAGAGTTCTGAAATCTAGGAAATGCCATACTCAAATAGCTGGATTAAACTTCTTATCCTAAGTGTCTGGCACACTTGGGAAATTTTACAGTCAATAATACACTATCAGCTTAACTTTAATTTTCAAAAAGGATAAATGTAGGTGGAATCATTGTTGATGTTTTGATTTGCAGTTCATTCCAGACACAGGGAGAAACAGCATGAATCCTGTAAGCATGATCAAGTATCTAACTGGAGTCTATCACTCAGCTCTTATGGCATGTTATTGTCATCTCAAGAGTTAACTTCAGTCAGTATTTGGATCACTCTTTCCACCTTCCTGTTCCTTAACAGCCCTGATGCCCCGACTCCCCTATCCATCTTGATATCCACTAGCGGTTTCAGAGTCCAATTCTCTTATGAAAGGAAGTCACGCCCGCACCCAGGATGCATGTAAGAATGCGCTCTGATCTGATCACTCAAACCACATTTGGAGATGTTCTCGACTGCATGTGACCACATTGTGTAGCACTGTAAATGCAGTTTGTCCTAAGAGTGAGAGCCGATTACAATTGGCCAATCGAGATGCATGCATAATGACTGCCCCAGCTATGAGACACACTAGAGCTGGACAGAGTGATTCATGCCTTCATCATTTCTTGTTTAGGTGAGAGTAAATCCTTGAATAGTGGTCCTGATCAGTCATCACTTTGTGGACTGCAAGCGGAAGAAAAAGCAGTAGTCTGCCTTCGTACAGAGAAAAAATGATCAAGTCTTTACTGGTCTCATTATATTTGCTCCCAATTCATCTTTTTACTTGTTTTTAAGAGTCCCATTGGCATAGCATTATCATTCTTGTCTAAACATTTACATATCTACACTCCAGTCAAAACCCTGAGGTCCCCAAAGCAATTGGTTCTGGTCATTCCCAGATCCAGGCACAGAAACAGAGGTGACAGAACCTTTTTTCTAGTGGTGAGTCCTAATTCATGGAAAAGCCTACTTTACCACAGAAGAGCTGGCCAGAAATGTGATCATTTTAAAAACTTCCGAAAACATTTGTTTTTCTTTCTGACCTTTAGTTGAGGTGAATACCTTGACTTTTATTGTGCAAAGACAGCTAGTCCATTTATTTTGTACTTAGTTTTGCTTCTTACTGTGTTTATTGATATCTTATTTGCTTACATGTGCAGCACTTTGGTCAAGTGAAGTTATAGCAGATGTGCTGTTGAAATAATTTGTTGACATTTTGTTCTTTTCTCTGATTGTCCTATTTATTCACTGTTTACTACCAATTAGAAATTAAAAAAGGTACAGTAATCATGATATTGTAGGTTGAATCTCTTTTCTGCTTGGCTCCCATGAGCTCAGAAAACAGTTTTAAGACAGGTGTAGCAATAAATATGGCCTAACTGATTTCCACGGTTGGAGTTTAAGGCCTCTGCAGAACTGATTGTCTAAAACGCTCTGCGTTTACAACCCAGTATCAGAGTAGAATGGAAACAGGGACATTTGGAGTATGAAATCTCCACTTGATTCACACTTTGAAGCTGTGCAGAGTAGGAGCCTCATCAGATGTTTTCAGTTTTTTCTTGACAAATTGTCCTGGTTTCACCTTGTTTGTGAAATTATATGTAAACCATCAAGGAGAGAAATACTAGGACAATCCACTATGTGTAATTGTGCTTGCTTGTTGAGATAGTTTTTTTTTGTTGTTGTTGTTTTTTTTTCTTTTGTATTTGAGTTTATTTTCTGGTGAGATCCAGATAAACAGACAGAGATGACAAGAGAAAGGCTTAGCCCCTCAGGGAGCAGTGGAGGGATTTGAACAGGTGGAAATATTTGTCTTAAACAATCCCCCCTTTACAGGTTTACTCATGCCATACTTGCAGTAATATGTTTTTGATTCCCATTCACTCTGAATTGCAGTTCATTCAGCACTCTGCAATCCACGTCCCTCTTCCTTCTCCACTCCCTCTCTCTCTTTTTTATTGCATCCCATCAGCAGTGGGGAAACAGCCCAGCTGCTGCTGTGATGCCACTCACGGCCAATGTGCCCTGACAGATTCCAATTAAGTTGGAAAATTTAACGTATGAATATTAGAAAGTACTCTGACACAAACATCATCGCCTTCTTTTGTTGCATTATGCAGCTTGTAGTTGGGGGGTCTCTGCTGGTCCACCATTTCCATAGAGTTTATTTCTTTACTTCCTCCCACTCTTTTCATTCTATCTGGCAGTCCCTCTCTCCCCTAAGGCTGTTTGTTAACAGTTGTAAATATGCCTGCCACAAACACATAAACTCTCATTTAAAGCCAGAGATGTGGCCTTGTCAATTGATGCATCTCAATTTGACTTCTACTGCTCATTCAAACAAACACTGATGTAAACAAGAGAGAAATGAATACAGTTTAACATAAACGAAGGTAAGTAAAGTACTGATCATATCCCATTTCTTTGTGCACCTGATAAATGTAATTGTTAGCTATTAAAAATGGAAAAATACAAAACAAAACAAAAACAACACCTCCCATTATGCCTCAGCTGAAGTCTAAACCCCAGGGCTGCCAACTCGGTGGGAGCAACATTAATGCATGGCTCAGTAGGATGGTTTCATTTTGACAGACTTCCGTTGCCCCTTTGCTGAATGAGAGCATTCCTCTGAGCGGCCAGTGCCTGCAAGTGTGTGGTTTGTGTGCGTGTGTGTGTGTCCCATTGCTACAGCCATAAGGCAGAGGCAGGGATCCATCATTGGGCTATACACCATGTGTGAGTTCATCTCAACCTGGCAACCCATTTTACTTCAGCGGGAGCAAGATAGAGATTGCCAATCTTAAAGGAGCATTCTGGAGTTAAAACAAATCAAAGTATAGTGGTAAGTGGTGTGTACTGTAAACTTTCATTAGGGCAAAAAGGTATTAAAAAAGGAGTTTTGCATGAAAACAGAACATGAATTTGCAGCAAAACTTTGCTATTTTAAGCCTCTTGCAAGGTTCAAAAAAGTATATTTACAAAATATTTACAAAAAGGCCTATTTATGAAAAAAATACTATTTCTTCATACCAGTATCTCCATCTGGTCACAGCCATCTTCTCCTAAGTGCGTACAAATCAGTTACTAATGTTTCCTAATGTTACTAATATAAACCTCTGCTTCCATAGAACTGAATAAGTATTTACATATTTATCAAAACAAAAGGAATAGTTCAAGTGTTACAGTGTTGCTTACTAATTCACTCATTCATCTTTTTACATCAGCTACATTTATTTAGGGGGGAGACCCAGCAAGAGGTACGAAACACTTTGGAAAGTTTGCAAATCTATCACAAGAACAACATAGACACAAGTGAGACAAACTTCTACCACACCCACAGTAAATTGGGATTCTCCAATTAAAGGGACGGTAGTGTAAGACACATATAAACAAAATAAATGTTGGGTATAGCAACCATCATCATTTACCTGCTGTCCAGTGTTGCCAGTTTTTGTGAGAGTAACAATCAGATCTGTAAAAGCAGGTCCAAAAAAATGACTTGATTTTGATGAAAAGAAAAAAAAGTCACCCCAGTATCTGAAGAAAAAGGCTCCTCCATGTTCCTCTTTTTCTTTGTTCCACTAAGAGCATTTTAAAAAAAAATAGATATCTGTTATGGTGGTAATATCTCCAGTATGGCCATATGATCCACACCACAAACAAATATTATTTTATTGCTAAAATTCCTTTAGAAAATGATTCAGATATTCAACTTTATTCTTAAATAATTCAATCAAAGGTTCAGTTTGGCCTTGCCTGCATGTTTTTTGACTGCAGGGGGAAACTACTATTCCCAAAAGAAAAAAAAACAAAACAAAACAAAACAAAACAAAAAACAAAAAAACATGCAGACACAACAAGAAGATGCAAACTTCACAGAGAAAGGCCCCAAAATTTAAGGCTTGGAACTTCTAGTGATGGATCATCTCCAGATGCCATAACGTTCCAGTGATTGGATTAGCTTCCTTTACACCAATCAATGTAGTCGGTGTGGGCTGTAGTCAAAGCAGTGCTGCCCAGTTCCCTCATACTACAGGTCCTCTGGGGGAATTCAGAAGGTCTGGATGAACCTAGACATCCTTCACATGAATCACACTTCCATTTCTTTTGTGAGACTTTATTTCTATAATCCCCCAACCGTGAGCAGGTGGTTGGGGAACACAGAAATACATTCTCACACATAAGACACACACACACACACACACACACACACACACAAAGAGAGAGAGAGAGAGAGCAAGAGAGAGAGAGAGAGAGAGAGAGAGACTGAAAGTGTACTCAAATAATTAAAACCAGTCAGTTTGTTGGGCACATAACATACATGTTTTAATATCCTTGGGAATGTGAAGCCTGTTCCATTATTTTATGTCCTTGATGCAGTAAGGCTCAGTGAACAGAATCCATGACATTAGCCTCTGAAGCTGGAACACATCATCTGGTCTCATTTTAAATAATTACCTAGCCTTTTCATCCAGGAGAACTGCTCTTAATCTCTATGCAATGCAATAAGTGAATCCACTGGGATCACTTAACAACATCCAGTACCTTAAGAACATTGGAGTGAACCTTTCCCATACCAAGGCACCCTTGACTATATTTTTCTTTATTTGTGTATTTTTAAATACCTCAGTGACCTCAGCTCTAGGAATGATTAAGAAATCCTTCTGTTGAAAACATGTCAGTGAGATTCAGAAGAGGCTCAGATTATACCTGACTAATATTTTAATTCGATACATGCAACAGTCCCTCTTCACTGCATAGGCTGATGGCATGGCAAAATGCTGTTTGAGTCTTCTTAGGTATCATTTATTTTCCCCCTACAGAGCAGGCCTAGAATCATGGTTGATGGCCTTCTCAAACTCTCCCCACATCACAATTTAGGCTGCTTCTGCCAAAGCTGTGCTCCACTTAGCCAGCCAGTATCTGTTAACTACCTTCAGAACCCCAAAAGCTAACTAAAACTGGACAGGCAACTAGTTTTTTCAATCTTATAATAGAGTTTCTGTCAGAGAAGGTCAGTTCTGAATTTCTGAAGGCTCATTCTATATGGGTTACTGTTGAAGAGGATATAATGTCTCTCTTGTAAAGAGTATAACCAGGACTTATGCTTAACAGCCACATTACAGCACAGAGAAATGGCCGGATGAGGAGTCTACTCTTCTTTAATTAATATGTATGGGAAAATCACGAGTATAAGATTGAGTTTTAACATTCCTCAGATGAAAGATTTATCCAACCATTAATAACACCAGTGTGAGTGTCCAGTTTTGTGGATGGAGTCCGAAAATTCCACTCATCTGAAAAAGTCAAGCACAACTGGTTCATTTAGATAATGACCTAAGTAGTGGAGGACGAGGGGTATTAATGTGGAGTCATACAACAAGCATATCTACTAAGAATTGAGAAGTCTGCAATTTTCCAACAATGTGGGCACAGCTTGTTTCGTGTTGTTACAAGACAGGAGCTTCAACCTGCTTTTTGTTTCATTTAGAATATTTAAGGTGTGTTCTTTGGCTCAAATAAAAAGGAAAAAAAGAAACATTGTCTTGGGTTTACTTTGATAAATAGACATCTTTCACACAAGTGTCTAATAATAATAACAGTATTAATAGCTGAATATTAGTATTTATTACAGACAATTAAGGCACATGAATCTGAACCTGCTGGTGAGTCACTGTATACTGGTCATATAATAATATTATCTTGCTTTGCACTTGAAGATAACATAGATGAAAACATAACAATCTGAAGTAATCTTCTGATCTTCCACATAAATGGACACCAGTTAACATTATTCAGATTACCAGCGTTCAGGTGCAAAATGTAGGGCATACTATAATATATATTTTGATGGTAAATAATTGTGAAATTTATAGAGCGCTGAGAATCCAAATCACAAACATCTGAAAGATGTCTATGTAATTCATTAAATATTAAAAAAAAAAAGAAAGGGCCAGATGAAACTGTATCCATGCAACATAAAATGCTGACAGTAAGTATTTTTTAATTCCAAAACTTAGTTTGCAACAGGGACAAAGCAATAGCAAAGCTGCTGCTTAGGCTTGTTGTGTATTGACTCCACAAAGTGTACTATCGACACCACAAGTAATAGAAAAGCCAACAATAAGGCTGATGTGCATACAAAGTGATAGATTTACTTTTATGTATTGTTAGTGTACACTCTCTGTGGCTTGTTAGTGGTTGTTGGTCCCATAACCAAAACGTTCATTTTATCACGTTGATTTCAACCCAGCACTACATCTCAAAATTATGAACTGGATCGATTCTTCTATCCCTTTGTGTTCACAAAACACTCACCAACTGTGTTATTTTTTTTTGCTATAGATAGTAAAAAACATAAGCTGTTTATTTTGTGTAGATGAGAGATGAAAATGCACAATGATTTCTCTTTTCTTCTCATCCTTCTCTGTTTTAAATTATATTTTATAAAACTATGCACATAGACACATACTCTGTCTCATGCTTTGGACACATACTGGAAATTATATTTTCAAAAACATTGAATGATTCACATTTAAATGCAACTCAGTGCACCAGCAAGTTCTTCAAGTGAATTGTTCTGTGTTTGCCGCCCTTGTCTGGGGACACTTTCTGAAGACAAATTTCTTGTTCTTTGCCTGGGGCAGAAAATAATAATAATCAATACATGCAATGTCTGAAACAGTTTTTGCAGTAAACAAACTTGTTAAGTCAAGCTGCATTAGGATGTTCTTCTTTCTTTCTTTTTTTTCTTTTTCTAAATGCCCATGTGCCAGTTCATTTGCAGACAGAATGACTTACTGGCTTAGAGCTACTTACTCACTGCTGCAAATCTTTACTCATAATGATTTCTGTGCAAAGATAAAATGTCTCATGTCTGCCTCTGTATCATACTTCCATTAGTTGCAGCTGAATGGGAAAATGCTGTATCTTCTATGTTTCTATGTCATTAAGTTGGAACATTACAAAACAAATTTTGGGGTGGGGAAACAATGAAGATAAGTCACATTTAGAAAACAAATAGACACAGACACCAAACAAACTAAGGAATGCTAAATATCGGGCAAAATTACATTCTCTGGTTTTGACTTTTTTCCCCCCTCAGACATCTTTGGCCTTTTTCTTCTCTTAGTGATAGCAAATTATTGCATGACAGGTGGCGCTGGCAGGGTCAAGCCTGCAAGCTGTGTTGCTAGTTGAAGAGTCAACCATGATGCCTGAAGCGAGAGCCTTTGCTCAGTACACCCCACACAATTCTACATGCACAGATTGCTTGTCTGACTGGACTAGAGAAAACTGCAAGATAGAACAAATCTTGCAGAGGGCAAATCAAAAAATAGCAGTTTATCATCTTCAAAAGCATTCCTCATAGATATGGAGGAGAGGAGTGCAGAGGGAGGAGAATTATGAGTTGGCAACATATCCTCCCCTCCTGGCTAAAAGAAGAGTAGATTGAAGTGTGAATATTTGTGTGCGTGTGTGTGTGTGTATGTATGTGTTTCTTGTATAGGGTACATGGACTGTCCATCCAAGAGAACCAAAGAAAGATTTATGTTTTCCAAAACTAAGATGCACTACTCTAAAATAAAATAGCCTTCGTTCTCCAGCCAACTACAATTACATCACTTTCAAACTTGTCTGTTTTTTTGTGATGACATCCAGCATTTGAAGGCACACACCACCATAACACTTCCCACAAATCGAGTGAAAACCACTGAATGCAGGAGCAATGGGAATAAGCGCTGTCACCTTGTGGCATAGAACCTGACAAGAGAAATGTTTCATTTTAGAGCTAAAACCAAGCAGAAGAAGTGAGGATCAGGGGTGGTGGGGTGGATGTGACTAGCACAGAACATTGTTTGTGCCTCTATCTCTTTTACCATAGGCAGTCCATTATGTGTTGGTGGCATCCTGCTCCAAGCATTGCCTTGCAGTGATAGATTTATAATTCCTTAGCAACATTTCACAGACAAATCACAGGTTTCTGGTGGACTCTGTCAACATTCCTCGCTGTTATTGTCTGTTTTCTCTTTTTCTTTCACTCTTTTATCCTCTCCCTGTCTCAATTTGAAGCTCTTTATTGTTCTTTGTCTTTCTGCCTGCTGGTTAATATTTCTTTCCCTGTATGTCTACACATCCATAGCTGTGCTTCTCTATCTCACTCCCTCAGAACTCCATCAGAAGAGGGCCAGCAGAGTCCATCACTTGAATGAGAAAACTGTATCTCGACACACAGGGGTTGTTATTTTGGTCAGGAGAGCTTCAACAGTAATATACGGTCCGCTCCCGAATGTTAGTCTCTCGACCAAAGGTGGACCTCAGCAGCCCATTAATCTTTGCGACACAATACAACTTTAAACTCTAAACACCCTAGCATCTGCTTGTGTGCTTCTTCAAATACACACAGACAAACAAAAAAAAATCATACGCATTTTACCTCTCCCTCTCCCTGAACCACTCACTCCAGCCAGTTGACCTTTGTGCGTGGAAAACAGGTTTAGTAATGGGATCATTGGCCACTGGCAGGGCCTTTCACCTGCAATCTCATCAGCGCTGCTTACAGTGAGTGGATGAGAGATGAATTGGAGGAACTATGGTGGATGGAAATGAACTAATTTAAGGTTACCAGTGAGTTGGTGAAGTGCAGAGGCAAAAAAGCAGCTATTAAACATAAATACATGACATAGGTCAACTGTTCTCAGAAGTATAAGTTCTGCTATACATTTGATTAGAATAAGAAAATCTTCAAAGCTCAGCGACTACACTAGATATAGGTGTTATACTTGTACACTTTTATGCATTACTGAAATGCGAATAGATTTAACTATTTGGAGATTTAAGTTATGTTTGTCAGAAAGAGTCACTAATATATCAATAACCAACTGTGGCTCTGCAACACTGAAGCAGTTCTTTACCCACATGGATACTAGATGTTGTGGGGGACTTTGTCCTACCAGTTTTAATCTGTTTTGTGGACTTGGAGAATACTTACTATTGTGTCCCTTGTGGTGTTTTGGAAGAGGCTCTCTGAGGGCATGGGATATATAAACCATTGTTACAGGCTGTTTAGTTCCTATACAACTAGAGTATAGGTGATATTACTGGAAGTAAGTTGGAGCCATTTCTAGTGAGTGTTGGATCCCACCAAGGCTGTATTTTGTCAATGATTTTGTTCATAGTTTTTATGGACAGATTGGAGCTATCAGGATGTGGATAGAAAATATCTTGTTCAAGAGTGGGATTAGAATATGTAAAGTGAGAGGCTGACATGAATGATGTAGCACCTGCGGTGATGTAGAAGTTTCATCTGTCTGTTGTGGTGAAAAGAGCTCAACCAAAAAGACTGGATCAGCACTGGATTTACCAGTCAGTCTTCAGTCATTCCTCACCTATGACCTGTGGGGTAGTGGCTGAAACAATGAGGTCATGAATACAAGCTTTCAAAATAAGCTTTATGTAAATGGTGTCTGGACTCACCCATAGAAGTAGGGTGAGGAATTTAGGCATCAAAGAGGGGCTCTTTCACATTACAATGAAAGAACCATTTCATGCCACAAGGTGTTCGAACCACCAACCATTTGAGGTGGTTCAGACACCTTGTTAAGATGCCTTCTGGGACTTTAGACAAATCCTGTCTAGATGAGGCCTCAGGGCATACTCATGGCTTTCTGGAGAGACTTCACATTTGTGTTGGCTTGGGAAGGCCTCATTGTCTTCCAGTAGACCTGGAAGAGGTGGACAGGGGGAAAGATGTTATTGGATCTTTGCTCATACTGGGATGCCATGTTGCAAAGGGAAAAATAAACAGGCCAGGAAGCCCGTTGGAAAATGCCCAAATTAGTTCAGTCATTACAACTTAACTACTTAGGCTTGCCTGACTTAGCTTATGCTGACCTGTGATACTACTCAATATTACTTTACATTTACTCTGATTAAATTTGTGGAAACATCCCAATTTCTAAAGTCAGTATCAAAACGACATCCAAAGTGAGAGCTGCCAGAGCTGAAAAGCATGGAAACAGCTGTCGCTTCGCCATATACATTGCTGTTCATGAAGTTAGGCTGTTTGCAGTCACCTGTGAGTTGCTATATAGGCCCATGAGTTGTGAGCTGAGTGACTGTGGGACCCAACAGACCTCCACTACTTCGCTTTTGATTTCTGGAGACTATTTGTGGAGACTAAAAGAGGAGACTAAAAAATGTTAAAACAGGCTGTAAATATATTTAATTATGTTGCAATGTTGGGTATTTTAATTTGAGGGTCAATGGAGATTTACTTGCTAATGGAGCAGTGATCAGTCAAGGAATTGCAACTACACTGAGTTCCTTGTTTTCATCAAACCAACCCCTTAGTTGGACCATAGTAGTTTCACAACAAAGAAAAAAGAATATGGGTGTATAATACAAGGAAAAGACCCTTAAGATATTATCTCATTTTTGGAGTCATCCTCTTTTCTCTGGGTTTGAGTTAGGATTAACTGAGGCCACCTTTGTTTCTGGAATATTATTATCAAATGCACTGACATCACCCATGACCTCACAGATGGGGCAGAGATTTGCTTCCTAGTAGATTAAGTCAAACTTTTTTGTGACCTTATGATGGTGTCACACTTCAGGCTGTTATGCTTTATTTGTGACATGGCTGTGACAGTTTTGAATAGGCATTACATTTTATTTTTTAAAAAAGAAAGAATGAATGAAATAAAGAGACAGACTTTATGGTGACTTATATGTGTTTTACATATAACTCAAATACGTAAACCTATATATACCTATATGTATACTGAGTGCAGCCCAACAATCATTTGACTGTGCTTAAAAATACATCACTCAAGCACATAAATTCCTTCAGAAGCATCAGGACAGACATCCCAAATGGAGATTTATTGACAGTTCTGCCCTTTACATCTGTTACACAAGTCCTATGAAGAACCCAGACATACTGTAAGCACAGCATAGATCTTTTTTTATATGTATTTATAAAGCCATCCCTTTCTGCACTCCTCAAATGGCCTGCTTCCTACCAAGAGTTACCATACATAGTATTAAAGAAAGCCTTTCAAGACATAAACTGAATTAAAGACTACCTGTGGTGGATTTACATCCCATATGCAAAATGAGCTATGATACATGGGATCAGGTTTTTTTGTTTGTTTGTTTTTTGTTCTTGTAGATGTAAAAGACTAAAAGCAGGGCAGAAACAGTGGGGTTACAGACAAATCTAATTAGATGGATGGAGGGGGAAATCATGGAAGAGAAAAAGAAAAAGATCAGCCAGCTCCTGTCAGAGGGGGAGCTGATTCATTCATCACCAAAGTCTTAGTTTTTCTTTTGACTTGCTGGGACTATTTTTTTTTTATTTTAATTTTGACCACATGTTACAATTTTATTGAGTGAAATTAGCTGGTGATGTAAAAAGTTTTTTAAGCCAGAAGGTGGCTTAATAGGTGGTACCCCCCTTCTTAGGCTTTGTCTACAGTGTCGCTGTTTCTTGTGCCTCCACTTTTGGTAGTTAAAAGAACCAAAGCAATGCTTTGGCGATGCTTTCAAGAGATTATGAGATAAAGCACCCTGAAAACTGACGGAGAAGCTTAGAGCTGAGACGGAAGTACAAGGACAAAATGTCTTTGATCCTCCTTTTTTGTTTGATTCAGCTGAACTTGTTGAAGCTGTCTGGCAGTCTGACCAAGGTCAATGGCTACAGGAAAACATTCACACAGCTAATGAAATGAAAGTGTTACTACTTGCTACAACCAAGCCAAAGTAAAGTATAATTTCAGAGATCAGCCTCCCGAATACCTCATGGTAAAAGGATTTCAAGCTGCTTAAAAACATCACATGGATTTGTAACTTTTCCTCGTTGAACAGGTTTAGCAGGCAGACAGTCAGCATTCCAGTATGACTGATTTAATGATTCAGTCTCTTTCCAACATCTCGCCAGTTTTAGCTCAGGAACCTCACAGGTTCCCCTTTTCTTCTATGTCACTGGACAAACAAAACAAAATGAGCTAGAAACAATCATTTTGGCTCAGTTTTTGGATCAGGCAATTAAATGTCATTATGACCCACATCTTTGCCCAGACAGAAAGCACCAGAAGTTTACTATCCTCCATATGCTGCATGTAGCTAAAAAGGCAAGTGGGTGGGAGTCAGGTCTCTCATTGCTTGCACTTTCTTCCTTGCCTGTTTGTCAGCATATGACTATTTATGTTGAGAACTAAAGAGCACTGCTTGCTGCAGGGCATCCTGGTAGATGCAGTATCATCATGACGATTCTAGCGCCTAGCATTTCTGTATGTTTGTGTGAGTGATAGAGCTAAAAACAGAACATAAATACATAACAAGACAGAAACACATTACATGTAACCCTGAAGGTCACAGTCCATATATAACGAGTGTGAACATTTTTCAAGAAAATGTCACTGTATACTCTCTTCACTCCTATCTGTTTATGGTTATGTAGTTCATCACAAAACTTAAAAAATAGTCAATACACTTCTGCTTCAGAGAGGGAGCACTAAAGTCCACATAGTTACACATCTTTCAACAAAGGAATCCCTAACTTTTAATCCTAACCAATGACTCTTCACATTGTATCATCAACCGTCAACCACAGTACTGGTTATATTAAGTCTTTCTTAAGCGTGTATAACTAAAGAGAACAGAAACATCTAAGAGCTCCTGAAAGGTTGCCTCTAGCTGTAGCAATATTTTTTGTAATCAGTTAACTGGCAGGTTTTTTATGAAAGGAAATTATTTGCAGGTATCTAAAGCGTCACTGGAAATGGGAGTGGCTGGTGAGGTGAACAGCTTACAAAGCTTAGTTAAGTGATCCAGTCAGGTTGCAGCTCCATGATGCTTCCTCTGGGTTTTCATTGCGTGTCAACATCAATTAGAATACGATTATTAGAGGCAGCCGTTGTCATTCAGGCTTAATCGTGGGCTCAAAGCTAGCCTGTAAAGAGAAGGAGGCTTTTTTATTTGTATTGGAAACAGAAGGGCATGCTAGTCATCTGCTGGTAAACAATGTTTTGATATGACTGTTAGCTTGCTACAATCTTGCTCCTAAACCATCTCAGTGGAGTCTGTGACAGTGTGTAAATAAGGATACCAAAGGGGAGAACTGTCTAATCGTCCTTGAAAGAGATGTGCCACAATTTTTTTTCCTTTTTTTAATATCTTATGCCACAGTGCCTAGAGGTGTTGCAGCAGGGAAGGGGGTGGAGCCTGGTGCTGTGTGTGGCAGGGGGTGCTGGTGGTTCTCGGCAATGGGGCATTACTCGCGCACCATTGACTTCATTACAGTCTCTTTCACATATCCATCCTTCACCCTCTCTAAATGCCCTTGCCAGCCTTTAATTCACTTATTTCCATGATTATCAATTCTGACAGCATTCAAGCAGAAAGGGCAACACTTTTTGTGGTGTGTACCTGAACTCTATAACCAGTCCGGTCACACAAGAATAAGTCATTTGGCTTGCATGTCAAAAACATTGTCATAGTATAGGCACAGAAATTGTGAGGTGTTAACATTTTACTTTGGTTTTTATATCAGTAAGCAATTATGTGAGCTAAGACCGTATGTTGAAGTCTAACCATTTTTTCTCCCCAAATCTCAATCCCTGGCCATATATCTAACCAACTCCAGAGGTGAAAAAGGAAAATTTTTTGGATAACATTGGGTCAAATGGGGGTTTTACCTTGGTTCTCTGGTGTATAATGATTTTCCACCACCTCCAACCTCCATAAATGGATTTATGAATATGTTATTGTTGTCCACTGTCAATTTTAGGACAGATTATCATAACAGTTAACGTTGAGCTTGCCAGTTGTGCATCACTTGCCAAAGCAGAGATGGATGCTACTGCTCCTTTAAATACACAAATGAATGAGAATGTGTAGTTAGAATCAACAATGTGGATTGTTGCTTGTGAGCACAAATATCTTTCATGTTGTCTCCTTGAACTTTGTCCGGGGTTAGCCACATTTCTTTTTGTTTTAAAGGTGCTTTATTTTCTGTTTTGGTTTTCTGTCCATTGTAAAGTGGCTATGTATATGTTGTATGCTAATTAGCATCCTTCATGGTGCTTAATGACAAGATGATATTTAGAATGTCTTTGGTATATTCTATATGCTGTACTTTTATTAAAAAGAATATTAAATGACTTATTAAAATCAGAAGTGACTTACCAGGGATGAAGCGATGACCACAAATCCTTACAAACTGGTTGTTGAGGTCCCAGAGTTGTCCATTTGCATCATTTCTGCAAATTGCTTGAAGTCACAGATCACTATTTATTTTTTATATCTAGAATGCACCAAGTTTTAGGAAGGATTCTACTCAAATAAACAACTTGCCACCACTATTGTTAGAGCTAACATTGTCACTCACAAGGGGTCATACTAAGGAGAGGGAAGTTCACATGTAACTGTCTCCTTTGCAAAGCAGCCAGATCATGATTTTTAAAGGCGGCTTGAAAGTGTAAAACAGTTAATCATTTTTTAACCTTTGTTGTGAAACTGCTACTTTTTGCACAGCTGTTAAGCTTTCTGGAGTGAGAATGCATGGTTGCCACTCTGACTCAAGAATGGAGAAGCTTGCTTCATCAAAGTGGAGCCCAAAGGATGGAGACATGATGTATTGCAATCATATGCTACTCGCTGGTTTCATTAAATTTGCATTGTTCACTCACTCACAGGAATATTTTAAGAGTAGATACAAAGGGTATGCATCAGCACACACAAGAACAAGGAAAGACGAGCCAAAACACCCCACAGACACAGTCCTGCACTTGCTCCAACCACCCATTTCTCCCTCTTGTTTCTCTTTGCTCATCTCTTTGATGAGATTGAGCTTGCCATGCCGTGACTGTGCACTGCAGATGCACGAACAAGTGTTTCCCCCCAAGGAGATGCAATCTAAATGGGAAAGCAACATGACAGCTTTGCCACATAATCAAACCCCACACCCACAGTTACACACCACCACTTCAGTTGGGGGGATGGGGAGGTGGGGTTCCATTCTTTGCACCATGCATGTAAAATATGTAAGATATATCTTGAATCAGCCTCAGCTTTAAAAAAAAAATCCTGCATTAGCAGTATAATACTCTTTTGCCATCTGAAAGTAGATTCATTTAAATTCCTGTCATAGTTTTTTTTTTTTTTTTTTTTTAATTTTATGAATGCATTTCAGTGAAAGATACTGATTGAGCATATGGGGCTGTTTAAATTAAGACGTGACCCACTATCTTCTGCTCACTCTAGAGTCTCCCTTGCTGAGTGTTCTGACTGTTCTTATTCTGTGGCCATGGCAGCTTTTTTTTTTTTTTGAAGCCCTCAGTTGAGGCCTTTATTCCAGAATCTTTCTGATGCATGTCCATGCACAACTTCATGTGGGGATTTGATATGAGATTTCAAGAATGAGATTTTATGACCTTTACCCATGCAGTCCCCAAACACTGCCAGGATTTTTCTTCTGCAGGAAATATGAATTCTTACACTTCTCAGTTATTTGCAAAGCTTAATCTAAAATGCTTTGTATTCACTAACACCATCTGAGTGTTTTTTTTTTGTAACGTTGCATCAGCCCTTTTAAGTCTAAGATGCCCTCTTAATGAATTTTGTTTCATCCATCCATCCATTTTCTAGACCTGTTGAATCCATTTCTAGGTCACGGAGGTCTGCTGGAGCCTATCCCAGCCCATCACAGGTGAGAGGCAGGGGTACACCCTGGACAGGTCGCTAGTCCATCACAGGGCCACATACATAGACAAACAACCAACACACACACTCACACCTATGAGCAATTTTAGAGTTCCCAATCAACCTAACATACATGTTTTTGGACTGTGGGAGGAAACCGGAGTACCCGGAGAAAGCCCACGCAAGCACGGGGAGAACATGCAAACTCCACGCAGAAAGACTTCTGGCTCAGAGTCGAACCAGGAACCTTCTTGCTGTGAGGCAACAGTGCTAACCACTAAGCCACCGTGCTGCCAAATTTTGTTTAAATTTTTTTCTAATTTTTTGAATATTTGCTGCTTTGCTACAATTACATCTGTACATCTGACAGCAGACCATTCTGTGTATAGATAATGAGAATGCACTTTTGTAATCAGTTTAAAAGAATGGGCTAAATAGTAACAGAGGCATCACTTCTGCCAGTTTGGCACAATACAGCAGTTATATTAAAACTGTTTTTTTTTTCTTTTCTGCTAGCAAAATATGTCTTGAAACATAATTTATGAGAGAGATGCGATCTGTCATAAATCTACAAGCTACTATCTGGAACACAGGGATTCGACTCATTCCATAATCAGAGAAGCTGTCACCCCGGGTGAATGCATACAGTGAAGCACTGTTTAGTTCTGTGTACATAATGTGCGTGGGCGTTTGGTTCGTGCGTGAGAAAGACACAAAACAGACGAGTGTTCATGCATGTATGTCTGTGTGTCATAGAGAGCAAGATAGAGTCAGACTGTGTGACAGGCGGATGGTGTGTGTTTTTATGAGACAAGTGGGTTTATGCATCTGCTTGGATATGCATATGTATACACTGACTCACATATGTGAAGAGTAACTGTCTGATAGTCTTACTCAGTCAGACCTGATAATCCCACATTACTACACACACACAAATATGTTTCCATTAGTTCAGGGTACATTGCATTAATTTCCCTTCATTTATTGGAATCATAGACTCACCCCGTCCAAAATTCATAACAACTACTAATTTTAGCTCTGGAGTCTTAACTTTAATTTAAACCATTGGTGATAGAAAATTTATGAGCACTGTTTAATACTGTATTTAGTCTAAATCATTTTTCTTCTATTGAAATTGTTGTGCTCTCGATTTTTGTCACTCTGGCATCAAACCTTCAGATATCTATGTTTAACTCGTTTGGATGCAAATGGTATTAATATCACTGAAGCTCAGCCAATTGTCACCTTTTTCATTTTTATTACCTTACTAATTTTGTCCAGCTCTAAATATAGTCACCTTGTGGTTAAAATATATGAATACAGAGGTACTGATCATTTTTCCAGTATTTATACTAAAATGATTAGTGGCACTCAGAGGTTTTGTACTATAAAAAAGTGTCACCACAATGTCAATGTGTAAACAGATTGTCTCCACAGCCTGAGTATTATACAATGACTTGCATGCACATACACACCCACGTTATGCCAAGCAACAATGTTATAGTGGGATCTGTTACAATACATGCAAAACATTGTCGAGCCTCTGACAGCTTGGCGGGGATGACTTGGCGGATTCATGTGAGCAGTTTGGCTTCATTTCTTCTCTCTTGTTTATTCTCTCCACTTTTTCTTCATCAATCTCAATTAATCATTTGTTTCTGCATGGGGAGGATATTGCCCACCTGGTCCATTTTGCTACAGTGGTGAGAGAAAAGTCTCAACAATAGGTGAGACTTGCCTGAGTTTTATCACTTTGTGTTTATTTTTGGGTTCATATATAAGCAGTTTGTTACTGCTTTCACTATCAATCAAGTTATGTGTTCTGTTTGTACGCCTACTAAGTAGGGAAGTAAACTGTTGATTCTGTTTGAGTAAATGGGAGAGGACTGGCATTAATGAAATTCTTGTACAGCAGTGTTTTGAACCAGCCTCTTAAATCACTGTGTTGTAGCTTTGTGCTACCCACTCTCTGCTAGCTCTGTGATGTCACACCATGCTGCAGAAGTCAGCTGCTGCTATGTCAGTGTAAATTTTGAGACTCCTGACTACTCCAAAAATACTGATAGGGCTACTGTATCTTGACTCGTACATGATATCCTCCACTTCTCATTAAATTAATGAGCAACATTACGTCATCTTCTGTAACAACCATATAGCACATGTATACTGATATTTCATGGATTATACCTTTTGTATTCACTTAACCATTGCACATCAAGGCATGACAAGTTGCACATTCTTACATCTGCACTGACACACTATTCTTTTTGATATCATATGTACATATTATTACATTTTATTCAGTTTTTTTTTATTTCTACTGCCAGTTCACATACAGTAGATTCTGACTTGATCTTTTTTTCATAGCTTGTTTCTTTCTGTCTTTGATACCTTTTCAGTAGCTTGTTTGCTTCTGTTTATTGAAACTGTAGTAAAACAGCACACTAAATTCTTTGTATGTGAAAATATGCCTATAAAGAGACCTCTGTTTCTGGTTGTGTAGGAGTTTTTAGTTGATAGTGATTTTGAACACCCAAAACAAATGCACTCAAACACAGAAAGACAAAAAAATGGATTTGATTTGAAATCCAAATTTTTTTAGGTACTTGTGACCATTTTCCATTATATTAGCTCATTACATGTGCACATGAGTGCTAATGTTGCAGCTGCTAAAAAGCACTAAACACTAAGGCTCAGTTATTATTTTGCACTGAAAGCATAATTTAAAATGTAAGCAAACTACATTTTAGATTCACCAATTGGATTAGATGAAAAGGGGGTCTGAATTTATTGTTTTTAAAGCACACAGAAATATAACTGATGAATGAGGAAAGGCAAGTCAAAGTAAAACCGTTTTATTCTATTTGTTGTCCACAGATCATTGGAGTACTTCCAGCTGCTTTCAGACACACACACACACATTCATGCATGTGTTCATTACATGTGTGAGCAGTTTGGAGAGAGAGCTGTGTGCTTGAATTGGACTAAATGCACGGTCTTCTCCTGTGCCTGCCCAGGTGCTACGTGCCAGGCACTTCATTAGCCCAGCCCTGCAGATGGACGCTGATGCAAACAGGCTTTTTGAGCTTCATTCTTCTCGACTTGTTGTTCATTAAAATCAAATTATGTATCAGGAAGCATAACTTGTAGATGGCATGGTGCAGTTATTACTCAACAAGCTCTCTTGTCTTGCATCGGTGAATGTCTGTGTTTGTCTTACAAAGTCTGCCAGACTAATTCTACTCAGTCTGTGCACCTGATGGCTACATTTGTGACTTTTTTCCTCCACAAAAAGAGTCTGAGCGTTACCCTTTAGAGGAGGGCATGTGCTCAGATTGTTGTGACTGTGCTTCATTTGGCATCTGCAAACTTTCTTTTCCATTTTATTGACTTTTTTTTTATAATAACCCAATGTGTAGTCTTATTTTAATGCGAATTGTAAGAAATTATTTTTTTGTTGTGAAGCATAAAGTTGCTGTTATAAAATTAAGAAATAACATCAAATGTGTTTTTCTTCAGTCAATTGATCATCTAGATCCACTTTATTGTTGACTTTTCAACAATAAAGTGGATCTTACATCTTTTCTTACCAGCATTGGGAGGAAAGTTGCTGTTCTGACAAATTTTCATAACAAGATGTAGGCCTGTGAGGAATGGATGCGACAAGGGTCAATCATTTCTGATTCCAGAGTCTCATTAGGATTTTTAGTGAGAGTGGTTGTCCTCCCATCAGGGGCACCACCAGGAAAGTGGGCCCCATGAAAAAAAAAAAAGAAAATCAGATTGGGTCCTGCCTGCACAGCAGCTGTCACCACACCTCTAGGACCTAATTGACCTATTAAAATCTTTTACATAACTCTAATCTTGAAGGCTTACATCTCTTGTGCTTCTTACAGTTCAATAATAGTAATCTTTTTTTCCACTATCTCATGAAACTCACTGAAATTAGTCCTGTTTTTTTTTAATCCATCACTAGTGACACTAGGAGTGGCATTGGGCTGTCATTTTTCTAGTGCCTGGGGAGGGGATTAAGGTGGTTGCTTGGAGGTGGTTCACCTCCCTTACCAACTTGAGGACTTGAACCTGGATCCTCCAGGCCCAAGCCCACAGCTGTATCTAGGCTACCACCCCACTCAAATACCACTAGTACAATAGTTTGGTACTGCTAGTACAATCACTTGGTACTGCTTTAGCAACCCCCCCTAATGGGGAAGGGGGGAGTCTATCATAAGGCAGTACCAAACTATTTCATGGAGGTACGGGGTGGAGGGTGGGCGCAGTCTGTATGAATGGTAACATTTTGGTCAGAAAACAAGTAGAAAACAAAGTAAAAACAAAGAGATCATTAATTTAATTACTACAGCCCCTCTCAGTCAGGGACCTTGAAATGGTCCAAACTTTTCTCCCCTATATGACGCCCCTACCTCCCACACAGAAGGCTGAAAATGCAATCCCTAGCCTTCCAAGGTGTCAAAGCAACCCTGGATGAGACAAAGAGAACCCATATTGACCCCATTAAGCTTATCATTGTGTGACTGTTCAGAGTATGCGCTTCATATTCTACATCTGTTATCTGTATATAATACGAAGTGCCATATAAGTTTATGTATGAATGTCATACACATTCCAAAGTACTTTACAGAACCTAAAAAAGATCAGAAGATGTTATATAAGTACTGATCATTTACCATTTCCCCATTGGCCTTCATCTAAAATCCTGTTTGTGTCACATAAACATCTGCTTCATATTTGTTTGTACCTCAATATTTTTTTTCTTTTAAAAACAGAAACCCTGTTGAAAAATGTTTGTTTCCAAATAACCAATGACCAACCAATCAATAATATGTAGGAACTGAGTTTTCCAGAACACAGCGAGTGTTACTACCATGTTAGTGCACGCTAATTCAAAGACAGAAAGAAAAAGAGGTGATTATCCAATTTATATACAGTGAGGGGGTCATTGGTCATAAACCTTTACTGGGAGACTGCTTGTAAGTGGGTGTGAGTAAAAGAAAAAGTATGAAAAGAGAGAAAGAGGGGGACAGAGAGAGAGAGGATTCAATGATCTGATACATTCAAAGAGACAATCCATTGATTTACCCAAGAGACCTTCCAGTGTTAGTTTCTATAATCATTTGCTTTGTTAAAGGTATTTCGATATTAGCTCTTTTCAGCGTGTCTGCAGCCATGGTAAAAGCCATGAACGAATGTAACAGCCTTCAATCCACCTAAATCTTTTGTTATTGAATTGGCTAGTTCTGGCAAGTTCAAATCAATACCAGCACTATCAGATAGCTCCCAGTGAGCAAGAAATAAAGAGAAAACCCAGTACAACAACATCTTCTCGATCTTCAGCAAAGTTGCCTCCTCTCTTTTTTCTGCCATTGACCACATATTGACCATTGATGGGGAACAGAATTGATCATCTCTCTTACTCACTCTCACTTAGAGGTGATTGAACAGTAAATCAGAAGGAAAGGATGATAGATGGGCAATGAGGAGCAAATGAAAGTAAAGGTGTGAGGGAATTAAGTCATCCAAAGGGGAACAGTGTCGTCTCTAATTGGAGGAATCTGGGGGCTCTGAAGTAATCAAGGAGAAGAAAAACTGACTCTAGCTCTGATAAAACTATTAGTAGCTTCTGAAACCAGCGTGGGATCAGTCATTACTGACACTGGAAAAGCAGACTGGCTTCATCGTAACCATAAATGAGAGTAATTATAAAACAGAGCAACAAAAATTTTATTCCTGTAAGCTGTTAATGAAAGATTGTGCTCTAAATCATAATTGTTCTGCCTATCAAAATTCCAAACTTATATTTGAGGTTACATACCTTTTTAAATTTGTCTTTTTATTGTTATGGGTACAATTTTATATTATTCTTTCTTAACTTTTAAAAATGCATGTAGTAACTTACATTTCAGCATTTCTTTGGATGAAGCACTAAACTCTATTCACAAATATTATCAGCCAATTAAATGGACATTATGTAAATATGTCCACAGACATGGTCAATCATGAACATGTGCAGTAGTATTATCCCATGAGTAAGACCATATGATCTTCTTATTGCAGGCAAATAAAATGTGTTTTACAAATGTCAGCTGTTTTATCCCCTAAAAATACAGCTGTTAATCCTGTTTGGAGTAGAGTTGGAAGTAACCACTTCCAAAAAAAAAAAAAAAAAAAAAAAAGCAGTGGAGATGGTAATGTATTTGTAGACCTGTACAAAGTGAGCAAAGAATATCAAGTCAGATTATAAGACATGAAGAGATTTTTTTTTAAAAATTGAAATTAAAAAGTAATTTGCTTGAAAAGAGATGAATTTTAGGGGTTTCATTCATGTCACAGGATGACCTATTATACCAAAAACTTTTAGCCTTGCAGAGGGGATGTTTGAATTTCTTTATAAGTTCATAACTTGGGTGCTGTGTGGGTCAACAGGATGAGCAGGTGCTCAGTGTAAAGAGGTAAAAAGTCCTCAAAGAGTATTTTAATTGTACTCCATATGGTGATTACATTTTTTGTGACCCACATGCTTCTTGAAATATCTCCTTCCTTCTCCCAACACTCATATTATTAACTGTGAAGACTGTGAATGGTAAAGCAGTTTTATAATAAAAGCACTAAAATAGAAAAACAAAAAAAATAATAAAACAAAACAAAAAAATAAGATAAGATAAAAAATAAAATAAAGTGCATAAAGCACTTTGAAAACAGGATTTCAAACATTTCAGTCTGTCAATTTTTTTTGAGAGTTCATTTCAATAAGATGGCATCTTTATTTTTTCTGATCACCCTGCACAATGTCACAACCCCAGAATAGCCCAAGCAGGGATTCACTGGGTCTCCTCATCCAACATGAAACTTAGACCTCAAAGATCATTGCATGCTAATGTTTAATAAGCCTCGTAAGTTGCTGTAGATAAGTGGCTGCCAAACAGCCTCGCCAGGGGAAAGCACATCTATTCCCTTGGCTATGGTCGGGGAAAATTAATACTAAGCTCCTTTGGCCAGCCACTAACAATTACACAGCAACCCACCAGAGCACAATAGATGAATAACGGAAGGACTGCCTTGTGTACACAATCTAACAAAGATGCATTTACTTCCTAGCGATACAAACAATTAAAAATTGTATGCAACGAGTAGAAGTGGGAAATTCATTTGAGTTCAGTGGACGGTGAATTTCATGCAGATGGACCCTATTGTAAAAATTCATCATTTTCAGCCTTCCACTCTGCTGTGTCCTCTGTTTACACGGTTGCCCCTATCTATATAATGGTTAATTAAAAGATGCCACAAAAGAGACCAGGCATAAAAACTCATAAGTTTAAATAAATAGCTAAATGGTATTCTCTACTGCTTTAGGTAAATTTGTGAAAGTGATCATCTTAACATACATGTGATTTGATGCAATTACTTTCATTTCAGAGATGTAAACATCAAAATAATTTAATATCTTTTCCTAAGTGTTTGGAATTTTCATTCCCAACAAAGCTGTTCACTACTGAACATGTCAGTTATGTATATTATGCAAGTGGTAACAATAATAGAAAACAGAATCAGTTAACATAGAGGTAAGAAATGTACAAAATATGTTGCCAAAGAAAGAAAAATGGTGCATTTGGAAAAAAATATGTATGCCCTGAGATGCAGCTTTCAGAATAAAATCTTTGTCTGTTTGGTAAAATTTCTAGTACCTCTGCCATTTGTTATGGGACTGCTTCAGTTTTGAGGTGTCAAGACATTTTCAAACTCATTAGGAAACTTATATCAATTTGACAGTGTTCATCCACACTGAACTTTACTGTCTTTGTTGAATTTATGCTTGGACTGCTGTACTGGAATGCATTACAGTTACTTTTATCTCCACACAATACAAATTGCCACCGCATCTATGTGTAATGTAGCAAGAACATGGAATAGATTGCAATGTCAAATTGCAAGCAGTTGGATGCGTATACCCTCGCAGCTTCAAATTCTAGCTGGCACCTTTCTGTGTAAAATTTCCGTGTTCTCCGAGTGTTTCTGTGGGTTTTCTCCATTTTTGTCTTTCAGTCTGAATAGATGTATGTTGGACTAATTGGTTATTCTAAGTTAACCTTAGGAGTAAGTGAGCGTGTGTGGTTCTTAGTCTATTCATGGGTTACGGTCACGTGACTTTGTTGTTTTGGGTGCCATCTTTAGGACTGCAGGACTGTTGCATCCTAAAGACCCTAAAATATCACACCTTACCACTGACAAAAAGCACCAGTATTCCAAGAAAATCGATACATTAGGATTTGATCCAAATGTGCTGTCAAGCAAACTGCTAAGTCCCAAATTTGGTATTTGCAGATATTTACATCTACCCCATCCACAATCCTTCTTCATACAATGGGTAAGCTCCCAAGGAATTCAGATGCACTGAAGCCTACCACTATTTAACCTCAGGATGGGTTAACGATTCTAAAGTTTAACATCTTGAATTGAAGATGTTTGTGATCACAGGAAGGATAAGCAGAGATATGTCAAATAAGCAATATTAAGCATAAGCCCTATTTACATTAGTAACTTTATTTTGTCAACTTTGGGTCAGTGTTTCCGTTAAACAGTGTGTTTTGAATAAGCGTAATTCTCGTTACTCTCTGTATTGTTAAAGAAGATGGACAAAATCATCTTTGGTCTTTAACTGATTTTTATGATTGCCACTACTGATGTTGAGGAAACAGACAAAGGATAGCAGCAGTGGATGATCATTCAAATAATTTAGAGGCAAATCCCTTGCAATGCATAATGAATAAGTGGTGTTATTGCACAACTGCATCGTAATAATGAGGCCAAAAACAGCTGGAAACCAGATTTTGATCACTTTAGATTGACCAGCTATGTCACATCCAGCATTACCAGAGATGTGAAAATGTGAAAAGTGTTTCCATTACACTTTTGTGATAAAGTGGATTATTGAATCACCTGGAAAACTACCTTGTATCACATGTGACCCACATGTGCAGCATTAATCACAAATAAATGTGTCTGATAATCCTTGATCAGTCTTACACAGTGTTGGATAGCACTGGTTTTGAAACTATATTTCTGCTGTGAAGAACTAACTTGTCACATTTCTTTTGTGTCTATGATAATATGTGGCCCTGTGATGGACTGGTGACCTGTCCAGGGTGTATCCTGCCTTTCACTTTAATAAACCTGGGATTGGCTTGAGGAAAACTCCATGAACTTGAATGGGATGAAGCAAGTACTATTAGTAGTAGTAGTACTTTTTTTGTGATTATCTTATAAGATAAAATATGCTTTATTTTTGACACTACACATCTCACAAAACATATTGAAATTTGCCCTCTGTCTTTAACCCATCATGAGTTATACTAGGAGCAGTGGGCTGCTGCAGCCCAGGGAGCAGTTAGGGGTTAAGGGCCTTGCTCAGGGGCCCACAGTGGATCCCCTCTGTTAACCTGGGTCCTTCATGCCCAAACCCACCTCTGTAACCACTTGACTACCACTCCCTCGCCTTAAACAATGCATACAACATACACGCTGATGAGTCAGACTATTTGTTATTTGTAATGATTACTTTTTAATGGATTCACTTGGTGTATTCATGCCTTATTGCCTTTTGAATAGGGTAAGAAGTGTACAGAGGTGCTAGAGATGTCCATTAAATAAGAACCATTTCATGAAACTGGAGTTGATGTGTGTGTGTGTGTGTGTGTGTGTGTGTGTGTGTGTGTGTGTGTGTGTGTGTGTGTGTGTGTGTGTGTGT
>JAOWBL010000014.1:8173130-8184388 GCA_028564865.1 Zenarchopterus dispar | reverse complement strand
AAATGGTCATTAGTAAAGACATGGTGGAGATGTGTGATACCTTTTTGTTGCCATGATGGAAAGTAAATCGGTTTCTTGCATATCTGGAAATCAGGATTATGCCAAATTGCAGTTAATTCACATGGTGTTAAGGAAGATTTTGTAATCTTTATTGTCTTCCGCCAGGCTTTCAGAGTTGAGTTGATTGTGAGGTTGTCGAAAAGAGACATTTTCAAACTATCCAAATTCTTCTTCTCAAGCATTCAATTTCGGCAAACAAAAATTGGAAACAATATTATTGTTGTTTTGTTTTCATTTTCAGCTACTATTCACTTAAGTGTTTGAACTGAAAACACCCAAAATAAAATTGTATCAAATAACATCATATCCGCAGCTCACTGGACACTGATTCCTGTGTGTTTTCAGTGGAAGCAAGGCACCTGGCAAAACCCAATTATCACTTTTATCCATGATTTTAACAGTAATTAACAGCAATTTTGTTCCACCCATGCATTCAGAACTCCATGGTTCTCTTTAATTCACAATAGGTAAAAGACACTGAATTCTTGAGGAAAGATTCCATCAGCCATTATTAAAAATGCTTTTTGGTTCGATGACAGTCAATACAGTGGTAACTTGGTGAACAATCTAAAAGCATGACTGCATAAGTGAAAGACTGTCATAGGCTGCAAAACATTGATTCTGCAGTCATATTAATCAAAAGTAAGAGACTGGAGTAAAATGTACATGCTGAACTGTCAATACACTTGTATATTACATGAGTAAGTTAAAACTAAAAGTCATATGCACAAGTTTAGACACATATACTCTAAACTGAAACACATTGGAAGTGGCCAGTGTGGGGTCTGGAAGACTTTTCACAGTGCTGTCAACAGTCCATTCAGTGAAAAAGAAGAAGAAGGAGGACTTGGGGTAATGAGGTGTCTGCCACTGTCAACCATTCACTCCTGTATGTATGTGTGTGTACTTCCTAACTTTTCCAAAAGTTAGGATATCGTGTACAACATAACTAAAAACAGAGTGCCATGATTTGCAAATCTCACAAATCCATATTTCTTTCACAGGACAAAATAGAAAACATATCAAATACTGAAAGTCAGAACATGGACCATCTTGAGGGGAAAAAAAGGTCATTTTAAATTTCGTGTTAGGTTTATATCTCAAAAACATTGATACAGGATGTCATTTATCATCTGTTCTTTTTAAAACATTCATATATATCTCGGAATTTAGCAGAACATTTGCTGGAGCATTAGGAGAAAAATGTTGCCCCATTCTTGTTTGATACAGGATTTGAACTGCTCAACAGTCCTGAGTCGTCCATGTTGTATTTCTTCAATTCCTGATGCTACAGATGTTTTTTATTCAAACCGCAGAACCTTCTTGCCTCACAGCAAGAAGGTTCCTGGTTTGACTCCTGATAAGAGTTTTTCTGTGTGGAGTTGTTTGCGTGGGTTTTCTCCAGTTTCCTCCCACAATCCAAAGATATGTATATCAGGTTGATTGAGAAAGCAGACCCCTGTGACAGAAAATGGATGCAGCGGGTTCAGAAAATGGATGGATGGAGGTTGATTGAGAACTCTAAATTGCCTGTAAGTGTGATTGTGAGTGTGTATGGTTATTCGTCTGTATATGTGGCCCTGTGATGGACTGGTAACCTGTCCAGGATGTACCCCTGCCTCTTGCCTGCAATGAGCTGGGATTGGCTCCAGAAGACCACTGTCACCCAGTAATTGGATTCAGAGGGTGTAGAAAATGGATGGTCCTTGGACTCTTCGATCATGAAGCCATGTTTCTGTAATGGGTGCATTTTGTAATGGGTGCAGGATGTGGACTAACAGTGTCTTACTTAAAGACACAAGACCTACTCTGAAAACAGATATCTGGGTATCACCAGTTTTTCAGTGTGGATCTGGAAGTCCCACAGGAGCTGTGCAATTTCACCACTCTTGGTGGTATCTCCCATCTTGACTTTGGGACTTCTAACCCATGATCAGTACAGATGTTCCTATACAGTATTCCAGCTACTTAGTTGTAGAGCTCCATCCATGCCTTATGTGTCTGCATCTTATATATTGTGCTTCTATGAGTAATGCCTCAGTGCAGTCCTTCAGACTCGTCTTTTCTAGTAACTGGTCTGTCTCAGCCACTTCTTCATGCTGCTCCTGATGCATACTGTGTCTGGGCTTCTCGTTCTGTGATGGTTCCTTCTTCATCTTCTCCATTTAATTACCATTTGCATCATTTGGGGGTTAGGGTTTGATGATGTGTTTCTGGATCTTTGTTGTTTCTCATACCCCAGCCTTTCCCCTGTAATAAGCTGGGATAGGCTCCAGATGACAACCTTGATCCTTTATGGGACTAAAGGGGTATAGAAAATGTTGCACAAGTTGATGTCAACTCATCCAACTGGCTTGGAGTTGGCCTCTAGAGTTCATAATCAAAGCTCTACATGTCTTGAGAGTGTGTGTATACATGAAGCAGAAAGAGGGATTGCCACATATTAATAAACATCAAAGACACTATCCAGAATGAAACAACAGAAGATCCAGATATACGTCGAGAAGTGCCTCCTAAGAATAAGCTGCTAAGTAAACTCCACCAAAACTCTAGTACAGTTGTAGTGTACAGGAACATCTGCATTGAATATGGGTTGGAAATCTCAAAGTCAAGGTGGGAGATACATCCATGAGTGGTAGCAAATGAAAGAGTGAAGACCCTGTGGGACCTCCAGATCCAGATCAATAAACTGACCAACTAGACATAGTGGTGATTGATAAACTCCAGAAAGAGCAGTGGTGATTGATGTGGTAATCCCAAGTGACAGCAATATCAGGAAGAAGGAACACAAGAAACTAGAAAAGTACCAGGGGTTGAAGGAAGAGACAGAGAAGATCTGGAAGGTGAAGACAGCAATGCTGCCAATAGTGGTTGGAGCACTTGGAGCTGTGCCCTCCACGGTGGCAGAGTGGCTCCAGCAGGTCCCAGGAACAACATCTGAAACTTTGGTCCAGAAGAGCACAGTCCTAGGAACAGCAAAGATACTACATAGGACCCTCAAATGCCCAGGCCTCTGGTAGCTGACCTGAGCTTCAGGAGGGTAACTGCCCACAGAGGAATGGTCAAGAGTGTTTTTTTTTCTTTTCTTTCTTTTTTTTTTAATACATATGTTTAAGGATGCACAATATCTATCGGGCTGATAAATTGTCCTTCAGTATGAGTGGAAAATTACATAATTTTTATTGCTCTGATAAATCAATGAAACCCAGTAAATAGACTGATACAATAATGAAAGTGGTGAAACTGCTTACTGGGTAGCGCCCTTTAAAACAGACAGTACTATGTTTTACCAGCAGGACCCCAAGATGGCCCTATGTCTGTCTGACTTTAAATGAATACTAACAGTACAACAATGGCAGTAACACCCCAATCTGGTTATTTTTGTTAGTGCCAACAGATGCCAAGATTGTTGGTGTTTACAAAGAACACTGAGCAAGAAAAACAGAAACTAGGAACAAAAATATATCAGGTTTTTACACCGTCAGGCTTATGCCTCATCTGAAAGGTTGACATAACAGTGAAGCTGTCTTAAAATGGTATAAAGCGTGGCTAGCAGCACCTAGACTAAAACAGGTAATGCCGGGTGTTGGGGTTCTCATTCAGCTGCCATTTGAAAACTGTAAAAAATGTTGTTTCTACAGACAGCAAAAATGCTAAAACCATAAATGGTAATGTAATGGAATCTGTGCTACTGCTAATTGGTAATTCTGTCAACATTTTTTCTGAGGATGCAATTTATTTTTATCTTATTTTATTTTTTTGTCAATGACTTTGATATACCTTTGAAAAACATTTGCCTTGAACCATACAAATACCTATTTCACCATCACACACTAAAAGTTAAATTACATGTCATTCATAAAGATACGTTTGTATGAATTTTGTTATTTGCATAATTCTGTTAAAAACTTTTTTCTTGAGGAACATATTTTTGTTTTAATTGACCATGTTTGGTATTAAAACATCCCACTAATTTTAATACTTTTATTCAAAAGTTGTTTATTGTTTATGAAGTATTTTGGTGCCTTAGTCACACAAAAAATAAATGATCTTTTAAGGTGAAAAAATGTTGTTTGCTCCTATAGTTTGGCTAGTTGCTAAAAACATATTAGTTTTTCATTATTGCAATTTAGATGTTTTTATTCTCCTGGGTGTGGCACATGTGAATATTTTATTAAATGTATATATGCTTTTGTCTTTCTTTACTTGAAAGACAAAAAAGGAAGTGGCCTGCTGTTTAGTTGATTTCATACAGTCTGTTAACTGAGCTTTTCTTCTGTCACAGGTACAGTAAATGGGCTGATATGAAGTTGAGACTGAATGGCAATGAATATGCTATGCTCACTTCCATATCATTTATTAATTTTTAGTGAAGCAGGTGTGTGCAGTTTGGTTGGCTTGTGTAAGCCCAGGTTATTCACTGGCAGCTGCAAGCTGTTCTCTGTGAAAAGCTGCCACAAAGTATTGGGACATGTGACGGCATGAATGTTAATTTATTGTGGACCATATGGAGACAGCGACATCGTTGTTAGTAGGTGACCAGAGCTCAGAGGGCACTGAGAGGTTAGTGTTACTGGACCGTGCCATCATCGCGAACAGTCATATAGTTATTGTTTCTGATGCTTATTAAACTGCTCAGCAGATGGACGATAATCTGGGCCATGATTATGGACAGAGGCAGTGGCTTGTAACTCATACTTAGCCACCGAAGCTCATCTGGGGGACATCAGAGGACAAAGGATGACTCTGACCTCAAATGTGGAGTGTTATTCACTGTGCCTGACAGAAACTGTAACATTTTTGATATGCAAAGAGACGCTTCACCTTAATTTTGACAAGGTCCTTCTGTTTATTCAAGACATATTAGCTAAACTCACCGATTGAGAGTGTTTACTTATGTAAGTGACATTTGCAACCTGCCTTAATTCAGTCAGTTACTGGTTATTGAGATGACCTTTTGCTGTCTTCACTGGCAGAAGCCTATAAACCTCAGAGACTCAGCAGCTTTATAGGCAGCCAATAATCACACAAGGCATTATTGATGAAGTTGTTATTTGTCAACCGAAATCTTGACAATCTAGAGCCTATGTAACTCTGATGAGGATATTTACGAGATTGAAATTGATGAAAATGCTGCTTAGGGGCATTTCTGTCTCTTTGCAAGCATTTATTTTTTAAAATGTATTAATGTAAAGAAGTCCCTGTTTCCTGAGTGTGTTGACTGTGTCAGAGACAGTGACAGATGCATTGTGGTCTTTTCTGGAGGCTATCTGTTGTAAATATATGAAGCCATAGGTCTCTTTATCTGTCACTCTGATAAATATTCAATTTGCATTATCTCGCGTCTCATAAGCTGTCTGCGTCAAAGCACTGTCATCAAAAAATTTTATTCCCTCCTAGACAATATAAATTTGTCCAGATGCTTTTCAGCCCATTGGCTCATAAGCTCATTAATTATATATATTGGAAAATCTTGAATTACTTTTCATTGCATTCATCTATCATGTCTTGGGTGAAATTCTCTAAAAACATGTTAAATCAATTTAGTCATAGGGGCAAATATACTATTTAGAAAAAAAGGCGCTGAATCTCATTCACATTCTCAGCCTTAAGTATGCCAGGGTATGAAATTAATCAAACATATGAGATAGATTTTATTTTATGGGAGAACCGTAAGCTTTAAACAATATGAAGATTCATTTTTTCTTGTAGTCTATTCCTGCATCCTCAACAGTATGTTAAACAGTTGATGACTCAGTGTGTTATAGAACATTGTCTTCAGTCGGCAGGTTGGCCAATATAAAAACTCAGACTATGTTTTGTACAACCAGTGCCATGATGTACAGGCTCAGAGCTAATATATTGAGTGTGAAAACAAATGGATTCAATCATGCAGTCAGAGGGAGGGAAATACATCCCGAGGTGTATTATTTTGTGCTGGCTCATGCACACGCATGCAGACATATGACCACTGGCATCACTAAGCTTAGCGGTAAATCTGCAACAGTTCACATCTTCCATATATGCTCCACACAACACAGATGGTCCTGGTGTTCACTCCACTGTCAGAGCCTTCTCATGCATACATGCAAAGTATCAGCTTTTTCTTGTTTTTTATAATATAAATGATGACTTAAATAATAATAAGTTTGTTTTCCTTAAAGTCAACAAATAGAAACTTAGACGTCTTAAAAGGTGATTAGTGAGCACAGAATTCAGATGCAACACATTGTGCAGATAGATTTCAGCTTCTGTGACATCTTAGACTGTGAAACGGAGTAAACCTTAATAAACAGTTTGCTCTTCAGACTTCAAAGCTAAAGCTGGCTAGGAACAAAAAGGAAAAGGGACAACTTTGGCAACATTCACACTTGTCCTTATACATTTAAAATGATTTTTTAAAATGAAAGTATCAATCCACATCCAAAACAACCTCCACACACTCTATGCCACCATAAAGACATATTACAGTGCCACATGTTTATTAGGTATGAGCAGACAAGCAAAAATAAGCTTAAATCTGTGGTAAAACAAAATCATTTTTTATAACAGTAGGCAATTGCACTTTTATTGAATGCATATTTTAGCTGCACAAATATGAACATGATATGCCTAGGTGGGTAGTAACAAAGTACACAGACTTTGTTACTGTGCCTCAGTAGATTTTTCAGGTAACTGTACTTTACTTGAGTATTTATTTTTCAGAAGACTTTACTTTTACATCTTACATTTAAACACAAAAATCTGTACTTTATACTTCTTACATGATCAAAACAGCCTTGCTACTTTTTCCAACCTCCACAGTTGACACATCACATAAAAGATGGTACTAACTAGAGAGGGAAATCAAGTGAGATCGCCGGTTGTGATAGAGAGAAAATCTGCAGGGTGACATGGAGGAAGTAAGGGATCCAGGTAGAATTGTCGAGTCTGACAATGATACAGCAGATTCAGGAAAGCAAGACATTGCCCATCCGTGGCCAAAAAAAGTAGAAAGTGAAACATTTTTTTCTTTTCCATATTGAAAAGAAACGTTTGATGTTGTTGGCTTTAAGAATGATTCATGACGAACGGTGTCTTGTGCAAATATAAACCCCACAAACTTTTTTAGATAGTTGTTGGTGGTTGACAACCAGCTAAAAGCTTATTTACTGCCACTGCCCTTGCTGTATGTTATCGTCTTGTGATGATCACATGACATGGGCTTGTCAAATCAGTAGGGAACTCGTTGTGACTCAAGCCTGATTTATCCTTCCGTGTAGCAGCGACACACGTAGGTTATGCACACCATCATTGGTGTTTATACTTATGCATTGCTGTCCGTGTCACTCTGCAATTACAGCATCAGCCACTAGTTGGCATTGCAGATTCTTTTGTGCAGTGAAAGGCTCTCATACAGTCTGCAATATCCAGAACAACATTTGCTTCAATCTCCCTTCAACAACTGAGAGCCATCTGGCAATCTTAGTAGTGTGGGGGGATGATGTATTTTTTAAATGAATAGTTTCAGACTTCTTCAATAAGCCACTCATCAATCTGCTCCATCTCTCTGGCTATCTGTTGTGAAAAAAAGTGGTGAATAAGTAGCCAGAAATATGTAGAGGGAAATACAATATTACCAATCATACCAATCACATCTCTTGCAGTCCACCTTGACGTGATGTGTAGGTACATTTGGAGAGAGTTGCAGACAACATCATTGTGTTCACAGCTACGCTCTAGCTACAGCATAGCTTTGAACGACAAGTATAAATTGGGCTTCAGAAGCGCAAATCATGGAACAAACATTGTAACCACAGTACTATATATCATTTCCAAACACTTTTTTTTGTCCATCCACAAAAGACCACAGCAGTTCTTGTTACAAACTGAAAAGGCTTCCATGGTTGATCAACATATTGGAGTTTTTATAGGTGGAATTTGCTGGAGCAGTGTTGATACCAGTAATGGGAGATGTAATTATTCAGCAAAGAGATGATGAAGAAGAAACAGCAATGTGGCAACACATTTTTTTTTTTTTACAAAACAAGCTTGTGTTCATTATTTATGTCTTAAGTTTCTTTTTTAAATTAGTTCTTCCCTTTTTTTGTGTGTGTGTGTGAGGGGGCGGGAAGGGTGGGGGATTATTTTCTGTCGAAATAAAAAGGGGTTTGGAGACCAGATCAAGTAGTTGTGTTACAGAGTTGTTGCAACGTGGTCCATCATGTCATGTCCCCCTTATTGTCCCTTTTGCTGTCCATTGGTCATTTATAGTACATATACCATATTGCAAGACAAGTTGTGTGCTGAACAGCAGTCCGTCAGTCTGCTAACACTGAAAGTCGTCTATTCTCACATCACCTTTAGGGCTACTTAAGGGAGAAAGAGGGCAATGCATGCTTGCCAGCAAAGGTTATCAAAGAGGGGGAAAAATACAGAAAATTGTTCAAAACTGGTATCCTGCATGTTAAAAAAAAGAGATAAAAAAAAAACAAAAATATGAATCACATGAGTAGAGGTTTGACATATTTTTCCATTAAACATCTATTTTTCAAGCTTTTGGCTTTTATTTTTGTTTAAGAGCAAATCCTTTACTGTTCAGTGTATAATTATGCAGCAGTCAGAATGTGAGATGTTTTGTTATTTGACATTTAAGTGGTATTTGACTGCTATGTACTCATTTCAACCATTTGCCCCAGCTGCATAAAATAAGTACTATATACTTCATATTCATAATGCACCAGACAGGCTCCAAAAGTCAACAGGTTTACTGAAGGAAGGTTTCAGGAAGCATATGGATATAAAAAGTAAATTTCACCAGACACCACATGCCACAAAGCCCTTTCCTCTGATTTCAGCACCCTGCCCCAAGGGTTCAATAACAGTTTATTACACCTATCCTCGCTTTATGACCCTTCACTACTTTCACCCGCTCCCCCTCTAGCCCACGCTAACTGTTATTGAAAACACCCAGGTCTGCCGTATATCATTCCTGAGCACCTCAGCACGCTATGTGCAACGTAGCCAATCATCACCTGTTCATATGGGTATTGTTCAGGTCACAGTGGAATGGCTCCAATTTTCTAATATCTGCTTAGACATGGAAGTATTTAAACACAATCCCATTTTCCCATTTGTTATTACAACCAGGATGCCTAAAGGCTAAATCTTCCTTCTCCACATGTTTTTTCTTTTAATTTTTTTATTTATTTTTATATTTAATATTTTGTCCCATTGTGAATATTTGAAAGGATGGTGAGATATCTAGATTACTGTAAATAGAAATGACAGAGACCATAGTAGTAGGACTGAGGGGCATATAGGGTATACTATGTTGAGTGTGTGATACCTTTGATTAAAATGCGAGACGTCTTTAAAGATCTTTCAAGGTGGAGGTGTTCAAAGAGATAGGCAACAGCTCAGGGGTGACAGTGTGACAAGACTCAGGGAAGGACCCATCACCCCCTCCGTCACAGTGATGGCTTCTCTGTCAGCATGAAAACGATGTAGGTGGGAGAAGACTCACCACCATGGCAATACAAATGAAACTGAGAGTGAAAGTCCATATGTAGCCTTCAATTCAGCCTAAAATGAGTGTGTACAAAACCCCAAAGATCACAGAGATTTTATTGCTTTTTAGTTCGTTGACAAAGGCAAGACACATTTGAATTGTATGTTCTTTTTTGTTTTTTTGGTTGATTTTCTTTTTTTCTTCAGTCTGTACCCATACATGCTTTTGTGTATGTTTTCACGCTAGGCTAGGCAACACCAGCTGAGTGGGCAGATGGCTTACGCTCTCTAGGGTGGGTAAGGTGTGTGATGGGTGGAACTGTTTCTGTTTAATTACTTGTCAAGTGAACATTCCAGTTAGCCATTAAAGGGCTCCTTTCCTGCCCTGTGGGTGTCATGGAGGGATGCAGGGAGCCGCTCAGGTGCAGCTGGGTCTGGCGTGACTGCAGGAGTGCACATTCACCATCAATGGACTGATTTTTAATCTAGCTATGCAGCATATCTGTGGTATAGAAAAAAAACTTTCCATACCATAGTGTTCTTATTTTAATTTATTTAATAGAATATGTTTTGTAATGCACATCTTTGGCCTGTATGCTTCAGTTGCATCATGAGAAGGTCTTGTCAAGCTCACTGTTGTGATTCTGGTCTGTGTTTAGACTGTTGTCTTGCTCAAAATCTCAGGAAGATTGAGTTAGACATGCTTAAGTGTTTAATCTGACAACATCACATTTTTTTAATAGACTGCCAGCTTTTCTTTCTTCTTTTTTATACAAACCATAAAAAATATGTTTTATTTGCAGCTGTATTAACACTGTCTTTTCTCTTTGGCCCTGCTTTTTTTTCTAGTATGTGCTGGTACAGAGAACAAGCTGAGCACCTTGTCGGATCTGGAGCAGCAGTATCGCACTCTGAGGAAATACTACGAGAACTGTGAAGTTGTGATGGGCAACCTTGAGATCACAAGCATTGACCGCAGTCGAGACCTCACCTTCCTCAGAGTAAGGACACATGATATAATAGAGTAAACTAAAAGACTGATTTGTATTTGCACACAGAGATTATGTGACAAATGTAACATGAGAGCCTCTGGATTGGTAGCTTCATGTTTCTGTGATTAACGCAAACACACCATATCCTGTATAGAATTCAGTAAAAAAAGAAAAAACTCAACAAGTCCACATACCTGCTACATGCTTTTTATTTTACTATAATCTCTTTTGCCTTTATATATATATATATATATATATATATATATATATATATATATATATATATATATATATATATATGACCTTTTGCTGTCTTCACTGCCTCTTATGACATAAGAGGCAGGGGTCCAGGGTTAAATCCAGAAGGTGAGAAGTATGACAGGATCAACCTATTCCTCGGTCCTTGCAGCCATTGTGTCTCTATTACAGTGTTGGAACTTGGTAGGGTTAGGGTTACTGCCAAATGCCAATGGGCATTTGGTAGTGATGTATTCATCCATCCATCCATTTTCTTGACCCGTTGTTCCATTTCTGGGTCACGGGGGTCTGCTGGAGCCTATCCAAGCCCATCCCAGGCAAGAGGCAGGGGTACACCCTGGACAGGTCGCCAGTCCATCGCATGGCCACACTCAAAGACAAGCAACCATTCACACACACACTCACACCTACGGGCAATTTTAGAGTTCCCAATCAACCTCACATACATGTTTTTGGACT
>JAOWBL010000014.1:8158855-8173030 GCA_028564865.1 Zenarchopterus dispar | reverse complement strand
CGATCTAAACCCATGCATATTCAAGAAAACAGCTTTTGAATAGCTGTCCACTGTAGTGGCCACTATGCGTGAAAGGGTTAATGGTGATGACGCAGGCAGGGATTACTCTACTAACAAGCAAACATAACAATGTAAATCAATAGAGAATTTTTGAAAATAAAACCCGAAATGATGATACACATGAATACTACCTTTCACTCTGATCTGATGCACACATTTTCAGTTGCAGGTGAGGAAAGCCTGAAGTTCCTTTTGGGTCAGAGAAGTAATAATGTGGCGATGACAGGTTAGGAGAAGGTTATCGCAAGGAAATTTGCAGGAAAATGAAAACTGCCTGCTTTTTGGTAAAATCAGCTGCTCCTTTTGACTTCTGTTGGTCTTTCGCATCTAACAATCATCACCTTAGTCTATATGTCCTGTGCTCAGCAATGCTAACACCATGCAACCCAATTGATTTCAGTGTATTTTGAAAAGGGGGTCTAGGGAGCTCCCTTTGTGTAATGCTGACTGCATAATTAGACTTATATTGCTGTGCCAAAGGAAAAAGGGAAACTGGTTAAGAAGGCTTTGTAGAGAAGGACATTCCCCCTACCCCCTAGGGCAAAAACAAAACAAAACAAAAAAAAATACAAGCTGTGTTTTCATATTTTGCTACTAGAGCAATGATTACAGTTATTATGACAGAATTTGTTCCCATCAAGTCTAAGTAATGGGGCAACTTGTCTTTGGTTGTGTATTTAGTTTGTTTGGAGCTAAATATCAAGATTGATCAAACGTACGATAATGAAAAAAAAAAGTCATTAAGCTTTCTGCATTATGCAAAGCAATTCAGAAAACACCCCCTGTGATGTGAAACAAAACTGAGATTATATTAACAAAGAGGGAGAAATGGATGGTAAATGGCTACCACTAGACTCCTACAGAGGCAATTGGCCCTACTGACTTCGATCACAAAAGGTGGTAGAGCTGTGCACATCTTAATTTAGGTGTGCTGTGCATGGATAGGGGTATTTCAAATCCAACTGTGATTGCTTTGTACATACACAGAAATAAATTTGCAGCTTGTGTTGTAACAACATCCTCCACTCAACTTTAGTTTACATTTGCCTCTTGACAGCATCACGTGTACAAGCTAACATTACATTCAGGCACCATTTACGGGTTGAGGTTGAAAGTCCATTAGTACAATCCCCTCTTTAGATGCCCACATTACACCACCAGTCATTTACAAAATGTCTCCCTGTGGCACTAACTTGCTAGGGTCCTGCACCTTTTCATGGTTGGCAATTAAAATGGGTTAATTGAAGATGCTAATTAGGAACATGAAGTGCCAAACAGCAAGGGAGCCAAAGGGCAGGGTGCAGTATGTATTTTTAGGGAATATTATTATTATTATGATAAGACACATTAATAACATGCTTCCCCAGGGAGGGAAAAAAATCACCTTGAGGTAGAGAAGAAGAGAAGTAAGGAAAAAAACTCTGTGTGCCCCAGCTTAGTATACCACCTGTCTCTGGGACGTGATTGAAACTGATGCCTGTGCACTGGCTCTTTCTTTTGAAGATAGCCAACAGATTGATGGCTGCCTCCCAAAGCCCCTCAAACAGCTTTAGCAGTAAATAGAGTCCATCTTCCAAACTGCCTCCACGACAGATGAATCAACGCTTGCACAGTGATTAATAACTGCTTTTCAGCAGTGAGACCCCCCCCCCTCCACACACACACACACACACACACACACACACACACACACACACACACAACCCTGTCCAACATATGCACATTCTCACCAACGTCCCAACTTTGAGCTTAGACCACAAGAATTGTTTGCATCCTCAGCCTTTAAATTCTTGCTAAATCCATATTCTTACTTCTTTGAGTTGTTTTGCATCTTATTATGAAGAACCTGCATTTGCATGCAAAGATTCAAATTGCAAGTTGCACCTATCTAGCAAGTTCATGTGTGCTTGTTGGTTTTGGGATTAGAACAAAGAAACCCAATACACAGTTTGCATGTTCCTTTTCCCTCGTGACAATTCTTGTTTGAACCCACAAACATCTTTGGGATTATGAAATATTAATTTTCCCATCTCTCCCTCTCCTAATAGTGTCAATTGTAGGAACCCAAAACCACACAGGGAAATAGGCTTGTTTGTATTGCCACTGCAATCATTTGTAAACATATCATTTTTCAAATCAAAATGAAAGTGGTGATCAGATTGCTTATCAGCCCAGAACTGGTTCATTGACTTCCCACCTATCGTGTAGTAGTAAATAAATAATGGAGTTAATTTCTGCAAATACAATTATTGAATATTTTCAACAGGGTTTGGGCCTTCAGTCTAAAAACAAAAGCCATTTTGGCCTCGTGCTATCAGGATGAAAAATAAGTAAATATGATGAAAAGATGTGAAAATTGATAATGATTGTATTTGTGTTACAATTCCTCTTTTTAAGATAAGAATAAGTGCTCTGCATTTTTTTTTAGTTTCCTCATTTCCCCACTGATCTTATTTATATGTTTTTACATGTTTTTCTCTTCAGTAATTCATTTTCCTTCCAAGTGCATGTCAGTCACTTTGCAAATACATTTTGCAAAGCGATGGTATACACAACTCTACTAGTTTTAAAAAGATCTACACCCTTAAGACATTGCGTGTGAATGAGCAGTGTAAACTAAAATTATTTACGGCAGATGTCCTCGGATCCCTTTAATTTTATCAGTGTTTTAAGTATGTAAAAACAACTGTTAAAAATGGTTTTAAAACTGCTGAAAATGTCATTCCTCTCACTTATATGCTTAAAATAGGACTTTTAGGAAATGATGTTTTTTGGTTGGAAGTGCGGTCCTCAGTGACAGTTCTATTAAGCGTGCACTTGACAATACACTTGTTCACATAAGTCTCAGCTGTCATAGTGGCGTTTGCCAGACGGAGGCCACAGTGTGTGCACCAGTGAACAGGGATGGACTAATGGGTGCCTAAAGATTACAGATGTTGCCTAACTTGATATAGAAAATCTGTGTCTTTATGATTTACACAAGGGTTCATGTGTACGAAGCTCAAAACTGTTCCATTTAATAATTTCTAGCAAGTATGTGAGAGAATACAAGGTTAGAAAAAGGTTATGTTTATGGCATCAGTGTCCTATTTTCCTGCATTATCAATCTCAGTTGATTTAACCTTGCTTTTATTTAGTGTGAAGGCAACAGTGAAGGGTTTATAGGGGTTAGAGAGAGAGAGAGAACAACATTTTGCTTAAGGAAAATAAACATTCAATACAGGTGTGGGAACACTAGAGCACTGTTGGACTTTTTGTGTGCTGAAATGTAATGTTAAAATGTGACGGATGGATGGATCAATCGATGGATGGATGGAAATATAAATCCTACACCAGAGGCTTTGGGGTACACCCTGGACAGGGTGGGCCCCGGCCTTTTGTCTGAAGCCTCTGGACAAAAGGCCGGGGCATTGCAGGTCACATAGAAGAACTTCCACAAACTCTAAAACATACTCCAAAGGTATTTTATCCTAATATGCACATCTTCATGGATTGTGAGAGGAAACTGGAATACCCAGAGAAAAGCCATGAAAGAGCAGGTAGATGAAAGATTAAAATATCCACAAAATTCTCTTAGGTCTGTTAATGTATGTTGACATGTGACAGACTGCCAAATAAGCAGAGATTTCTGATATAATGGTCAAAGCATGAATGTGCATATGTTTTAGTACTGCCAACTCATGTCAAAAGTAATATGAAAGCAGGGAAAGTGATCTGCTGCATGAACACAAAGACAATATCTCAAGTCTCCTGTACATTCATCATATAATCTCCCAGCTTCTATATGTTATTGTGATTGGAAAAAAAGACTGCTTCTACTCTTCTTTTTCTTTTTTTTAATGTCATTTTATTCCGTAATCTTTAGAGCTATGTGGTATGTTAATTCAAATGATTCACATTTAAATCAGAAAACTTGATTCTGATTTAACTGCAAAACTGTAAGGCAAGTAAATATCCTGTATTTACACTTTATTATTTTATTTAAAAAATTCAAGTGTCAAGACCTTGTCTTGACTTGGATTTAAGTTGGACAAGTGTCCAAAGGTCTATGTCCAATCACAAGCACCCACTAATCAGCAGTAAGCTTTCAAGAAAGTAATGGGATCAAAGAAGTTGAAAGTTCAGTCTTTCTCTGGGTAGAATATTTTATCATCAATCTTCAAGGAAATTAATGTCTTTTTTTCTATATGAATGATTTCATTTTATTTTCTGTCCATATTCATCAAGCTACATGATTAACCGTGACTGGTTTAATGGTTGATACATCTGAACAGATGCCAGATATTTACAGGAGACAGAGGACAGAATCAAATTTAAAGCATGGCATACTGTGTAAATAAATTGTATAATGGAAATAATTGAAGTGATTAGCGGTGAAGATTTCTTATGTTTAGTTCTCAAATGAAGCTCATTGCACATTGTGTTGTTGTCTGTTAATATTCTGTGTTAAATTCGACATGATTTGGCATGATTTTTTTTTTCTTTTCAAAAGTGGACAAGATTTGATCACATTGATTCAACATCTGTGACATGGTGTATGGAAAAATACCACAAAAGCATAATAATATTGTTGAAAGCTTTTTTTCAACAATATTATTTAAACCATACTAACTAGTTTTAGCGTCATGGTTCCACTCCTCCAGGTTTTTCGTAGGATGTTCATAAGCATTAAAGTTTTGCATTGCTCACTTCTGATGTAGAGCAAATCTTAAACGATGTGGACTTGGCCAGAGATAAAGATGGGAAAGCAAAATAATTCTGCTCTGATCTGATTCTTTGAAGTCACAATACCTAGAAAATCATAACATCTCAACAAATGACACTAAATTGAGAGGGTTGTGTTATATTAGAATATATTAGAAATATTAGAATTTTTGAGTTCACTTTAAACACTTAAATCTATTCTTCAAAACACAGACGTATTTAAATCTTTTCCTCTTTAAACAGCAAGAGGAATATTTGAAAATGTCTTTTCTTCAAATATTTCAATATTCGCCTCAAAACTAATACACAGATAAATATGAAAATGATTCTTGTGTACATGGGTAAGCTTAACTCAGTGTTAGTACTTTGTCTCTATTCAGCTGGGGATAAACACAAATGAGTTGCTCAGCTGTACGTCAATATTAAAGTACAATTCAGATTTTAAAAATTTGGAAATAGGACGCTTAGTGGTCATTTACTTTAAATAAAACCCTGCACAATGAGAAACAAAACTTCTTTTGAAGAGAATTGAAGAATGGTATTTAGAAACACTTTTAAATTGGGAACTTGAGTTCTTGTTTGATATCAGGTGAAATGGGCTGCATTTCTTTTCAAGAATATTAAAAAAATATATGTAAGCATGTCACTTTAAACTTTATTATTTCAGGAGTTGGCTGTCTTTATATCCCTATATACAAATGAAAGGTGAGATATAAACAGCTAAAAGGATGTCAAGTAAGCATAAAAACAAATTCTCCATTAGCTTTCTCTTTAAATGCAACACTTCAAAAACGTGCTTTGAAAATTTAAAATATGCATTAGTTTAGCCTGTTGAAGCATGCTGCTGACCCTTGCATCCATACATTCATATTATAATTTAAAGTGGTTGTAATATCATGTGAAGTGTTCAACATGCACATTAACTAATTATTGTATTTTACAAGTTCAAGTTCTATTCTTGAAGTAAATTAAGTCATGGTAATTTACTATTGATTCTTGTGCTGTTTTAAAGAGTGCATATGCAATTGCCAATTCCCACAGAACATAAAGGCAGCATTTTTTTTTCTCTCCTCTTCCCTTGTCTCATATTTCTTTCTGAGTGGCATATTTGTCCCTCAGGCGCCATCAATGCCCTCCCCAGCTTGCTAATTCTGATGCAGCGTTAGATGAGCGGAGATTACGTTGGCCCCATGCTCCACAGCAAACTCCTTCAATATTAATGAAGACTGATGAAGTGCTTGGGAGCCCCTGTCTTTCAGCCTCAACCCAGATTGGATTGACAGTTGCAATTAGCGTCTCCTCAAGTTCATTTCCATCATTTTAATTTGACACAAAGAAGGACAGTGCACGGTTGGAAGTGACACCACTGACAGGGAAAAGTCCAGAGGAGAATGGTTAGTGAAAGGAATCAGGAGGAAAGAGTTTGACCGAGAACTAAACTGAGAGGTACACTGCAAAAAAGAGGTGCGTACTTTAGCAAACAAAGATGTTTCTTGTACATCTGAAAAGATTCTTTACAGATTGCTTTTCAGGGCCACCACTTGACACAAATCCACCTAAAGAACTCTGTGGCACATCTACATTCTACAGCACGTTCTATCTCTTTTGAAGTTCAGGATGTTTTTTTTTCTTTTAAAAAGAGTGTAACTTCCAGGGTTTCCGCTGTCACCAGCAACAGTCACCAAATGAATAGCTTGTCAGTGTGTCTATGAGAAAGATGAATGTGTGAGATATAGACCCAGCAGTACCTGAAAATGAATCAGTCTCTAACCTTCTGTAGAAAAGAAGCAGTGGCTGATAGTCAGAGAAAGATGATGTGTCATGTTTGTGTGTATCACTGCACAAATGCGGATATACATGAGACTGTGTGCCAGGTGATATATGACATCAGAAAAGTTTTTCTTTTCCTCAGCGATATTCATTTTTAATCCCCTTCCGTCCAAATCCACAATTTGTTGTATCTGTCTGTGAGTCTGTTTCTGAACATGTTTGTACTCGCACAGCCTGCCTCATTGTACAACTGACAGATGCTGTAGGTGGTCTTACTGTCCCTTGCGCTTGTTCTTGGTGGATAAAAGAGTGGAATAAAAGGGAATGGGGAGGTTAAATGTCATCTGAAAGAAACTAAAGAAATAAAGAAAAAATTTCCTCTGCTTGCTCTATTTGCCGTCCCGCAAATGAGCCAATCCACAATTCTCCATTGCTACTGACCTATAGACTTTTGCAGGGCAATAAGGGCTGTGCTGACCTGGTTTGTAATGATAGTTACTGTGCAAAGTGAAACCTTTAGTGAATCATGGAGGTCAGAAAATTGCTGTTGCAATACAATCAATGTGCAAAAGTTTTATTCTCACTACACCTTTACCATCTAAACTTCATTGCATCGTCCCAAAAAAGGAAAAGACTACCATGTCTATCACCTCAAAGTACCATGTACGGTTTGGATGTTTTTAAGTAGATTTTTGCAGAAACTTGTCTTCAAGTGTGCCTTGTCAGTTTTATATATACGTTGGTAGATTTTCATTCACAGCCAGTAATAAGTGCAGTTGCTGTTGTACCGCTCCATCATTGCTGTATGGTGTACATGCAGCACCTCAAGTGGAGTACATTTCATCTGGAGCGACAACCTTGTATTTCTTTTTTCTTTTCATTAGCAACCTTCATAAGAAATTAGACTGCTGTGTGGAATTGGAGTTGATACATACTTTTCACTCTGATCTGAGAGATGGAAACAACGCTAGCAGAACACTATCATAAAGTTTTACATGGGACCAATATAAAAATAAAGATGAATTTTGTGCAGTTTGGGAAGTGGACCATGTACAAACTTAGAAATACAGTACATTCAGCTGTGAGTAGGTACTGGCCTTTAATTTTGAAAATCTATTGATATTTCTGTCACATACGTTTGACTGAAATACTACAAATGTATAAGTAGATCTTTAGATGTAAAAATAAGTATCATTGAGAGTTCTTAGTCAAATTCTTAAGTGCCACTGAAGATTATGATATCCTGGTTAGAACTTAGTTATGCCTAACAATCACAATACCTGTTTCATGCCTGTAGATACACATATATTGCACGTCACCACCGATTTTTCATTGTCATTTCAACCCATGCTAACCTTTTCAAATCCTTTCATTGCACTTGGCATTATGGGAAATGAAATGATTTGGATTATGATAGACATTCACAGTGGGGTACAATTTCTTGTAGGTAAAACACTTTAAAAGATGGACAAAAAAAAATACGAAGTACTAACACAACTTGTGCTAAAGGCTACCACAATATGACTTGAAAATGCCTTCTGGCTGCAAAAGCAGGCCAGTTTTTCACTGATGTTTATTCCAAACTTTATGTTTGCCTTAAATTTTACTCACACCTGTCTGGTGAGGCTTTGTATTGTGATTTTGTTGCACTAAGCTTCTACTTTCATAATATATAGGAATCTGTAAGTTTATTTTTATGACCAAGTATCAATATTCCATTCTGAGAGCCGGTGGGGATGAGGGAGGGTCATAGACGCTTTTGCATCCAGATTGCTTCAATAGTTTTAACGAGCAATTTCTTGGTTAGGATTAGAGACTAAAACTGCTTGGATAGGTTCAGGAATTAAGGCTACTTTAGAGTTACAAAACCATCTAACCTGAAACAAAGTGGTAACTTCAAGTTTGCAATTAAGTTTGCAATTATGTTGATGTGTCCAGTTTACTTTCCACTTAAGTTCCTTAACGTAAAAAGCAGAGATTTGTGCTTTATGTAATGTTAGCAGAAGAAAGAAAAATCATTTTAAAAACAATAAAAGAACCGGTAGAGAGATTACAGAGTCTCACCACAAACGAGGCAAGTGCAAACCACAAGGTTCCTCATTACTATGCATAGACTTATCAGCACAGATTGAATGCAGAAAAAGGGTTTGTTAGGGATGGGTGACCAAAATAAAGCCAGAGGAGATTATATGTGCAGGTGTTTTCAATAAGTACCATTATCAATTGGGTTTTGCTAATGAGGAGCACAGAGGCGGATTCCGGAGGAGCAATTCTCCTCTGGCCTTAAGCCTCAACACCACCCATTCTTGAAAAGGACTTTCTCATCTAAGTCCTCGTGGCTGGAAATTGATTTTGATCCTCCTGAGAAGTTGGTCTATATCATTCATGTTTTATTTATTTATTTATTTTTTTTCTGGGCTGCAGAGGGAGGCAGGTCTGAGGTCTGAAATGCATCGGGGCGGGCTATCCTCACAGCTTGGTTCTGCTTCTCCTCTTACCTGCCTCTGTATTCGGTCAGTCGTTGCTATGTCACGATAAATACTATCACCTCTCCCGTATATATTTATGTATGTTTTTGTGAACTTAAAATATTATAAAATGCTGAAAAGTATTAATGTGTCACTGATCTCTCCCTCTAAATTCAAACTCAACCATAGTACCTAAGTTGCTGATACTTGAACTTTATTCCTGCTGATTCCACTTGACAAGAACAACATACACTCATCATGTTACCAATTATTTTATTTATTTACCATCCTTCTGTCTTTCTTCTGTCTTTTCTTACTATATTTGCTAATCTAGCCTTCTTTTACCTTGCAGTTCCTGCTTTTTTCCCCCTTCTCCAACCCCTCCCAGCCCTCCTTGCGTTAACCAGTCAGTGTTTGGATAAAAACTCATTAGAATTACATAGCCATTTAGCTAAGTGACACGGGGTGTAATTGTACCATCCATCAATCGCTGTGTAATAACACACTCGGAGGAGTTAAATGTTGATTAGCCGTCAGCCAATTTCACCGGGGAAATTCACCAGTCTTTGGGAATAAATATCCAAGAGACATCAGGCGGGATGATGGGTGGCCATGGATGGTGTTCCGGTCGACAGTCGCTGACCCATGTAAGCCAAATTAATTTGGGAAGGCTAAAAACAAAGTGTCAAAGAAAGACAAAGTAACACTCTTTGTCTCTGGCTGTTGGTCTTTCTCACTTGCTTGTCCTGATTGTCCCCCACACACTCAATCTTATTGAACATGTTTCATAATTTTCAGGACCATGTGCTTTGTAGGAAAAGGATAGTATGGTTCAAATATTTAGGCCCTAAACTACTTGGTTACGATTAGTGAATAAGAGAAAATTAAATTATGATTTGCTTTATTCTTTGCTTAATTGTTTACATCAGAAAATATTAGATTTATATGTCCATGGCTTACAAACATTGTGTAATGGAGAAAATTTATTGTGGGCACTGGGTTGCTGAAGCAGCTCAACTATACTTCCGCCAGACAACTCACATAATGAAAAATTTAAACATTTTAATCGTAAAACATACTTGAGTTTTGGCATTTAGGCTCCATTCAAGCATCATTTCAGGCTTACTGTGGGGGTGTAGAAATGAAATCCCAGGCCCGTAGAATCAGAGGCTACAGGTGGAATCTGGAAGGAGGTGGGATTTTCATTTAACAGTTACATCATGCTTAGCAGGTGAGATACAAGTGCTTCTTAATCCTTAAACAGAATTAACCCCTGGGTATTATTACATATGTTTCTGGTGTTATATCTATTCACTCACCCTGATGTGGACATAAAGGGTGTGTTATTGCTCTCATTTAAGATATCTTCTATCCTGCAACTTTCAAACAGAGATTACAGTTTAAAGATACACTAGAGATCCCCTCTTCATTCTGCCTTCACTCACAAGCTGGGCATTCACAGTATTCCCATGAAGGCATAACATTCAATAGTACTTTTACAAAGTACTATTGAATGTTCGACAGTGTCAAGACAATTCCGTTTCACAACTTCACCGTCCCACACTCAGCAAGAACTTTAAATATTCTCTTGGCACTGATGGCCTTTTTCATTCGAGGCTGAATAAAACCCAGCATCTGGCATTTCTAATCACTCCTTTCTATATCCAACTTTTGTGCACCTCTAGTGAATAATTGGAACGTTCATTAGTTTGTGTAGGCATGACTTGTTGTGGCTGACTAGCAGACAAGATTTTTATTTATTTGACTTAGAGACAGAACAAATAACTTTTTCTTTTTTTCCGTCACCAAAATTCCCTGCAATGTTGTCTGGAAAGGAAGTACAAAAGAAGCCAAAAAAGCAAGCTCACACAAAGGTGCTGTGAGATGATTTTGTTTTTCTGTTAACAATGAGTCATATTCTTTCTCAAAGTAGATGAGAGAATAACTTAATTGCTTATTGAGCTGATTACACTGTTTCATGCAGATAATATCCCACTGCATAAAAGTGACATATCACAGACAAAGAAGTTACAAAAAAGAAGGGAAGGGAGATATTAGAAACAAAAAAAACAAGATTTAAAAAGAGTTGCTTTTGGGGAGAATAATTATAGCTTTTACCACAAAATAAAAGCAATGTGTGGAGCAGTTGGTGCCAGCTCCACCCCTTTGAGACACTGTGTTTTGATATCTAATGGACCAGAGACGACTACTGTAATTATTCAGGTTTTTGTCCAGTCCTGTGAACAAATACCTTGGAAGCAAAAATTACTGTAACTTTTTAAAAATTATTATTGTTATTTTACATTTATGGAAAACAGGCTTACAAATGAAGTGCTAAAGAGACGGGTTCACTTTTGGAACACATTTTCAGTGGCTACTCAATGCACTGCGGGTTTTGGTAACACCATCCTGTTTTCATGTCGCATCTCAGAAAGTGTAGAATTGTGACCCCAAACCAAATTATTTTACCAAACAAAACCAGTTATTTTCCTCAAACTAACCAAATGGAAAAGGTATACAGCAACCACAGACTGTGGATATAAAAAATAATAATGCTTAAAGCAGAATTCAGTAACTGGGATGAAATTACTTTCATATTTACTGAAACTGTCACCATCACACCACAATAGTCCGATTCCTTTGGGACTTCCTTGTGTTTCAGATATGATTTGCAGAACTCCTCTGTTCTTGTGTAAAAGCAACGATTATAAACCAGGAAGAGTCTCACACGGGTGTCAATCACTGCCACTTCCACAGTTACTCAAGCAACCAAACCACCACTGTGATTTTCACAGTTGATGGGGTTACCAGGCTACCAATTTTATTTTGAAATCCCCTGTCTGCACAATACCTTTTCCTTATTTAAATTACATATTAGAAGAGAGTTTGGAAAGTCTCTTTCTTTTCCCCACTCTTACCCACAGATACATCCTTGTCAGCTGCAGTATTTCACCCTCATTTTGTCACTCACAGACAGATGGCGGTCAAGTTAACAACTGTTAGTCAAATTTGCTAGAGCTGAATTTGAAGAAAGCTGTGTCATGATCATTATAGTAACACACTAATACCATTACCGCTCTGTGCTTCAAGCAAAGAACGGGTTCTATGTTGCACAGAAACTTATGTTTGTTCAAAAGTTTTTTTTCACATATCCCAGTAAGTGCTTTTTAGAAGAGAAAATAATTGCCTTCTGAAAAAGTCTAAATATCATTAAATGTAGTTGGCGACAAGGTAACCCAACAACCATTCATCTCCTTGGTTGATGTAAAGTCTAAAGAGAGAAGTATAAGGGGTTGAATCAAAGTGCTGCACATGGCCCTATACTAGTAGATTTTACTTTAGCAAAACACAAATAAAGAAAAAGGGAAAAAAAGCAACCATGAGGGAGGGGCCCTGTGGCAGAGTGGCGACCTGTTTAGTGTGTACCTCATCTCTCACGAAGTGACAGATGCGATAGTCTCCAACCCCCTCATGAAGCTGAGGGGGTTGGAGATTAAATTGACCCCTTATAACACCAAATTTCAACAAGCCTCACATGCTTCAACCCTGCGCCAGATGCAAAAATATCACACTGCGTGGCTACACTTAAAAAATCAAAGAAGGTCCCACTGCTGCTGCAGCATCCATTTGTGATGTAGTTAACTCTTCACCATAAAGTGCTGCAGGTACTCATACAGGAGATGTCCATTAAAACAATTAAAATATTCATCATTTTTTTCTTCATTCCAACTTGTTCTACCATATGTCCCATCTACTTAAGAATAAACTTGATAACCCTCACAGACTCACAAAAACACAAGTAAAATGAGCCCTGGGAGTTTTTTTTCAGGCCGGCAATTTCCACAGTGCATGCATGTGCTTATATTTACTCCTCTGAATGGTTCATTCCAATTAGTCCATTTGTTCTTTGACCTATAAAAGTATGTGTACTAAGATGCCTTTGGATGTCTCACCACCAACCTTGCTTTTACTGTCAAAATACAATCCCAAATTTTCCCCTGTTTCCACCTGTAGGCTCTGATTCAAACGGGCTTGGGGATATTGGGTTGACCCCTTGTATTTCTGTATATAAGCCTGATAAACAATGGTTGGATGGACCCTAAATGACAAACCCAAGTATGTTTTATAATTAAAGTGTTTTAAAAAAACTTCACTTTACTTATCTGACTGAAGTATGTATGAATTCAAAACTATGCAGAGCATCTGTCTCCACAGGGATGAGCAAAATTGCTAATAAAAACAATTTTTTAAACAAGTCTTTCTGATTTGTGCACAGAATAAATAAAAAAAATTAAAAATGAAATATTTCTTTTTAACTGGCTTTTAAACATTTGACTTTCCTTTGAATTTAACATTAAAAGCTTCAATGTGTTGACACATCAACATTTTTTATCAAATGTTTTAGATGCTATAGAAGGAGGAAAACAAACCAAACAGATAAAAGAACTGGAAATTACAATATATCATTCAACTGTTTCGATGGGTCTTTTGTCCAGGAAGTATCTGTCCTGGCTCATCTCATTAGCAGCATTTCTGTATGTGAAAAATTACACTTCAGCCAGTGAAGTGTTTGTCAAGATATATTATAATCAGAGTTGATGACCAGTTTGGATTCATGAGGATTTCAGATTACAAGAAAAAGATTTGCCATGCACTTAAGTTGAATGCAATCAAATGTAGCATTTCCAGTGGTCACGTACTTCTAATCAGTGTAAATGTCCCTTCTTTTTTCCCTCCTCTTTCTTCTTTTTAGTTTGGTTTTGATCAAATTTTGCAAAAGATGTAAGAGAATTTTACAGATAGGTATGCATGTACACATATGCCATTGACATCTGTCTTAATTTTTTGCAGTATTGTATGTCCCTAAGCTATGGTTTTATTTTCTGCAAAACAGAATTGTCACCTTCATTGCTGAACACTATTTGCAAGCAGCATGCAAAGAGTCAGATCAGTATAGCGATGTGCTCTAATTTCAGTGTAACACTTTAGCATCTTAATTAAACATGATTGTTATCTGGGTTTGTTTAATTCTTAGAAATGCTGATGGGTCTCGCTGCCAAGTAAAACTCCACAGACTGAATGCAGCCACTTCAAATGTGTGTGGTCTGATTGTAGAGCGATTTTGGGAAAGATGATCAGAGTTGATGCTGGAGTTTTCCTCGTGGTGGATGGC
>JAOWBL010000014.1:8144341-8158755 GCA_028564865.1 Zenarchopterus dispar | reverse complement strand
AGAGAGAGAGAGAGAAAGAGAAAGAAAGTGAGCTTATAGCCAAGTGGGTCAGAAAACTGATTTCTTGGTTCCCTGCGGAGACAGCAAGACCTTTATCTTCAATTTCAGAGATTTCCTCTGTGGTCAGAATAGGAGGCCACATCACCTATTTCTCCTCTGCTCTTTTACTTGTTTTACTGGGCCATCACTTAACTCACTCAAGAAAAGAAAGGATATCTTTTTTTTTTTGCTTCTTTGTTTTTTGGGTTTTATTTTTCTTTTTTTAAAGGAATTTATGACACCTCCATTGCCATTCCAGCCTTTCATTCTTTTATAGTTTTTTTTTCTGTATCATCAAGTGAAGTTCTGTTTTATCATTTTTTTTATTGTTATCTTTATGGTTTTATTTTCTTTGTTTTTACTTCACATGAATAAAAAATAACTATATTATTTATGTTTCAAAACGAACTTGAGTCGCTGAAATTATATTCATCTTTTTGACAGTCTCATGTCAACTGAATGAATGCACGATCATACAAGTATTAAGTAATTGTTTTAAAGCCTTGTGATTGTATATTTTGTTTTTTTATTTACCAGTTTGATCATGCTTGACAGAACATAGACATGTTCTGATTTTCAAAAGCCCCTCATGATCATCGCACAACAATCATCACTGTTTATCATCCTTTTACAGTACTTGATTTTTCATTGCTTGATTTTGGCTCTTGACACTGTAGACACTGTGACACTGAAGGCGCTACTCCTAAAATCACTTAACTGGAATCAGATTAATAGAAATCTTTCCAGTTCTCCCAAAGTGGCATGCCGAACTGGGATAACTACAATGAACCATCACAGAGGAGGTATGAAGGCATAGATACTTTGCTGGTGACACTAGTGCTTATTAACAAATGAATTCAGGGCAAACATAACCAGAATTGGCCACAATGTTTTTCGATAGCAATCTCCTGTTCTATGTGGGACCATCATTTCTTTTCAATAACTTCAAAATTAGAACTTAAGCCGAGTGTGGAAAATACAGTCAAAAAGTGCAAAGGTTATGTAGGAACAGATTTAAACCTGTTTATTTTATATCAATTCCTCAGGAATGTGGTTAATGGATTAGTCAGCAGTGTGTAAATATGTTATTGGAGCAAAATGTCACACAGTCCATGAATTCTGTGCAGGATGTTGTGTTGACTGAAATTTCAGATAAAGAACAATTGCTTCTTCTTACCTTGACCTTCCAAATTTATAGAGCCATGGGGCCTATCAGCATTTATTAGCTAATAATGCTTTTAGGGCCAGTAGGCATGGTTAAGACTCCCCCACAGCAACACTTATTCGTCTCAGTGGGGTACTGCTGGAGGACAGAAGTAACAGAACAGCCATGTGACAACTCCTCTGAATCAACGTGCCTGAGCAGACTTCCAATCTGACAATGTTAAGACAAAATAGCACCCCCAGAGGGTGATTGGTTTGTTATTTAAAGTCAACCAAAAAGGTAAAAGTAGCAACTGGTAAAACATTCTCCTTGCCAAAATAAATGAGCTGGAAGGTAGTTTTTTGCACTCTGTAGATTTTATTTTTTTAGTTTCAACCTAGGAGTAAAACAAGAAGAATTTTTTTCTTTCTTGTACTCAATGGTCATTTCTGCAAATTTGGTGAGAAACCGTTGAGATGTTTCAGCTTTAAAATAGCAGTTTAGTGTTTCTTTGTACCTTGTCAAATAGATAGTCAGTGCACCCTGCAGAGCTGCGACTGTAGATGATTTAAAGCTCTGCAAGCGTTCTTTAGATTGCCACACCAAAATAAAGGCACAATAGAGTCTGGTTATTCCCAAGGCTGTTCAAGTTGTTTTTGTTGAGTTGCGCAAGGTCCAAACTCTTGGAAAATGGTTAGAGGATGGCTGCTGTAGATCAAAGCAGAAATATAATCAACTGTGTGAGAGAGAGAGGTCTCTATTTTATCTTTTCTCCTTGCTTAGGGCTGAAAACAGACTGATGGTGAACTTCAAGTTGATAAAGGAAAATAGGGACTTTAGAGCTCGTGCTCTCCACTTGTTTTTGAAGAATAAATGAAACACAGGGTCTGATGGGTAACACGAACCTTTATTCTTCCTAGGGGGCAAAAAAAGATGCTTATTTTTCTGTGGACATGATGATGTCAAACTTTGTCTCTGGCCTTTTATTATAGCGTTGAATCAACATCAGGACAGAATAAAAAAGAGACTTTTAAACCACCAAAAGAATATTTGTTTCAAAGCTTTGTTTCCTTTCTAATTGTTTAGTTAATTGATTAAAGTAAGTCTAATTGAAACACAAAAATGATACGCTTTGGAGAACGTGTAGTACCGATGATTAATGATCTAACAGCATTGATGCAAAATGAAAATATCAATACATCCTCAGTAATGATTGTTATCAGGGGGCTTTTTTGTAGCATATTTTCATTTAAGGAAATATCCTTTAACTGTCTAGATGAAGCTAGAAATAAAATAGCTAAATAATGGTTTAGTTACTGGCTACAATTTGACAATAAAGGACATATTTATGGTAAAATAACATATAACATCTATTATTGATATCTACCTCTTGATTTGAATCAAACAAATCTATCCCAACATATTTTCTGATACTGGCAATCAAAATGTCATCTAGTTAATCAATTTAATATTATATCATGATAAAACTTTAGATTTACATCTCTACTACTTCATTCTTGAGCTCGTATTTACACAGCTGATCCCACCTTTGTGTCACAAATGCATCTTTGCTTGGTGGCAGAACTCGAAGAACACCTTGGATTGCTTCTGTAACTGTGCTTACAGTGATAGTACCAGAGTTTCCTGACACTGTAGTACATACAGTGGAGATAACGATGTTGGTAACCTGCATAGTACAGTCATTAAGTGACACAGGTGCTTAACCAAATCATTGTCTGAACAACAATCACAAACGTTAAGTTTTGTGGTTTGAAAGATTGATCTCCAGCTGTGGCTAGAAATTTGGTTTCTAGTTACTACGTCATTGATAAGGGAAGATGTTGTCAGTGGCAGGTAGTAACCGCCAATATTTATGTAACTATGAATAGCAATAAGTTTGAAATGAATAAGCCTGCAATGTTTGATATTGTTTTGTTCAAAAATGTCTGATGACTAATGAAACATATAACTCATCAAACAAAAAACACAAGAAAAAAGAAAACTCTTTAGCATATTTGACATTGGATATCATCCAGTTAAACAGGAGTAACTTGGGTGGAGTGTAGTTGAAACATTGACTCTGCCCCCTTTAAACAGCTGCTGTGAACATAAGCGTAAAGATATGCTTGAAAACACAGCTATGGGACAATATTTTAACCAAAACACGCAGATATTATTGTCACTAAGATCTCAGGAAGTTTCAGCAGCATTTGAAAAAGGTTATGGTAAATTATGCCTCTTTTATGGGAGTGCATATATATTCATATGAAAATAGTTACCATTAATGAATTTATCTTGAGCATCTCTATCATGAGGGAAACATTTGCTTCAGCTATGACCATGTCACTGTTTCTCTGTACATTGACCATGAATATCTATAAAATTGATGAAAAATTCTAAAAGTTATTTGCATCAATGATAACATAACTATTCTACCAACATCTGGTGCCACATTGTCCCAATTAATTGTTCTCCAGTTGTGTATGAAGTTTTTCTTTTGTTTGTTTGTTTTGTCTTTCAGTGTATTATCACTCAGTATTATTCAATTTTTTCTGTGTTGTTACAGGACTAATATTTTATTGTGTAGTCATTCAGACTTGCAAAGCATTGCATTATGTTATAATCCTTTAATGCACCATTAAAAACACTGTCGTTTCTATAGCAGGTCATTTTTAAGCAAATAAATATTCATACAGAAGTGCACAAACATTTAAAACAATGAAACATTACCAATGGTATAATGTATGTGCATCTAAACATACAAGCCCATATAGCCAATCTCTAAATTCATTCGTGTTTTGAAAATCGGTCACTTTTTAAGTGGGAGAATATAAAGCAGCAAAAACTGTGTGACCTGGCCACCAAAGATGTTTGACTGCCATGCTTGACTACGGAGCCAACTGTGGCCTACATGAATCAACTTGCAACTTAAGCACCATTCGCTCACACATCAGCTCACAGAAGGGGAGTGTGGGGAAGTGATTACTTGTGGATTAAGTCTTGCCTCGTCACAGATTTGTGTGGCATAATTAAATAATGGCTGCCTCACCCCAAAAGTCCCAATGCAGATAGACCCCTCAGCCCCGTCAGATCGGCACAATATTAACCATGACACAGGCGTAACCAGTCCATAATTAATGCTCTGAATCAATTGCAAATTAGTCAATTTGGAGAATTCCCCACAGGAGTCCACTCATTAACAGTGCTCTGATGGAGTTGCAAGTTCTCCTCAAGGGAAGGGGTGTCACTTAACTATTCTCATTTTGTATCTGTCTTTATCACTCTTTTCAAGGTAGGACTAGTAGGATAGATGGAGGATAAAATTGATGCCACTTTGGCATCACATTGCAAATTCAAATGTCAGTTGTGCAATACTTGATTATGGGTATTATCCAGGCAGAAAAAAGCGCAGAGCTAACTGAAGCTAATGAAGGTAGCTCATCTTTAGACGGTAGCTAATGGGTGTCATTAGTTGGCACTTTGCTCCAACCTATCTGGTAAGACTTTGTACAGTAAAGGTAAACCTTTATCATGTACTTTTAAAAACCTTGTACTAATTTGAATACTGATGATTACAGTTTTCACAACATATGAATATATAAGCATTTTCTAACCATAGCAAACTAAGCTGAATGAGCTATTGATGAAAATTGACAATGAGAGTAATTTAACTCATTTTCCTCACTTTTTATTAATGAGTGCCATTGCATAAGTTAAACAACGTGCCATTTATTTTCTTACTGCTGTTGAGAGTCTGCCTTTGTCATCTCTTCCTGCAGTAAATTGCACAAAAAATCCAGTGACAAGACTTTCTTTTTTTCATTCAGAAACTCTAAGGTGAAATAGAAGAGACTTGCCATAAGATAATGCGAGAGTTATACAAGCAAGAAAAACCAAGCACATAGATCTTATCTGAAAATCAAAAAAAGATATCATGATCCATTTCAAGGTGGCCCTCTGCCTTTTGTTTTATGGACATCTTGGACAAGCTCTTGCAGACCCACGTGACCATGAGTAGGAAAAAGCAGGTATACATGGTGGATGGATGGGTGGATGGATGGATGGGTCCATTCCTAAATAAAATTCATGAATGGACGTCTAAGGTTAAACAGTCCATTACTATTCTTCAAATACACAGTAATTAGTCATCTTGCATGTTGCTTACCCTGTGTACATATGAAAAGAAAAAACACTTTTTAACATAATCCTATCTAGAATTCACCACCACAAAGTAGAATGACTTTCAGTTTTTTTTAGTTGATGGATATGTACATATAGAGTAACCAGTTAAGTACTGTTTACACCCATTGATTTTCACTAAGAAGAAAATTGAAGCTTCAGTTGAATGAGCTTAATGAGGGAGAGAAATTTAAAACATATATATATATTTCTTTTAACATAGAGGCTGACTGCATTCAGTAATACCAAATCTGTCCATTTCAAATAAGCAACCGTTTTGTGTGCTGTTGTTTCATCAGTGTATATCAGTTCCTCTGTACAGTAGTTTGTAGATCAATGTTTGCTGTACAGTCAACGAAGTGGTTTTCCACTTGTCCCCTTTGAGGAAAGACCCATCCAAATCAGCACAACATTGTTTCATGTAATAATCTTTTATCTTTTTTGTATAGGAATTGGTGCATTTCAGCCAACAGAACTGAGAGCTTAACATCCTAAATTGACATTTCAGCCATGTGCTTTTAGTTTTGTCAATAAGATAAGATACCCTGTACAAAGGTAGAGAGTGGATTAAACAAAAGTTAGTCATTTGAAGTTTCAACACTCCTCGCAGGACTTTTGGAGCTGCTCTCTGACAGCAGCCTAAAGAGCAGGGAAACCACAACTTCAGTTGTGTAAATCAAAACCTGTTAATATCACGTATTTCTATGGGTTGTGGGTGTCTTTATTTGAGTCTGAGAGCATAACCACTGTGAAACAAGCAAAGATTAACTTTTTATTGTTCACATCTGAGCTCTCTGGCCTCCCAGGAGAAACACATGAGGAAGTGCTCTATAGCTCCATTCACTTAGAATCTGTTAGCGTTATACATAATAATGGATTTTTGGCTGTTTTTATTTGTGCCTTAGACCATGACCGCTGTGAAAAAAAATCAAAGATTAAACTTTTATTGCCCCAATTTTACTGCCTTCTTGTTGCATTCAGATCTCTCTCTCCTCATTAATTCTGGAGCTGACTCAACCGCCACAGCTCACAGTGCACACTGTGTCTTCTCAGTTGACTGAATCCAGCATGAATGTCTGAGTGTAAACGTTTTCACAGACAATAACAGCTATTCCTGTGGCATAACTTAAAGGAAACAGATTTTACAAGCTATTGCAGATATAAAGCTTAAAATTAGTAAAATTCTGTGTGTGTGTGTGGTGGGGGGGGGTCAAATGCTAGGAATATGCAACTAATCTAACCCCTAACCTTCAAGCCCTACCTTGAAGGTTATGAATAATCACAAAAATGCTGCAGTTGGTGATGAAATTTGTCCCCTGGAAGTTAGTGTAGCTCCTGGCGCTTGCTGTGGAAGCAGAGGGGGTCCAAGGAAATAACCTCCTAAAAGACCCTGATTCCTCGAAAAAGTAGCTTAAAAATGAGCCCCATCGAAAGGGCCGCAATGTGGCACTGAATATTTGAATAAGTATGAAAATTACACTATACATGAATGGAAATAATAAAGTAATCATCAATTATTATTTCTAATTTAACTTAATTTCTAGGAGACATAATGCTAATAGACATAAAATGCAACACCTGTTCTGACTGATTCTTGCATGCATGTAACATGCATACAGTGTTCTGCTGTCTATCTCAGTGGTTATGTTCAAGAATACCCCATGATAGGTGAAAATTTGTGATATAGTCAGACTATATAGAAAACATTTTATTTCATAGTACTTCTCCCAAACACTTTAAATGGATTTAAACACACTTTTAAACACACTGTAAATATATTTGTATGCTTATTTCAGAATCATAAGCTGTGAAAACCCCCTGAAAACACTATCGCTATAAACCTCTGATATCCGCGATATAGCAAGGATTCAGTGACAAAAAAATATGTATATTAATGAAAAAAAAATCCACAACATAGTAGACCACGAAAGGTGAATCATGATATAGTGGGGGATCACTGTGCTTTCTGTTTCCTGTAATGATTTGTATCTGTTCAGTGGAAACTCTTATTATGACTACTCCAACTATGTTTTCATAGATTTTTTTAAAAATCCAGTTTTGGATGAATATTATTTGAATATTAAGTACTGAGTGAAGCAACAATGTTAAAGGACAGAAACTATACAGAGACTACATGTGGTATTAAATGGAATCCCTCTTTGCTTCTACATTTCTCTAAGCAGCCAGAAAATTATTTAAAATGAGTTTCTTACACTTGTTTTTAATCTGGCTCTTCAAAAAATTGTGTTATTTGTCACCTTTTAAAGGAGCACAGGCAAAACCAAAAGGGGGCGGGGATAACTTTTTTCTTCACTAATTAAATTTAGAATGGAGATTTCTGCTCTAATTGTCTGGACTATAACTTGATGACAATTTTGCTCCCCAATGAGCCTTACTCCAAGGAAAGATCTCCAGTCTCGACACTAAATTGGAGGCAGTCAAGGTCCTCCTGCATTGTCGTTCGAGATAACACAAAGACAAATGTGATCAAGGCCACACAAGATGCTGGACCTGCCAGCCTGCCAGGCATTACTCACACCCTCCAGTTGGCCGTTAATGAGGACAGTTCGGCTCTGATAACTGTTGCTCATGTGGAGGAAGTCATACTTAAAAAAAATAAATAAATAAAACACAGCCAATCCTGGATACATTTAAGGAGTTCAGCCAACAGGCAACTATTGATCCTTTGACTGAGATGTGATTTCAGGCTCCGTGCTGCTGGTCTACTGCAGAGACTAGCTTGATGGCTTTTGTGGCCAAAGAAAAAAGAAATGGCACCAGACAACAAAGAGAACTTCAGCTGTAGCTGTGAAGTGATGCTTTCACTTTACACAAAAATAGGCAAAGAACCTTGTTTGATCAGACTTCTGCTTGTAGTTATGTGTATGTATTAACAAAAATGATGGTGAAATATGAATACATCTGCTTTTATACTTTGGGGGAAAAAATTCCTTAGGCAAAAAAAAAAAAATAGCTTCTTTCCCCAGCTAGAAGGTCATGATGTCTCTCAGCACATGCTATTTCAGTGGAGTTATAAACTGACTTGTTACAATTGTTAAAAACAACTGCCAAAAGCACCAATGTAATTATTCATAACTACTATATTATTTCACATTCTGGGCATTTTAACATAACATGAGTTCTGTACGTTGTTTTTTACTGAGCCAGTCAAGAATACACAACTTTTTGTTATTTTCAATACATGTGTCTGAAATTTAAAACTAGAAAAGGACAGGTTACTTTGTAAGTTAATATGAGAAATGTGAAGCTTCATTGTGTGAGCTAAAACTATCTGATAAATAATCTGAGAGGAACTAAGTGTAGTCGACCTGTTCCCCTACATAAGCCATCCACCTCAATCCATTAACCACAACAGTATAGTAACATGATTAAATAGCTCATAAACTGCTATGCTGGTCCACATTTTGACAATAAAATTTAATAAAATAAGTAAGCATGCCTTGCTTTTCTCCATATCCATCGCAATGCCAGGGTTCAACGTTTCACATGGAGGAAGTGCTAGTTAGAGGCGCGAGATGCTGTTTTCATGCAGAAGGGTTAAGTTTGAGACATTTCCCGCCATTTTTTTCACCTTTTCTCAGTTGTTGGGAGAAAATACAACAATTAAAGTGTAATATACCAGGTATTGTTTTTCTTCAGGTTTAATATACCTCATTTTGAGACCTGGTAAAGATAAAAATTATATCAGGTCCTGATACATAACCTTTCAAATTGAAAGAGGCTCTTCTTTTTGTTTAAATATTTCATGGGCACTAGAGGCCTTTATTTTAAGAGTGGAAAGAGAGGGGATTGTAAGGGAGACATGCTGTAAAGAGCCACAGGCCAGGACTTGAGCTTAGCAAGGTAGACCTTGAGCCTTCATATATGGAATCCCTGCACAGCCAATGTAGGCACTCAGTATCCCACATCCTCTTCTTACAGATGTAATCATTTAAATTGTGTGATAGGACCAGTTTCTGTGTCTCAAACATAACTGAACTAATATTAACATCTGTCAGCCAGAGAGGGAAGGGTCCATGTGTATAAGAAATATTATGTTTCTCCAGTGAGCACTACGCATGCCCAATGATAACTCAACTGTTGTTGGATTTTAATTTATTTTTTAGAACAGACAGAAGAGTAATTTTTAACTATGATAAACAGCAAGGGCATATGGTTATGAACCTATGCATCTACACAGGCAGGTACATCAGAGAGCTTCTGGTAGGACTGCTTTCTTCTCTGTAACACATTTATTCACAAAGAGACTCCCAAAGGGACTATCAGAACTCTACCAGACTCTGAGCCAAAATGGCTCCTGCAGGAAGCTACATTCTGTGTTTATTTTTGGTAGGATTTCAGTACAGTTTTTATTTAGAAAGCTGTAGGAAGCTTAGGCTGTTTGCCTCCACATATGTTGATTTGCCTCAATTCCAAGAATCTCAACAATGACAATGGTAAAGATAAAGGAAGCATGATACAACCACAATAACTTCACTTCGGGAACTTTCAGCAGGCTGACATAAATATGTATGTTGCAGTGGTCATGGTCATCAGATATTTTACATCGATTCAACATCTGTTTTGCCTTTAGGCAAAGTAAACTAATGTGAATACTTTGCCAGAAAATCTCTCTAAGTTGAAATCTACATCCCTATTGCCATTTGTTGTTTTTTTTCTTTTGTCATGTCTGTCTTTTCATATATGATTCTCCTCCAATTCAGACTGCTTGTTCTGTATTTGACAATTGTGGTGAATTCTGTCAATGATGCATGCACCTTGCAGGGCTTTTTTGTCATCGTGCTTTACAAGAAGACTGTCATTCTGTCGCAACCAATGATGCTCAAATGTGAACCGACCATACCCTGAAGAGGGACTTCTCAAAGTCAACCATTCTTGTCAATCTCATTAGGAAGCAACAGGCTTTTTAAATTTTAGATAAAAGCTCCACATTTATCAAATTTGTGAACAAATGTCAGAATGTTTTTTTGAATTTTTTTAAATTAATTTTGTTGCGTAAATTGAAGATTGTCAGCAATTAAAGAAAATAGGATTTAAGCCTGTCATCTAAGGGAATTATAGCCATAACATTAAAAAAAAACAAAACTTTTATTTAACAAACAGAGGAGCCTGTTTCTCTTCATCTTCCAAGTTTGGTCACTACAGACATGTTGTCCAAACAATAAACGACACTTCATATACACGTTATTGTGTTTATACAATCTCTCCTACACACACATATATCAAAGGTAGTATCACCTCCAGCTGTGTGAGATGGATCATATCATGTTTTAGCCACTCCAGAGGAAGTGTGGTGTTATGTAGAAGCTTCTGGGTTAGACTTGGGCACTTTGGCAGCTTAAACCAAAGCTGCTGAGTTTGAGTACAAGTGTAAAAACTTGTAAATTCCTTCAGAGATAATATTCTCACTGACAAATATTACCCCATGCTACCTTTGCAAAACTTGATCTATCCAAAGTAAATGGTTAACACACCTGTATCTAGATTTAATGTCAAAAACTCTGTATAAACAGCCCCCACTTCCTAAAAAAGGTACAACTGTAAGTAATATTTCCATTAGGATTCCAGTTATAGTGGAAGTGATCTTTAAAAAAAACTTAGGAGGATTTTCTTAGTTACACTTGTAGACACTCTATCCGGATTCTGTCTCTGCTTACAGATACAGATGCAAGCTCAGGCAGAGGATTTGTTGAAGCAATACGGCAATAGAGGATGAGGGCTTAGTGAAGCAAACCTTAAGCCCTCCCAGTGCACTCCTGTGTATCTGACTTCAATGACCGCAACTCTGCTTAGAAAATTTCTGTGCCTCAATATGTATGGAAATGAGAGGCAATCATGCTAACGTATTTTCTATCTCTCTAAACATGCTAATGGTGTCCATTTCTCCTCCTTCTCACCTAAATATTTCACCTGCACTTTTCGCTGTCTTTATGTTTCTGCTCTCGTAAAACAATTCTGCTTCCAATTATGTATTAAAATTTACGTAAAGCCGTTCCAGATACTTGACTGAGCTTCTTTTCCATGTGCATCCCTCGTTCTTCAAGCTCCTTTTCTTCCCCTAGTCTTTCTCCTTCCTTCCTTTCACTGACTCTATCCCAAAACCTTTCCCTCTCCTTCCTTTTTAGAAGTCAGGGACTGAAGGACTCAATTTCAAAACTCTGCACGTTTCAGTGACTCAAGTGAGGGGTTTGTTCCGCTGCCACACTTCCGTTCACAAATGCTCCAGCTTGGGGAGGACGGAGAAATCCCTGTTAATCTACTGAATCTGGCTCTCTCAGTCTCTTTTGTTCACTGTTGCTGAGATCCTTATGCACTGATCTTTAGGGAGGCATGTGAGGATGATTATGTCTGTGTGCATGTTTTTGTGTTGGGTGTTCATATTCAGCTCAGTTGGCGAATACATATTAACAAATGTTCATAAAGATGTTACACTATGGCTGGTTTTCTTTCACAAACCTGCATCAAGGTTGTTCAAAGCTATTTTTATTTGGAGAGATCCGGGACAGCACTGGGTCGAGCTGTTATATTTAGCAGGTAATTTCTGTATCTAATTACAGTGTCACAGGTTATGCAGTTTAATGCAAATAACTAAATGCAGCATCAATGTAAATGTAAAAATGATATTACATTGACACCAGGACTAAGACATTTGAATTTGTGTGTTGTCCACCTCTTCAAAATTTACATTTCAACTTTTTCTCTTTTTTTTTTTTTTTTTTGTTTGTTTTGTTTTTTTGGCCTTGTATGATAAAGTTTCCTGTTATCTAGATATATGTTTCTTTAAGGAGAGCCTGCTTCAAACTTTGCCTGGTGTTCGTGTGCAGAAAGCTTTTTATGTTGATCTGTGCTCAATGAAAGTGGTCGTGCATGGTGTAGCTTTGGCCATTAGCTCAGTAAGAGCCTGTAATCACTACATGTTGTTTTCCTTTTTTCATGCAGTTCATTATTGAACAAATAATCTGTGGGGAGAAAAGCGTTTGTATCTGCCATCTTCTTTCCTTCTCGTTTTATTTCCCTCTGCGAGACTGCACTTGGGAAAGTATTGATTTGGTTGCCTGAAAATAAACCAACAACTGCGTGAGCGGGGTAATAAACAGCCAAAGAAAAAAATATGTGTATGAAGCTCCCAAGAAGTGTGGCCTCTCAAGTAATTATTAGTTTCTGTATATGCTCAGATGCAGTTGGTTGCTCTTACTGATGTATGCCACCCTCAGCGTTTTGGCAGAAATAAAGAGTGTCGCGATTGTAGATGGGGAAGATGGAGCATACTGCCATGTCACTGTGCTACACAGTCTTGGGTGTAGTTGGCTGAGTAGCAGGGTTGAAAAGACCTTCAATCCCTCAACATGGTGCATGTGAGTCATTCAAAAAGGCCGCTTCCAACTCCACTGTATGCTCACTCTGATGACCCAGAGTACAACATGCTCATACTTCACAAAAGCTCAACATATTGTACTCAAGTGTATGCTCTACAACTTGTGATTTACACTTGGGAAAATCTAAAACTAGTTTTGTAGACCTGTAATCTATCACGGTTCAAATTTTGGAACCCAATGTCCTTATTGATGAAAATCATTAGAACATTTCCATTATCCTTTGATCACCTTCTCCAAATAGTTTCAAAACTGGTGAGGACTTTCACGGGCAAAGAAAATAAAAAGAATGGATAGTCACCAGTCATTCATGTAAACACACATAGACTCAGCAGACTTTGCCCTGTCTGGTTCTATAAATGGTAATCAGCATGCTACTGATGACAGAGCTGTGACTTCAGCTACATTATTGGTGGCTGATGGCCATGCTCTCTGACAGCTGTCAGTCGCCATGACTGTGCTGCTAAGGCCCTCCTTAGGACTTATTTGAGCTCAGTACATCAAATGCAACAGCGCTTCGCACACAGACTTGTTGATTATCAGCATCAGGGGAGTTGGCATGGAAAGACTTCTCTGACCGCCTGTCTGCTAATGACAGCCACCATGATGGCGGATGGGAGAAGGAGGACACAGCCTGTCACTTTGATTCATGCACCAGCAGCTCCGAATGGGTGGCTTCTTGCCAATGTCTCACCAGTCGTTATATCCCCCCTAAATGACATTTAAAGTGTGAAGCAATGGCTGTCCTTGTGGCTCAGTCACCCCAGGCCGAGCCCAAGCTATGAGCGCTGAACTCTGAGCCAAGTTTTGCAACGAGGTCACAAACCCTGAAGCAAAATGTCCTGCCTCGAATGCTGTAATTCAACTGGCATGATTGAATATGTGGAAAGTGACCTTGAAGACAGATGCTGTCAATGATCTGTTGTCAGTGTGTGACTTTCCTTTTAATAAGCCTTTCATGTTTGGCTTGTTTCTTTTGTCCAGCATTGTATTTTCTATTACTGCCCTGTTTTATTTTTCATGCATTTATTTTATTTAATGGAAAAATATAATTTTAAAGCATAGTTTTATTCCAATGTTGAATAATTCTCATAATTAAAAGCTAATTATACTCCCACCACTGTTCTAGAAATGTGAATTATCAAGGATACACACAAAACAAGGTTCAGAAATAGGACTCTTAAAAGCTTTCCAAATAAGTTATAATGTTATAGTTTTGTGACACTTGTCATTTGACTGGAGTTTTACAAAAGTGCAAATTCATAGAATAACTGGACACTTAAAAAAAAGTAAATCTATAAAACAAGTGGAGGATCAAAGGAAATACAGAAAATTATTAAATAAGAAAATATAGAAATGGAGAAAATGTTATACTTCAATAAACTGTTGAAAAACTTATTTTCAAAGAAAATTGTAGCTGTCGCTTTATGTAAATATCATTTTTATACATGTTAAAAAAACTTTTACTAGATTTTACAATTGCATTTTATGCAAGTGAATATCTTACATATGTATGCACATTTTTTAAAATTTTGATTAGCTGTCATCTCTTGATTAAAAAAATCATAATTTTAATGGATACTCATTTTGAAATTGCTTTTAGTAATAATCTCATAAAAAACCATTGTTCAGAATTGTAGACTTTTTTTTAAGTGTCC
>JAOWBL010000014.1:8129975-8140409 GCA_028564865.1 Zenarchopterus dispar | reverse complement strand
TCAATGATAAAATACAATCAAAGGTTAAAATAAATAATATGTAAAACATTATTGAGCACAGAAGAACCAGTGAGGGAACATGTTCCCACTATCAAAGGGCTCCCACTGAGACAACACTGGAGTTAAATAGTAAAAAGTATAGAAAAAAATAAAGGTAAAAATAAATTTTAAAAAATATGAAATAGATATAAAAATATTTTTTAATAAATCATAATATGAAAAGGCAAATAAATAAATAGTATATCTGCAATAAATGACAATAAAATGTGTTAAAAAACATAGCTACAAAGAAAATCTAAGACAGGAAGTCTAAAACAGGATCAAAACAAACAATAGTTAAAAGTCAGATTAAAATGGTAGGTCTTGGGCCTGTTTTTTTTTTAAATGTTAACAGTCTCTGCAGCTCTCAGGTGACTAGAACTAGGGCATTTTAAATGACAAAGAAATTTTTTCCAAAGTTAAAGATGTTTTTGGTGAAAAAGTTAGTTGTCATTGTGCATCAAAATGCGTTGTCTTTGCTGTTGTTTATTTTGTATGTTTATTTTCTCATCTGTGCCCTCCGGGCAAAACTCTGATAGAAAATACTCCGATATACACCTATGATCTATGAGAAAACAAGGAAAATTATGCATAAATTATTTAGTATTTGGCACAACAGATACAATTTATGTACAATTTATGTGCATTTTAAGAGGCAAAGAGTGGAAAGTGTTTTTAAATAGCATTTACTGCTTATTTCTCCTTGGTTATAAACTTAAAATCAGTCTAGGGAATGTGAAAGTGGCAATGTCATTGCTTTGCAGTTGGTGTTTGGAAAATTTGTTGTATATTGTAAGATTACAATTCACTTTGTGTTAAGATTTATATTTCTGAGTTAGAGGTATAGCACTGAGGCTCTTTCTCAACATTTTTCAAACCCTCCTTCTAAACAATTGGGTTTTCTCTCATTGTTCTGTTCAACTGTTCCTCCCTGGTGATTCCCTGAGCTAAAGGAAGCCACTCAGCTCCGTCAGTCTGAAAGTGCAGCAACAGTATTTGCCTGTGTTTCACCCCATCTTCTTTTCTTTCTCTTTTTTTTTTGCGCCATACTTAGGGAATTGCATTTATCTGGCACCAACAGCAGCTTTTTGGGGAGACAATCCTTTTCAGTGTGGTGCCAAGTTGAAGCTAGTGCTGAGGGAGCTGGGGCTGGACTCAACGACAGGCTGCTGTTTGATGTGCCATCCGTGGCCTTAAGCCATGAAATGAAGGGAAGTTGTGCACAAAAAAAATGTGCTCGACTTCATAACTCTGTGTACTATGGAATAATATTCTCACTTTTAAGTGACTGGAAAATTGTTTTTTTTTTCTGTTCTGTAATGTTTTTGAAAGACTCAGTGAGCAAGCCTCACGAATATCTTCAGGAAGCTCATCACACCTTTAGGATATAATGTGTGGGCAATCTTAAATTGGATTGTCATGTTGGAGTTTGTTTGGATGAGACTAGAACTCATTTTTCAGTTAGTCTTGGGCATGTGACTGAGTATAAGTTGATCCTGGTGATCTTAGAAGGTTTATGTTTGATTTGTGATCCCAGATGATGTCAGATTCCTCTGTGACTTCTTAATGGCATTACCAGCTCAGATGCGGCACCTGTTACAGTAGCACTAGAAGTCAAAAGCAACTACCAGCAGGGAAAAGATGTGCAATGACTTGCAAAGAGCCCAGGTTATGTTTAAAGTCATTCTTTGAATGCCTCAGTGACAGAAGACAATTTAAATTCATAAAAACATCCCAAAAGGTTCCACAAACACTTTGAACAACCATCTTTCCAGACACCTCTCCATATGAGGATGAATGGATTCATTTTCATTTTTTTCTTTTACTTTTTTAAATTTTTAAGGCAATGTTACATGCGGCTATGAGAAAACTATAACTTTATAAGGAGTTGAAGAGTTTGGGGCTGTGCACCAACTTTCTTTTATATAAAATTCACTTATAATTGTAACTGTGCAGGCAGTGGCCCCACATGAAGTGAAAGATCACATTTCTCTGTAGCTGAGTACAATATAGATCATTACTGTATTAATACTAAATAAAAACCTTTATGAGTAAAAAGCCAATCAGAGTTAGCTTTTTGCATCACAGATTGTTAAATAAGCTACAATTATTAGAAAACAAATATTGTAAGGTGAAATAAATATGAGTCACAGTGACAGCTGGATGGCGATGAATTGGCAAGAAAAATTGCTTAGAAGACATACATTTTGATTACGAAGGAACTTTGCAAACTAATACAGGTGAGGATAGAGAGGGCCATTTAGAATCATGTCTAAAAGTGTAGACTCCTTAAAAACCTTTTTATCAACTCAACTCTTTAAAAATAATGATATACTTGACTCTGAGGTTGAGTATCACAGATTTGTGTGTAGTTTGACCTGACAGGTAAGCCCGCTTTTGCTGCAGTTGTCATTACTCCAAAGTGTGCCGCTGGAGAGAAGTCAGCTTGAATCTTCAGGATAGATTTGCAGCTCTACATCAAGCAGCAGAGATGAAACTATTTCTTTCCTCCAAGTGCTTTCGTAAGTCTCGGGCTAGGTGTCTCATTCATTACAAAGTCTTTGATGTTGCTGTCATATTAGTCCATCGTTTCCCCGCCAGGAGCTCCCAGGAGAAGTGTAAAATGATCAATATAATCCATAAGCAACATATGGAAGAGGATAAAACTTATTAAGTACATAAGGGGGCTAATCGAGAGGGGGCACAGCAAAGGACCCCCTCAGCGCAAAATTCCACACGCATTTCTATTTGGGTTGAAATTGCCTCTGGATGAAATCAATTTGTTGCTAGTATATTGTGGCATTGCACTTATTGATTTTTTTTTTCTGGTGCACTCTCTGCGAGCTGTGAATGGACTCTCTGGATTCAAGGGGGGACTGGAGGATGGAATGGTGGGGGGCGTCTTTGGCTGAGCAGGGATAGGACTCCCTCTGATGCACCTTTCAATCAAGCTTAGCTAAGTTATCCTCATGAATATGAAATATAAGGCACAGTCAAGCCGGGAGAAGTTTAGGGATGGTGTTTGTGCATGCAGGAGCATATAGAGTCAGAAATATAAATGGCACATGGGCTAAATGGGGGGAAGTTTAGTTATTTGTTGAAATAAGTTTTTTTGAGTCCAAAAAAATAACTTTAAAAAGTGGTAGAGTGGACTAAATGTTCATCTAAAGACCAACATTTGACCCTGAAGATGCAATCCTTTTTTTTTAAAAAAAAGGCTTTTTTTCTTTTTGCATGTAAGTGTACCTTTTGATTACTTCAGAAGATGCTTCACATGTGCATCCTTTGTCTTGTTTGCTTGTAAAAACAAAAAAGGTTCAAACAGAGCTGCTCCTTAACATTTACAAAGTTTCTAATCTGTATTTTGACACATGTTGACCCACAGTGCTGTCCTTTGTGCTTAAGCAAAAATTGTCAGTACTTCTGTCTGAATTTGCATGAGCTCTGGGCAGCCTCTTTGCTTTTGCAGGGTAATTACAGCCTACTTCCCAGGCGAAATAATAACAGCCTCAATAAGGAGCAAAACACAAATGAGCTTTCTGATTTAACACATTTTAGTGCCACTACCCCCTCCATTTCCTCATTTCATCCAGTGTCTTTTTTTCTCACATTTGTTTAGTGTTGTTGATTCTTTTTATTTTTTTTAACCACCCCACGCTTGCACCAAGTCTGTCTAAAATGAAGCATCCAATCTGAGGCCCCATCTGCTGAATGATCCTCTCTCATCGTATGCATGTACACAAGCCTGAGTTTTACGCCAAGGCGTTATCCACTTCTTCATGGCCCATCTGCTCTCTCTTCATTTTCTGTCTGTCTTCCATCTCTTTATCCCTCTTTCTTTTTCTGTCATATATCAGTTGGCTGTCTTGATTTGTCTCATTAATGCCTTTCACATAAACACATAAAATGTTGTGCTGGCACTACTTTTCAGCGTATACAAGACTGTTTTCGGCACTTGAGTCTCTCTGTGCTCTCCAAAGGCCTGTGCAGTGTGGGTATCATCTGCTGAACATGTCCTGCTCAGTGTCGTGTGACAGCAATGCATAAGGGAGACACAGAAATGATGGAATGGGGCAAGGTGAAAAGGACGGTTTGAGTTGGTGCGTTTCCCCCAGACGAGGGACTCCTGAACAAGGGGGCATAAAGTTAGTGCTGTCTTCTGATCCCCAAGACTTTCATTCATCGTCTCAGCAACTAGGAAGCAAAAGAGCAATTCTGACACAGTAGGCAAGCCAGATTGCTTCAGTGCACGTCCCCAGAATTCAGCTGAGCCTCTTGCCTGGCAGCCCGCAGACCTCAGGTCTCCTTCAATTGTGTGTCTAATTGATTACTTCCCATGCAATTACTCCTGTGTCACACTCAATATTTCACCGCTTCAGGAAGGGGGCAAGAGGGACTTCTTTTTGAAGGACGACATTCATATTGTCACATTTGTGAGCTGCTAATGTGGATCGTGAGGAGGCACATGTTAAATTGAAGTCCGGAACAGGCTATCAGTGGTAGTTGGTGGTAATTGATTGCAGTGTAATACAACTGTGTGACAGAGACAGTGAAACCACTGGAGTCCATCTCTCTCTCACACTCTCCCTCTCTTTTTTATTTTTTTCCCAGGAAATTGTGGTTCTGAATTTCCCAGTTCAAAATAACATATTTTTGTTTTGCTATTTAACTGTAACTGAAGACAGCAAGCAGGATGAAATCTAAATACATTTGAAAGAGCATCCTCTATAATTAAATGTTCAGTCTCCCTAAAAATGTTTTATTAACCAATAAACATAATCTGTACATTTGATGTCATCTCCACTCTTTAATATTGCAATGCCTGCAGATGTAATTTAAGGGTAATGCATTGTTAAAGGTCCTACAGTTGTCAAAATATCTGCAAGCGCTGAAACAGAGGCATAAGTGTCTTTGTGGTTATTTTGCAAATGGTTTATTACTGGTTTGTTCGCTTAGGCTGTACTTCTCTGTAAAGTCCACATCCTTGTGGTTGTTTTACAGTTCTGTTGTAAGTGTGGGGTGTTGTAACTTTCTGTTTGACTCTAAATAAGAGGAAACTAAATGTAGGTAATGGACTCGTGGGTATTGTGACTTTGTATCATCATTGGAATTTTATAGTTTAGATGTCCTGTGCTTGATTGGTCCATCGTTTTTTGCACCTGCTTCAGTCTTATGACAAGTCACGTAAGGCTGGAGCCTCTCCCAGCTGTCACCAGTTGAAAACCAGGGTCCAACCTGGACAGACTGCAAATCCATTACAGGGCAACACAGAGACAAACGAGAAAAAAACCTATTCTCAATCACCTTCACTTACACAGACAATTTCAAATCACTTTTAAAACTTAGGTGTATGTTTTTGGACCGTGGGAGGAGGCCAGTGTACTCAGCTCCAAGGGAAGACCCACACAGGAACCTTTCGGCTATGAGGAAACATGCTTAAAGTGGTCCAGTTTCCATGAAAACTAGTCACAGTGCAAAATATTACAGACTACAAACATAAATTTGACAATGTCTGTGCCAACTTTTTTTCTATTTCATATATTTATATATATTTTTAGATATTTCTGAAATGAGTCCCAGAAACTTTCCCTTAGTGGTCCCAAACAGATCAAAACAAATCTATAAAACCATCTTGGACACAAAGTTGAAGGCCTTTGGAAAATATAAAAAAGAAGGAATATCCACATACCTACAGTAATATACAATTGTTATAGGTGTGCATCTTGTCTCTGTATGATGATTCATTATGGATTAAACAAAATAATTCAGTACAATTTATTGTGATGCAGTTAGATACAGTCTGATACAGTTGTGGTCCTAATGTTTCTTTTACACATGCAGAAAACTTTTACAGCTACAGATAACAATAAAATTTAGAAAATGTAGCATTAAAACAGGTGTATTTAATAACAGACCAATGTGTGCTGTGATTGCTACACTCAGATACATTGCAAGTAACGTTCATAAATCCTTTGCTGTTGTTACTCACTCTGTATTTGATTTCTTTTTCTTTCTTTTTTTTTAGTTTTTTTTTTTTTAAATTTGATGCAAGTTTTTGGTAAATGTCTTTACAAATAACTTGTTCAGAAGAAGCTTTATTTACCTTTGAGCTTGCCACACTCTGGCTACATTATGTTTGGGAAGCGTTTAATATTCTTATGTGTTTCAGCTGACTCACCAGACAGTCTCACCAGGAACTGTCCACATTTGTGGTGAAATCACAGCTCAACACACTTTACAAGACCCCACACTTCAGTCTAGTTTTCCTCACTTCTCAAAAAAATCAAAATCTTTTCCAGACTTTGAATTTTATATTTGATTGTACTTTGTAAACTGTGTCATGAACAAGGCCCATCATGCTGCTGTATGTAAAAGTATTATTACAATAGTGCCTAGATACTTAAAACATGTTGCTCTGCAGTGAATAATTTGTAGGACTTCTGTCTAGCCCATATGCTTCCACTTTTTCCAGTTAGAAGGATATTTAGACTACCCTAAACCTGAATACCTTCTCTTATTACAAATTTGGCTTCCTAACCTTGATGCCCTGCTGGAAGTGGGAGTGGGCTTTCACCTCATTAAAAGTTAAAGTAGACATGGAAGGAATTTTAATGCAAATTATTAATCAAAAAACTTTTTTTCTTTTTTCTCAAACCAACATTTCCTTCCCTGAGGCAGTGACTTAGATCAGACTGATCTGTTATGATGTAGATATAAAACTGGTTAAGACCAATAAGACACTGAAAACTTAGGCGGAAATTTGATTTCAGTGCAGTAGGGTTATCATCATCTGGTGTGCTCCTAGTCACTTGTGTTGGAATTTGAAGTCTCCGGCTTTCTTGTCGACTCTGACCTTTCCTTCAGTCTCACCAAATCCAAAGTCTGTCTTATAGCAGAGAAGGTGTGAGTGGAACTACAAACTATTTACCACAGAATAAAAGTTGCTTTGTTTTTACTTCTTTCATTCATCACTTTCACTTTCATTTGATTAAGATTCCTCTCCTATTCATCTCTTCCAACAATTGTTTATTACTTTGCAGTGTTATGTTGCACATCAATAATAATGGACCTAACTTACCAAGATGCAGCAGGAATCATAGCAGAGTTGATTATGAGACTCAAGAAAGTAATGATGGAGGAGAAAATGAGAGGCACTGAGCAAGAGACCAAACATGAGTAATTCTTGGACAATGTGGTACAAGCTCAAATCCAAAAAAGTTGGTCCACTGTGTAAAATGTAAATGAAAATAGAATTCAATGGTTTGTAAATCTCATAAAGCCATTTTTTCTTTACAACAGAACATAAACAACAACATAATCAACATCTGATACAGACGTTGAAACTGAAGCTGAACCTCCATGCCTATAGGTGGAGCTGCTTAGCAAAAAATTGCAAAGGTTTCTTTGTGCTGCTTTAAATGTGGCACACATCTGAACCACAGAGTTCATATAAATGAATAGCCCAGTATAGTTCAAAATTGGCTTTTACCTTCAGTAATCAACCCGCACCTTGTCTTGAAGCCAAACGAATCAAAGAATATTGCTTAGAAGCTTTTGATCTGCAGCTCAAGTTTCTGCTCTCTGCTGGAGTATCAAAATATTAAAAGTTTCAACAGTTCCCCAACTCTAGATAATTCTAGTTGCTTAATTTCAGTAACCTGCTTCTGTTTGCATTGCAGGACATTAAGTCATTAACACTCCTATTATATTCTTTCAATTGCAAACAGTTATAGCACGTCCAGTTCACCGTTCTCTGTAAACACAAGCACAGTCAGAGAAAAGACACAACATGAACTCATTAGCCATCTAATTTACTGTAAATGGGGAAAAAAATATTTATGGCATTAGTCTTTAAGTTAGGTTTATGTCATCATATATACCACCCTGGTCAGTGATTTCTGGTGTTGTTCCTGGACTCTGCTGGAATCACTCTTCCAGTGTTGCCATGACAGGCCTGAGTGTCCTACTTAGCACTGGCACCTCTATTGCCCTCACTTTGCACATATTTTCTACTTATCCCAAACCTTTGCATTTTTCAAGCTTCCCATTTCCGTTTCTTGATTTAACTTTGGATTGCTACATCTATCAGGAGTGTCTTCTTTGTTGACCACAATATCCAGTTGGGTGACAGCCACTTTATCATTCATGGTCAAACAGGATCTTTGCTCTTTCATTATCCACCACCTTTGGTGGTATTTCCCATTTTGACTTTGGAACTTCCAACTCTTTGAGAAAACAAAAGTGAATTCTGAAATTGCAATTTTGGTACCGCTGCAGGGGGCCAGTGTTTTCATTGAACAGTGTTTTTCTTTTTATGAGGGTAACTCCTGAAACTCACCCTGCGAGACTTCTCTTCAAAACAAAGAAAAAGGAGATCTTAACGTCGAAAAAGGTGGACAGAAACATCTTTATTTTGGACAAATTATTGTGATTGCTGCTACTGCTGCTACAAAACAGTCAACAGAAGATGAAGGCAGTGAATGATCATTCAAATGATTGTCCAAAGGGAAAGTCATTATGTATTGTAGTAATATGTAATGTTTAAGTAGGGTTATAGCACAACTACCGTATTTACCGGACTATAAGCCGCTACATTTCCCCCTGTGGCTTATACAACAATGCTGCTTATCTATAGATTTTTCTTCGCTAACACCCATCAGGGGGCGCTGAAGGTGCAAAAGCGAGACAAACGCAACAGGTCTATGTGAAGAAGAAGACGCTAGTTTTGGCGCACTGGATGGAAAAAGCAGCACAACACGCACCAAAATATTTTTCACACCCACATCATGGAAAGTACAGGAAGAAAAGTATGATGCAGCTTTTAAGTTGAAAGAAATCGATCTCTCTATCAAGGAGGGAAACTAGAGCTGCTGCCCGTAAGCTTGGCGTTCATGAATCAATGGTGAGACATTGGAGACAGCAGCCTGAAGAACTGATTCAATGCCAAAAGACAACAAAGGCTTTCAGAGGTCATAAAAGCAATTATAAACGATAATAATATTATTGTTATAATAAACAATCAAGATATGTAAATAAACATTTACAAAGTCTTTCTGTGTAAATATCTCATTTCACAACATGTATATCTGCGGCTTATAGTCTGGTGCGGCTAATATATGTAGAAATATTTTTTTCTTTTAAAATTTAGTGGGTGCAGTTTATATTCCGATGCATTCTATAGTCCGGTAAATACGGTATATTATATAACAGAGGCCAAAAATAGTAACAAGATTTTGATAGCTTTGGATTGATTGACCATGTCACATACAGATATGCCAAAGACATGCAAATGCAAAAAAGGGATTTTCATCACATTTTTGTGCTAAAGTGGATCATTGCCATTAGTTTTTCTAGTACAGGTTTGACTTTGCAATATATTAGGTTTTGCACAATTCTGGTGGTAATGGAAATGCGACTATCCATGGCACAGAAGTTCTTGTACACTTCTACCAAGGTAAAGCAGAAAGCTGTGCCTGCCTACATCTTCAATTCTATTGTTATGTGCTGGATTGTCTCAATGGTATCTTTGCAAAGTCTGAATGTGGTGTATTGTCTGGCATGGTAGACTCTTGCCTCTATAGCTCTTGTGCTCAGGATTTGTTTTTATGCCATCATTAATAGTGAGCCATGCTGTTTTGCAGACCTCCCTCTTTGCCACTAGTAGGACATCTTAATATCAGCCAGCCCTTCGCTTTTGTCAGTGGTGTACAGGGACTTCTCCTTTCATTATTTTCCCTCCTTTTTTTCTTTCATTATTCTTCTATTCCTATCCTTCTTTCATTTTTATTTAAAAAAAGTGTGTCATAGACATGATGACATTCAAATGAATCACACTGCGATTGTCATGTTCGGTTTCTCTCACTGACTAGCTGTCATTTTCAGCTTTCCCATGTCAGTGCATGGATGTGCAGCCTTGACATGCAGTTTTTCCTTTGATTCTGAGGGCCAGACTGTGTTTCAGACACCTCTTTGATTTCAGAGGCACTCAGGGCTCATCCGAGACGAGGAACAAAATGAGTGGGAAAGAAAATAAAGTGGGAGCTGACTGACAGCTCCGTGTGTCTCAAAAGCATCTGACAAAACTGTCATATTCTATCAGCTTGGTTATGAGGCCTAAATGAGGCTTCATATGTGAGGCATTATAAATACATGAGGTGTTTAATATGAGACATTTTGTAGAGCACAAATGCAGTTTTGTATCTTCCTAGACTGTCAGACTGTTGTTAATATAACTTTGCACACTTTATCGTCATCACTTTTTTATGCAGTTTGTGTTGGGTTTAGGTGGCATTTTCACACATGCACACACACACACATACACACACACACACACCCACCCTGTGCCCCACCTTGCTGCACCCCTCCTTCACATATGCACTCACACAACCGGTTTTA
>JAOWBL010000014.1:8113861-8129875 GCA_028564865.1 Zenarchopterus dispar | reverse complement strand
ATATTAAATATTAAGCTGCCTCAGTTGTGAGCTTTTTCCGTATTGAGAAGGTGTACTGTGCATAATAAAACATCTAAGGAAAAGTTTGTGATATTCTGAAATTTAAATCATTACCGCTTAAGTCTACATTCCACAAGACATGAAAAGAAGCACTGCTTCCAAATCAGATTTCAAAGTGCTGCACCAGTGCCAACACACAGACGACAGATAACACACACGCATTACCCTCCAACTGCTTGACTCCTCCCCTTTGCTCCCTTGGCAGCTTAATATTTAATATGCTTATTTCTGCCACTTAGGCTGAAGCCTTGGTTAAGTGGAACATCTATTGATGGGAGCAGTGTCGGGTCAAGGGATGTGAAAAGGCTTTTTTGTTCATCTCGGGGCTCCAAAGAGATGTGCTGGGTGTTATGTATGCAACGCTAGGCATGACATCATATGTGTATTAAAGTGTAATTTAAAAGTCAGGACACACCCAGGCTTTCAAATTTAATGGATCAAGGCATCCAAACTTTTGACCATACATGTTTTGTTTTTTTGTTTTGTTTTGTTTTTGTTTATTTTTAACTATGTCTGTGGTTCCTTTAAGCTTTGCACTAAAATGTCCACAACACAGACAGTTTGCACATCACTTACAGTTAAAATTTGTGAGTTTCTCGCTTTTGACCAGGGAGGAGTTTCATCTTTAGTCTGTTTGCAAATTTTGCTGTGGACCTTTTTCTTGAGATAATCTTTTGGGAAGTGTTGCAAATAAGTAAATGCATTCACTCCACCACTTACTTGGAGAAACAAATTACATTTACTGAGTGCTGCTGTCTTAACATTCCCTCACAACCAAAAAGGCATTTCTTTGGAGACACCTTGGAAACAAAAGTGACATTTCTACTAAGAAATATTAGCAGATGCACTGGAATGGAAAACATACTTGATCCTTACTTTGTAGACATAAAAAATCTCTTTCAAAATGACCTCTAAATCTCTTGCACTTGCGGATACACACTACCAGGAGGATATGACTTTAAAAGAAAATTCAGCCATCTATAATCTCATACAGACCTGGTGTTAGAAAAAAAATGCTCCAGTAGAAAGTCTTCTAATCACTCTGAAAAGTTGTGCATTGGAATAAAGGGCATTGGGATGCCTATTATTTATCATAAAAACACTCTAGATAAGTGGAAAAGATTAATAAAGCCATGCTGAAAGATTAGTCTTCAAACAATGTTTGTATCAATTTCCATTTATTTGATCATTCAGTCATTATTTCTAGTTTAAATTATTTTATTAAGCTAAATGATGGAGGCATTTTATTTCAAAATAAACAGTATTTTGTTGAGATTTTAGAGCCAGCTTTCCAGCTTTCTAAGGCCATTTGATGTTTAGTGACATAATGTTCCCATCTGCTCCCTCGTATGTGTTCTTAGGGGCAGGTCATACAAATAAAATACCAATTGAGAAAAAGCCATAGGCCAGTGTTTATTACTGTTCCAAATGATTAGGTGTAAACTTAATGAAGTGTCCACTGTCTAAGAGAGGAAGGAGTCTAAATAATCATTAAATACTGGGGTGATAGCATGCATTTTTAGAATAATCCATCCTGGAAGGCGTTGATGGTGTTGCACTTGGTGTCACATACTAAAAGTGCCAGAAGTAGTTTTGTACTTCTGAGAACTGAGTTTGATGGATAGGCTAAAACCATCTTTTATTTCTCACTTCAGCATCCTCAGCCAGTCACTGTGAGAAGTTGATGTGAATGTCAGTTTGCCATTTTTGAAAATATATTAAGCAGTTCAAAATGAGTTCAGTGTTGCAGAATTTACTGACAGTCCTCATGACTATTTTAGCATCTTTGAGATGTAGGATAAGGGACCAAAACTGCCAAACTGAGCATTATGCTGTAGAAAGATTATTAAATGTCATGTCATGATGGTGCGAGGTGTAAACCACACTCTGGAAAATGTAATTGCTATGCTGTTTTGGAGAATTATTGTGAGCCAACTGCGCTTTTCCAAGTTCTTTTTTGAAATTCTAATCTCTGCACTCCTGTGTCCCATCAGCACCAACCTGTCAATACCTAAATTGCTCTTCCACCCAAAATATATATTTATAATGCAACCAGTAAATTCAGATGATTGTATTCAGATTGGCAGAGACGTGTGCCCACTAAATGTTCTGCAGTTTAAAGTCTTTGGGAGAGTCTTTTGCATTATGCATTGTTCATACATGAGCTGTGTGAACAGAGTGAGAGCATCGGTCTCTAGTGTGTTTCTCTCTGATTCTCAGTAGACCTGAGAAAACAAGGTCTCAGTAATGTGTTGTTGTCTTAGCAAACCATGCCCTGTCTAAAGCCAGTTTCCTCTTTGGTAAAACAACATACTTGGTATGCTTGTGGTAAGATATACACTTTCTCTTCTGAGTCTCTCCATCTTTCCCTCTCTTTTTCTCTGCCTCTCTCAGACCTTGCTTTCTTTTGTCCAGTCTGTAGAGTCTGGTTCATTTTAATTCAGCTGGCAGGCTGATCACACATCAGCCTTGATAAGCTAAGTGGCCCTCAGCAGCAGCGATTGAAGGTCCTTTTACCTTTTTTTCCTCTTTTTTAATCACTTGCTTGTATGTCGCCTTGATAATCTTTTGTCTTTACTTTTTCTGTACCTCTTCTAATTTGTTTTCTCGGTTTTGTTTTTCTTTCTTGCTTGGAGATTTGTTTTATCTCAAGGTATTGTAATATGATTTTCTTCCCCTGCTCCTCCATCTCATCCATAAGGCTCAGATTACCAGGATTTTATCTCCGTTCAAGTTGAAAATAAGCAAAGATGCAGCCCCACACCCCCACAACTGTTCTGTCATGATTTTATTTTTTCTCTTCTCATGTTTAAGCAGATGCTTCGCCTTGCTCGGATATAATTCCATAATCCCTAAATCTCAGCCATTTTTCATAAAGACTCATAGGAAACAATTGCATGAGGGGTGGGCCAAATTTAATCAGCAGCCTGTGAATGCAATTATCTTGGTGAAGTAGAGGCGTATATTTGGGGGATGGGGGCCATGGCTAACGTCCCCATGACATGTACTATACCTTGGAAAAGATTTCAACCTTTTTCCTTCAGATTGATGCAAAAGATAAATTGCATGCATTGGGACAACCTCCAGCCATCCATTTCATATACCTGTTTCATCTTGTTAAGGGATGCTGGGAGGCTGGAAGTTTTCCCAGATTTGACTAGGCAAAAGGTTGAGTAAACAGAGAAAAGGTTGATTAAGATTATATAGCATTTCAGTATGTATTCTTATCCATGAAGTGTAACCTCATGGATTTTGTGGGGTGTCACCAGTTGCAGAAGAAGTGTTTTTTTCTCAAAGTCTGCATGTTATTAAGTACAATCAGAATCCCTGCATGCGTTCTGAAGTCACATTGCTTTACAGACTTTATGTTAAATTTAATGTACATCAAATGTGACAGGTCTCTTTCACTCACACACACACATGCCTACATATATTTTCAGAGCATTACATACATACCATTTAGTTAAGAAGTAATACAGTCATGTCTGCACATTTGTCTTTTTATTTATTTTTTTCTTTATTCTGAAGCTTTTTTTGTCCAGTTTCATTTTTTTTATCCCTGTTCTTTGTAAAACACATACACAGACATTGCAGAAACTCCTGCTCTTGACCACAGCATGTTCAGAGACAGTAAATCCCACCCCTGAAATCTCTCCAGTGAACCTCTTCTGAAACACTTTTATGTGTTCAAATAATCCAGTTGTTCTTTTCAGGTCAATAGTTAAACACATTAAAAGTGCAATTACACATGAATGGTTGCCACCGTTACAAATGCATTACAAGTGTGAGAACTGCATGCCCTTCCTCTGGGAATTGCACCGTTCATTGACTTTACACTTGATATGAAGTTTGTGATCCAGTGATGTGGTATATGTCACTCTGGAACTTCTTTTAAGGAAGTTATTATTTAATACAGTTACTGAATCAATTTTATTATTACAGTGCCTTGAAGTAAAAGGTAGAGAGCATTTTGGAGTATTCCATTAGTCAAGCCTGCTAGATATAAAAGTATGCATGACTCATTAGAAATACAAGTTATTAGATGTGGTGACAAACTTCACATGGGCCCTGCAGTGGTTTTGAATCTAAAATAGATCTAGACTTTCTTGCCTGTGGGGTGAGTGCATGCCTTTGTAAATTTAGATTTGCTACCAGTTTTGCTGTCTGCCTCAGACCCTATAACAATATTGCCAGTTCTATTGTGTTGTGATTTTTTTTTTAAATAATGGTATGACTTCCAAGCTTGTGATCATTGGAAAAAACACCAAATGTTAATGTTAGGTGCTATCTTGGAGCCTTATGTATGAGAGAAATGAAAACCAGAAAATCTGTTCAGTATATTGGCTTTGTTTTTTAAGATTTTTGGACTGTACCATAAGAGAATTTTTTAGAGTTGAACTTCTGAAACAAAGATCTCTTTGTGACTCACTGTAAGGGCTTTGGAGGCACTAGTAAAGCAGCTTTGATGCTACACGAAGCCAAATGATGCAGCTTTTGGATGCCCAACTGTGTATTCACTGAAAACTTTTTCATATAACTCCAAGTCTGAGATCATGGGTCATGCCCTGTCTGGATTGAGAGTGAGGTCCTGCCTAAAGTAGAAGAGTTAAAGTATCTTAGGCTCTTGTTCATGAGTGAGGAAATTATAGAGTGGGAGATTGGTGAATCAGTTTGATGTCTTGAGGAACACAGGCTTTGGTCTGTTGTGATGAAGAAACAGGTGAGCCAAAAGAGAGGGCTCTCTGTTTACCAATCAACCTATGTTCTTAAGCCTCACCTATGGTTAAAAAAAAAAAAAAACTCACCAAAAGAACAAAATCAGAGGTACAATCAAGCTGAAAGGAACTTTTTCCACTCTGTGGCTGGACTCTTCCTTAAAGAAGGGGTGAAGCGTTCTGTCCTTTGAGAGAAATTCAGCATAAAGTCGCTGTTTCTCCACATTGAAAAGATCACCAAATGAGCTGAAGTGTTTTATTTTGCATCTGGTTAGGATATCTCCTGGAAGCCCTCCTACTGAGGTCTAATCTTGTCCAGTCGGGAGGAGGCCCCTTGGCAAACCTAACATATGCTTGAAAGATTATTTGACCAAAGATTATTTCTCTGCTGGCTGAGGAAACCCTCACATTCCCCTGGTAGATCTAGAGGAGGTGGCTGGGAGAGAGGAAGGTCAAGGCCACCCTGCATAGGCTTCTGCCCCTTTTACCCGACCTTACATAAGGAGTAGTTGATGGATGTATGGAGTATAATATGTTCCACTGTGCAAAGATGTGAAAGACAAATATGAAATTTAGACTGTACTAAGACTCCCACACACTTTTTACTCTTGGATGAACTGCACTCTGATGGCCAAACATCCCCTCCCTCAGCCCCACCCCATCCACCCACACACACACACACACGCACATATATATATATATATATACACACACACACACACACATATATGTATATATATGTGTGTAAATGTACAATATTCACACAAAATAACAAACAACAAAAAGAACCCACATAAGACACTTTTGTGTCTGCTATACTATACCTCCACAGAGCATGAGTAAGAACGTGTGAGGTGGGATGGGACTGCAGATCATCTAAGTTTTGAGAAGGGAAAAAAAGCACACATTTTCTTTCCTGACATCAACTTTTATCAAATAAGCAGCTCAAAGCACATCAGTTGTTGTAGTTTTTTGTGGCAACATGAGCGTCTGAAAGCTTGAAATAAAGTTTTTAAAGTTTGTGTTGAGGATTATGAAAAAGATTTGCACTTCCTTTTTTCAAGTGCAACAGTTTTTCTCTCATGGTTGTTTATTTTGCTAATTTGCTAATTCTATTATTTATTCCACATCAGAGTACCACTGTTAATTCATTTTGTCCCTACCTTTTCTACCTTTTCAGTTAATACTGGATCTGCAGTTTTTGAAACAGCTTAATTGTAAATGTATAGAAACTTGATAGTTTCACCTCACTTGGCATAGTTCCATCTTGTCAGCAACAACATACTTCATATTCTTCCTGGTCAGGTCACTTACCTTAATCAAAGAGTTCCTCACTTCTCCATCACTGTTTAGCAGTGATGTATCTCTACTGATTCTCTTTCTTGAGCAATTCATAATAGGAGTTGCAGAGGCGAGGCTTAGATTGCACTGACATTCTCAACCTACTTTTGACCAGGTCTTAGATAAAGATTCAGATTAATAGGCCTATGGTTACATGCCAACTGATAATACAAGCAGGTGATTTAATTGATGCTCAAGGCATATATGGTAATGAAGTCCTCATTACTGCCAATTCTGACCAGTGTGTATGTAATTGATTGCTTTTTTTTTTTTTTTTGCATATGCTTCTTTTCAAATATTGAACATTTTCTTGTATGTGTACACCCATCTTTCACTTTCGGGTACCTGACAGTCTCACTACAGAGCACAGCTGACAGCTTGAACTTTCTGTTGTTGAGCCGTGTAGCAAGAACAGTGTCTGGTCATTAAACATCTTTTACCCAGAATACAGCCTTATTTTCCTCCAGTTTTGCATGTTTCTTCCCAGTGCTTTGCAGTGCTGATAACAACACTGACAAAAAACCTAAAGTTCTCTGTCGATGAGACATTCAAAAGTGACCCAGGATAAAATCCCCACTTGTAGTGCAAGAGGGAAGGAGAAATGTCTCTGTATTTTCAAGTGAATCTTATCCATCTTCTGTAATTGGCAAACTGTTAGACTGTATGTATTTTCTCTTGCTGCTTGTCCGTCTTTCTAACTGTCTGTCTGACCATGTGTGTGCTTACTTACAACTGTAACTAAACCTGATATACCAGATGGTTTGCTACATAGAACCATCTGTGAAGTAATCTGTTGTAATCGTTCAAAAAAGTGAAGGCCCTTTCCAAAATATTTATTCGGTTTCTACATGAAATGTCTTTCATAACCACAAGCACTTCAGACAGCATCACATAAACAGATAAACAAAACATAAAAAGTAGGCATACCCATATCTGATACTTTTATTAGATGATCATTGGTCTAAACCATGTAAGGATAGCTTGGAGTCTTGTAAAATCTTGTCTGAGATAAATATGTTTTCTTCTCTGTGTTGATGGAGGTTCATAACATGCATCTACTTAAGTATGCAGAACTATACACTCCATTGAGGGATATTTGATATTGCAATCCTTCAACACCAGCACAAATCAGCCATCTAATATGCTATTGTTGTTGTCCTACATATTTCTTCATTTAACAGTCCACACAACACTTATTAATCCACTCACAAAAAGTCATTAATATGGTGTTCCTCTGATCATTAGCTTCCTATTGGTCTTCCTATCTTAATCACAGCCATCCTCACATGGCAATAAAGCAAGAAAAAAAAAAAGCACACCAAGCACTTACCATCAAAATAATTGCCTGCATGCATTTGTTCTGCTTCCCTGCATTTCATATTGTTTTCCTCCAATGCTCATGCTGCCTGATATAGGAGATTGCTCTGCCTTTTGAAGCCATGCAGTCATTCAAAGATGCTTGGAGTTGCTCTCGGGAAATTTAAGGAGAGGAGGGGGTATTTCAGAAAAATGAGCTCCACTACAGCCACGTGAACAAACTAATTAAGATATTTTCTCCACCCACTAAACAATCATCAACAGGATTTAACTACTGATCTCCCTTGGGCCATCACTTGCACACTTGCAACAAATGCTAACCAAGCATTTTACGTCTATTGGAACCAAAGCTAACATGAATTTTGTATATTATCGCTGATGAAATTGAATCAATACCTAGTTTATTCATGTCTTAATGAGGGGGACAAATAGAAAATAAAGCTGTCATGGACCAGGTGGCAGCAGGAAGCAAACTGAAATGTTTTCCAGAATTTTGTCCTTTCTATGTCACACAGCCAATAACAGTGTTGCATCTTCATCATATCCAAATTCACATCACTGTATGTGAGAGCAAGGATGGTGTGGTCTTTAGATGGAGTCTTGGTTTGCTCTTGAGAAACAGATGATCGTCAGTTTTACAAGGACAGGGCTTAATGTGAACCTTGTTGTACATATGTGTGTGCATTTCTATTTTTCTACAAGTTTTGTTTATTTTCCAAATCATTATTCTGTTAAAAGACAGGCATTTCTATTGTATGTTGAAAGATGAGACCTTTGTAATAGAAGGAAAGCATCCAAAACGGCACAAAACAGTCCAGTTCAATTAATTTTTATCATGCTAGATCCTTTTGTTTTTCTAAGTTCACCAGATACTTTGTTTATATAACTTTTACCAGGTGTTTTACTATCTGAAGCTAAGTACCTTTGGTCCAACATATATGACCAGAGAAAAGTAATGTATTGTAATAGAAACTACGAGAAGATCATATCTCAGTGGAGTTTCTTTTTGTGTGTGTGTGTGTGTTTATGTGGTGTGTATGTGTGTGTGTGTGTGAGTGTGTGTGTCTGTTTTTTTCTGTGCTCTTGATTATATTCAAAATGGAATATTTCAAAAAAAGTGACTGATAATAGAAGTTGCAGAGGCAAAGATGTGATGTACATATATCAATGCCCTTTTTTCAAAATGCCCACTCTGTTCTACAGAAACATTGCATTCACTTGAAAAATCAATTTAAAAAAAGATTTTTTTTTTTGATAATGACAATATTTTTTTAAACAAATTTATTTAGTAGTGTTTTTTGAACTGATGACAATTTTTCTTTTTTAAAATAATTTTTCTTTTTGTCTGAAATAATGAGATAAGTTTGATGAAGTTATGAAAAAAATTCCCTTTCAATTTCTTCCAGAATAATGAGTACCGTATTTCTCCTTATTAACGCTCCCGCTCTAACAGATGCGCCCCCACTTACAACGCTATGGTGCTGCTATTATTTTTATGCCAGTTATGATAAAAATTAATCACAGTTACAGTCAAGAGTTATGGTTTGCAGAGACAGACACTTATCTTGCTCAATTTTTTCCTAGTCTTATAGAGTATTTAATTGATTGGACATTTAGATTTACCGTGGCTAATTGTCGAAAGAGTGGAAGTAAAAAGGCACGATTAACACCGCTTTGGTTATTTTGCGGAGAGGGGCTGATGTTATACGTGACGTCAACAAGAGTGCATGATTACAACGTGCTACCGGCCAGTATAATTTATAATAGGCAGGAGCAGATTTATGAAGTTTAATTGATATTTGCAAGCTGTGGAGTATAGAATTTTATTTTTCAGTCCTCCTTTTTTTTATTATCGGTATGTATATATTCAAAGAAAGTGCTGATAAGAAAGTTAATTCTTTAATGTGAATGAATTTTGTTGCATGTACATATAAATTAGCAATATTTTCGTAGTTTTATTTGAAATTTATGTATGTCAGACATTTTTTTTGTAAAACCTTATTGTTTTACAGCCTAACATTGAACAACTTGCATAATTAGGTCTTAAATAGACGTGCTCTGCCGGTAATTTGCTACGCGCCCAGGCACGTTAATTAGGAAAATACAGTATAAGGTAAAAAGTATTGAAAATCATTATATCATAGCTAAGATAGAGCATTTAACCATATCTAAGCAACTTACAAACAGGAATATCTCCCAGTGTCTTAACCCCCAAACAAAGTACAAAACTGAATTGCGGTAAAGAAATGTGATCTGCTTGCACCTGTTCAGTCGAGTTCTGAAAGGAAATCAAACCCCTCTGTTGCTGAAGAATCCATCCAATTTATTTTGATTATCCAAGGTCAGGTCGTGGGGGCTTTAGCCTAAGCAGGGAGGCCCAGACTTCCCGCTCCCCAACCACTTCATCCAACTCATCTAAAGGGATGCCAGCTGAGAGACACAGTCCCTCCAACGTGTCCTAGGTCTTCCCTGGGGTCTCCGCCCAGTGAGACATGTTGAGAAGATCTCACCAGGGAGGTGTCCAGGAGGCATCTTTACCAGATGTCCGAGCCTCCTCATTTGGCTCCTAGTGATGCATAATAATGGCTCCACTCTGAGGCCCTCTCAGAGGACCGAGCTTCTCACCCTGTCTCTAAGGGAGAGCCTAGGTACCCTGTGGAGGAAACACATTTCTGCTGCTTATATCCATGATCTTGTTCTCTCTGTCACTACCCACAGCTTGTGACCATAGGTGAGGGTAGGAACATAGACTGGTAAATTGAGAGTTTCGCCTTTCTCAGCTCCTTCTTTACTATGACAGACTGAATTAGAGTCTGCATCACTGTAAATGCCACATCAATCCACCTATTCTTCCTCACTTGTGAGCAAGACCTCGAGATACTTGAATATTTCTACGTGGAGCAGTATCTGATTCCCGACTGAGGACCATGGTCTCAGATTTAGAGGTGCTGATTCTTATTCTAGCTGCTTCAGATTTGGCTGCAACCTACTCCAGTGAGAGTTGATGGTCCTGGCTTAAGGGACTATCAGAACCACATCATCTGCACAGAGCAGAGACCTGATTCTGAGGTCACTGAACCAGAACCCCTCCGCTCCTCAACTAGAAATTCTGTCCATAAAATCAATGAATAGAATCAGTGACAAAGGGCAGCCTTGGCAGAGTCAGTAATTCTGTCATTGAAGGAGTCCTTTGTGTTCCTCAGTCATCATCGTCTTGCCTTCCAAAGTTGTTCCCATAGACCCTTCTTGTGTTTCAGAGGCAATGGTTCTCCAGGATGTGCCATGCACCACTGTGTAGATGTTTCCATCCAGCACCTCTAATAGTGTGTTTGCTCCATGATGAACATTGGCCCACACAATCACTGAGCTTGCTTGAACGCTTTTCTGGAAGCAGGCTGTCACTACTTAATTGCATCACCCTTTGTGAATCTATACGTTCAAGGATAAGCACCTACGTAGAAGTCTCTCACACGTCAATGACATCCAGCATTGGAATTTGAGACTTAACATTGAAACATTGACTACCACTGATGGATTTTCCTTCTAAGACCAGTCAAACAAGAGCTAGTTTCCACAGAACTACTTCTACATCCACAGAAGGACCTTTCAGAATATTCTTCTTTTGTAAGCTTTATTAGCAGTGATCTTAACAGTGGAGATTCTTATTTCCCATTTTTGAACATGGAATTACATCCACGTACCATGTTCTTTGTCTCACACTCCTTGGAAAAAGGACCAGTACATTATAGGTCAGGGGCACTTCAGGGGGCCAATCAGATTTCAGCAGGATTGAACGCCATGGCTCCCACCCCTAGAACCTCCCATTATTTGTATGGTGCCCTTTGACAAGTTAAAATATCACAGTGGGATCAGTTTGAAATAATTTAATTCAAATACTTACTCAAAATTCATATTTTAGTCTTGGTAAATTTGGGGTTTCAATTTTTTTATCTATCATTTTGTAAGGTGACCTCGAGTAATTAATTAAAAATGTTGTCTAAAATATGTACTCTTCCTTTTCTTAATAGTAGTAGTTGTAGTAGTAGTAGTAGTAATTGTACCAATATTTTTTTTCCTTTTATTAATTTTTATCTTTATTCTGACTTTATTTGTCCCCCCACACAGACACACACACATACATGTTGCATGCATGTCTTTGATTAGTTTATAACTAAATTTGAAATATTTTCACTCCAATTAGAAAGCCACTGGCCAGGATAAATTATGCTAATTCCTGGTCAACATATAGCACATATATCTTCCTGAAGCAAGATTTAGAAGTCCTGCTGGCATTTTGTCATAATTACTATTTTTCTTTGTCAGTTGGTTTGTCCATTGCCCTACTTTGCTGGTAGCATCCTATTGTGAAAACAATTTGATTTTGAGACGTAGCCTCTTCTTAGTTGAGCGATATGCCTCCTGTGGTGTGGCAGGATTAATTTCTCCCTCCAACCCCAGCACGCATGCAGAAAGATGGAGAGAGTCGGGGGATAGGGACCTGTGTAGGTATACCAACACCACCTATTATCCAAGAAGAATCATTTAATCAAGGTTTTGTGGGATGATACTTTGTTTGGGTGGTGCTGTGCGGTGCTAGCAGGGTGGCTCATGTGCGATTATGTGTTTCATCAGTTTCAGGTCTGTGTCAGTAATCTGTTTGTATGGAGATAGAGAGTGCACAAGCTCTGTAAATAATGCAAATCTGCTACTTGGCTTTACTTTGTCTTTTTTTCTCTCATCATATGTCTCTCTATGGCTTTCAGTCATCTTTATTTGTCTCTTTCTCGTTCTCTTTTCCACTCTTTGTCTCTCACATAAATATCAGGATTAAGCATTCTTTAAACTTCTACACAGCAATAATCTGAACCATACTCTGTACCGGATCAATGTGGATGTGTGCATGTGTGTGGCAAAGGAATCAATCTACCCTTTAAGCCTGATGATCATTGATTTGACAAGGTAATGCAAATTATGACAGTGAAATACATCACCACCTTGATCAAATATAAAATTACAAACCTATCAAGCTATGTGAGCTTCAATCCCAAGTGGATTTAATATTGTGATGGTATTGGAGGATAATTTATTCTGTCTGCTCACAGCATCGGAAATGAAGGATGAGGAAAAGCAACAGAATGGGAAAAGTTCAGAGGTTGTAATAACAGCGGTATGACACAGCTTTGGACTTCCTTCCCTATGACAACAGCCATTTTTACATTGTGTGCTTCAAGGTTAAGTGCTCAATCTAAAATCCCAGTATTTTTTTTCTCTCTCATATGGAAAGAAAAGTGATGGTCTGTTCTAATGCTTGAGTATGTTAATTATTTTGATTTGAACATGGAGAGTCTGACCATGTCCCTTGTTGATGATACTTATGGTGCACCACTCAGCTCATAATCAAGTCACAGTAACATGAGAGCTGAAACTGGTGTATCTCCCAGATAAAAACAGGTGCATGTCCAAAAAGCCCTTTGGAAATCTGCATTGACTGTGGACTTTTGCTCTTTTCCACAGAGATTCTCAATGGAGGTGTCTATGTTGACCAGAACAAGTTCCTCTGCCATGCAGATACAATCCACTGGCAGGATATTGTCAAAAATCCACGAGTCCATCCTCTGGTGGTGCCCACCAACAGCAGTGTCACATGTAAGTAACCCAACAACCATGCCAATGGAGTAACAAATAGCACTGAACTTTATGAGGTGTTTTCAAGGTTCATCTGGGACTCTGAGAGTAAAGCTGTGTTTTTTAAGAAGGTGCACATACTCGCATGGTTGCGCTACCACAAAATGAAGTAATCACCTGAGAATCCAGGTATCATTTTTATTTATTTATTCATTAGCTAGACCTACTGCAGTCCCATTCAGGGTCACAGAAGACTGCTTTAGCTTTGGCAAAAAAAGAGAGAGCAAATTCTGGGTAGGTTGCTACTCCATCAGTCCATCACAGGTCACAACAGAGACAAGTTTATTCACGCTCACATTCATTCCTGTGGACATTTTTAGAAACATCTAAATACCTTAAATATATGTTTTTGGATTCAGGAGACTACAGTATCCAGCCCTATAGGAAAGAAGGCCTAAGACAGATTAAAAAGAAGAAAGAGAAAAACAGTATTGACACTACATGATAGATCTCCACATTGATCACACTCACACATATAGTCAATTTGGAATTATAAATCAACCTGACATCCATGTTTTATGTTTTTGAATAAACCAGAATGGCCAGAAGTTGAGCTGTGAGTCTTCAAACTGTCACTATAAACACCAAGCCACTGTGCTGTAACATGTCATATGATTTTGTGCCATCATTTTTATATCCTTTCAAAAGTTTTTTTTTTTAAAAAGTGTTAAAGGTTTCTGATGACCACAGATTTGATAAACCTTTTGATATTGCCAGTTTTCCCTGAAGGCTCCTGGAGATCACATCTTCAGGATTTTCAGCATACTTAAAATTTTACTTTAAGCCATTACATGAGCCTTTGCATAACTCTTTCAAATAATTGCAATGGCTATGAGTTGTGACCAACAAAAAAGAAAAAAAAATCCAACATAGGCTGTGTGTTTACTTTTTCCAATGGCTGTATATGAACAACAAAAAAGTGTCATCAAAATGGCCCCATTCTATTGTTCTTCTTATCGGAACGATTCACAATGACGGCTTGGCCAAATCACTTTAATGCCCCACTGCAGCCAGCTGGAAGACATGTTAATGAACACGCTGAGTTATGACAGAATTTATTATGGTGAGATAAACATATTTATTATGTCAGGTGGTAGGGGGTGATGTTGAATGGTTGATGTGGTTGTCTGTGAAGTAAGAATTAATTTACTCACCTACCCTGACCCGATTCTTTTCATTCACTGACTAAACCCCTTAATTCGCTCCATTCCCTTTGTTATTAATTCTGTTAATCAGCACACACACTGTTTGACATTTAAATCTTTCTTTCGTGTTCAAATTATATAATGAAATGCATTATCATTTTGAAACAAAATAAAATGACAGTCAGCATATGTTCTTAGATATACTTTTTGCAGCTCTTGCTTGAGGCTTCACATGCATATTAACAGTTCATGGCATTGATATTCCTCTCAGTCACCCTCCTCCCTGCAGCCCGGTTAGCCTGGGATCGACCCCGACTTCCATGCAAGTCCTCTACCCCCACCAAGATATCAGAGATCTTTTAACTTGTAATCCACATTTGAGAACATAATCTCAGTTTTATTCTTTTGGGTCACACAAACGTTACATTTACATTATTATAGTGGCTTATTTGTGACATGATAATACACAATATACCCCTCCCTCATCTTAACTTTGCCCTGCACCAGCACTGCCATGGCATCAGTCCTAGGATTTTAAACATTTATGGGCTCTTTTAAGGTAACTGCTAAAGATTATGGAATAAAAGAAGGACATTTTCCACATATATTTTACTGTATATAAGTGAAAATTTTCATTTGAGATGGCAAGGACCTTAAACATTAAAAGAAAGCTCTTTTTCACCAAGCTCAGAGAACACAGATATAAGTAAGTGGAGCAGAGGTTCTGCACACTTGGCGCCATCAGACAACTGCTTATTACTGGCTGACATTTATATTATTACCCTGTTTTGTATGCTGCTTTTCATACAGTAAAGGCTGTCGACCTCTGTCTCAAGCATTGTCAAATTGCCAGTTGGAAGGGAACAGACTGGACAAACAAAAAAAAGAGTGAGAGAAAGGGAGAGAGAGAAACTGGGAAAAGACAAAGAGGGATGGAGATAGACGGAGAGAGCAACACAGAGAAGGCATGAATTAATGAGGGACGGGCTGGGGGATGAAAGCAATGAAATGTGTAGTAGAGAGGCTCACAAATCAGGAAGAAGAGGAGGACAGAAGATGGAGAGGCTCATGTTGGGCAAAAGAGTCAGCCTAATGCTAATAGCTCTCATCTGGAGAGGCTGATGGACAGAGGACAGTGCTTCTGCACTCATCCAATCTCACTTCCCCCACTCAGTCAATTATTAGACAGTCAATTAAGTCCTCCAAAAACCCAGAAGAGCTGTGATAAAGCTATGAGGGATATTGCTTTGTGTTCCTCTAATGCTTATATTTCAACCCAATGTATGCTGGTTCTTCACCAAACATATTGTTCCTGAAGATATCCTTGTTATGACATTTTATTGGTCCTAATGAGGTAACAATCTCTTACCTTGCTGGGGAAATGTGTAACTGTGTGTTTTTGTTTTTATTTCAGAAAATGTCCTGATCTGGTTACAGAAATCACCACATACACAGTGTTGCACATTTGCTGTGTTCATAAACAAGCAAAGGGGGCGGTGGAAGGCTATTTTTGCTCACCACTTGGTTCATTTTGGCTTTTCTTTAGAAAACAACTCCAGCTTGGGTGCTCTGGCCTTTAATAGGGTTCAGTCAGGGTATATATTTTACTAAAATGACTACATTTTTAACCTGTCCTGGGTATACCACTGCCAATTAATGGAACCCCAAATAGAGATAAACAGATACAGGTAATGCATGGAAGGATAGTTGTATTTTGTAATACATTTGAAATGCTGTTGACCCTATATATA
>JAOWBL010000014.1:8102184-8113761 GCA_028564865.1 Zenarchopterus dispar | reverse complement strand
GTCAGAAGTGCCATCGCTCCTGTAATGGCCGTTGCTGGGGCCCCAAAGAGGATCAGTGTCAAAGCTGTAAGTGCCTTCCCACCTTAATTCAACTCCATTTTATTTTTTTTAAACCTCAAGAAAAACCTACACAATTTTACAAAACAAAAAGCAGACATCAAAGGGCCTATATGGCCTATAGGGAAAGGCTTCATATGGGGGCTTCTCAGACGAAAACAAATATAACCAAATCTGAAAGTGAAACCTAACATGCAGCCGTGTAGAAAGGTCAATAATCTCTCTTTCATGCATTAAATGAACTCATTTTGCCTCATATCACATCCTTATCCCTGTAAGTCTTTAAGATTAGAATTTTGCTCACACTTAAAAACCTGTATGCATGTTGGTGCCCATGCATGTAATTGTACACATGCTGCTGACAAATGAAATCTGAGAAGAAAATAAGGCACATGGACGTAGAGAGAGTGCAACTCTTGTATGAACATCAGTTCACGACTACATCCTTACACAACAAGTACTTGTTTGGACGTCTGAGCGATATAAAGGAAATGCACAAAAGGAAGATAGAATACTGCAATCTACTCCACTGCAGAAAACAACAACCAGTGCCATCTAGGGTTTGGTGGTGTAATTACAGAGCAACACAATCAACAAAGACCTGTAAAGGATAACATCCAAGACCAGTACGTAGGCTATGTATGTAGTTGCTATGTGGAACCATAAATTTAGTCTGGACTCAGAGAGTAAAGTAGTTTTATGGGGTTAAAAGACGACAATAAGATCTCTCATGTAGGACAGAGCTTAACCACTGACAGCGTTATGCATTTTCTTTCTTACTGTCTTTCTAAAATGAAATTCAACTAATTTATCCTAGATGTAAAATGCATGTACCAGTTTTTCACCATAGGTTTTGAAGGGGATGCTCCTGATGTTGCTAATGCTGTGCAGATAGAGAAGAAAATCTCTGCTCAAAAGACCTATGTAGTGCATAGAGTGTATATGTCATTTTTCAGATGATAGTGTGGACAGAACTGGTCCAAAACAAGAATCCTGTGGCTTACTAATTTTTTTCTGTGTGTGGATGATATATCATCTATATTTTTAAATGTGTTACCTCTCCAAAGATGAATTATTCTTAACACATATCTCTTATCACCCATATGATGCTTATTTTTCTTGAACTGAAATAATTATTGTTATCTTTAAAAGGTACTGAACGCAAGCAGATGAAAAGAAAAAAGTTAGAGTGGACAGCCCTCTCCATTATGTTGTTCCTGTCTTTCCATCACTCCGTGCCTTACAATTGCGGCACGTTCTATTTTCTCTGTGGTCCCGATCTCATTAAGATAACGAGGAATGAACAGTTTGACCAGGAAAGGTTAACAAAACATCACTGACCAGGTCCAGATAAGACAGTCTCAACTTTTCACAGATAGTTAACTGTTTAAACTCTATTTCCCCATCTTTATTTTGCTCATTTTTATATAATTTGATGTTAAATACCCTTTCACTTTGATTGTTTTTATATAGTTTTGTTGGAACTTGATACAGTAAGTGTCTCTGTAGAACTTCAAATCAGAAGAAGTTAGGACAATATGAAAAATGGAAAATAAAATAAAAAGATTCAAGCATCTGGCTTTTTTTGTAACACACTGAAATGTCACTGTTCTCTCTCAAAACACTGTAATTTTGGTATTGAAGATTTCATAAGAGAAAGTGTTTCATTCTTCCTGCAAACAGCTTTTGAGATAATGCAACAGACCACAGTCATGATTGCTGTATTTTTTATTTAAAAATGTACCACACATTGTCTTTTGAGTTCCAGCCAGGGGAACAGACATGTGATCCCAGCCCAGTACCGGTACTGTTGTCTTCCTCTGCAGAATGTGGTTTTTCATTCTCTTGTTAAAAATGCCTGAATGTGGCCATAAAATCATCATATGTTGCTCCGAAATTTAAATGAGTGATAAAATATGATAAGAAACATGTTATTGTCACCTCAGGCAATTTGTCTTGCACTATACTGCTGCCACATTTAGCTGTGTATAAGAATAAAACACTGAAACCATAGAAGTCAAATTATATGTTTCTATAATAATATAAAAAAAACATATTGAACACATTACTAAAAAACATACTACATATCAACAAGAAAAAATCACTGCATACATAATAATGTATAAATAAAAACAGTTAAATACTGTAAAGCACCATCACAGTAGAGCAGAATCTCTTAAAAATTCAATTTGAATTACAGTCTAATAAAAACAAACCCACATACTGCACAACCCTTGCAACTTCAAAAATGATTTAAAATACTGATTGATGTGGGCATAAACGAGTTTTTAAAGTGGTTCAGCATGGGACATCTGTAATGCTTGTCGGACAGATAGCTAGTATTCTGAATGGAGAATAAGTGTCAGATCTGCTTAAAACTCTGTGTTTGTACGTCCTGGTCCTAGGCAGTTTGTAGGGAGGAGTGTTCCGTCCTTCCCACCACCTTCATGACAGACTGTACCATGCAGAGAGAAGTTCTGCTCTCAGCTGGGCAGGAAGGTTTCCTTACTGTGCTGATATGCTGCACCTGAAGATGCTCTTCAGCACAGACTGATGAAACAAAAAAATTCATTTTTCTGCTTTTCCTGTGTTGAGAAAACACGATCTTTACCTTTCTAACCTTTTCTTTTCTTTTTTGTTTTTTCAATATGTAGCTAACCTGAAGGGATGAAGTGGAGGGAAGCCTGTGGGAGAAAATTCAGGCCACAGCCAGCCACAGTAATAACTGTTATTGCATAACAAAGGTTATCGCTTATAATTTCTGAGGAATCTGAACAGAAACTAGTCCTTGTGTCTACTGAATATCTGAGCAGATAAGAAGCTTCACAGTACGGATCTTCTAAAAACCAGAAGAGAAACACATTAATGTGATTAATCTTCATCAATTTGATAAGTCAAACAGCAAGTAGAGGCAAAGGAAGTTAAAGCCATCCTTCTTGGACTAGATGGAAGATGAGACTTCTTCAGCAGTGGTTGTTTTCATTTTCTTTTTCATGTTCTTTTTTTTAATTCTACTAGCCAATGAGGCTTTTATGAAGTGCAAATTTTTCTGAAAGTGCATTAATTAGCAACCATGTTTCTGCAAGTCAGATTAGGCCTGGAATTTATAATTTATAAACTTTTCATTTGCTTTTTTTATTGTCATTAGAAATCAGTTTAACTGATGTTTATTAAAGTTGACTGCAGTTTTGAAACTTTTAGTTGCACCCTTTCAAGACTGTAGTAAAGGAATACAGCTGTTGGAGCTTTACTGCACAGATTCAGTATACATAAGATTAATGAGCATATAACAGTGTCTCATAAAAATACTTAAACGTTCTTACTGACTTATTTTGAATTCCTTAAAATAAGATGAGATCAGATCAGATACCATGAGGTTTCCTATTTAAAAAAAACTGTAAAGATTGACACATCATAACTGAAAAAGGATGATATGACAAACAAAACAAGAGAAGAAAAGGTAATTACAGGGGTAATTCTTATACTTTGATTTGTAAATCTTTACAGAGACTAACCCTACCCAAAAGGCCTGAAATGGAAAAAACAAATAAAACACACACACACAGAGAGAGAGAGAGATAGATAGAGAGAGAGAGATGTATGAGAACAAATGAAATTAAAATGATGAAAAGAAAAAAAGGAGTTTTTTTTAACATCAAATTTGCATTTTTCATATCATCCCACTTCTTCTGTTTTGGCATTGCATTTTCCCAAAGGGAAATATACTTTGGCATCACAGTTTTCAGCGTTACCCAAAACAGAAAAGTACATCCATAAAGTTCACGTAGAGTAACTCTCCAAAAAGTTTACACATCAGTTGATTTAAACCAGCGATCTGCAGCCAACATCGAAAAGCACAAGGACATAGTTGCCATAGAAACCGTTAGTTTTCCTGCACTTGAATGAAGCACATGAGTTACATTTGGTCTTTTTGAAGTCATGTAATGTTGGTAAAGATCTGTCTCTGAGCTGCTGGCTTTGTCATTGCTACTGCTCAGAGTTTTCCATTGTAGGTCCACACACCTGAATGTCAGAGTTAGAGAGTCTAAGCCCAAAAATGGCACTATCATCAGAACATTTATTGATATGCTGCTTTTTTGTATGGAGTCAGTCTGGTAAACTGCAAACAGCATCAGGTCATTAAATACAGATCTTCTATCAACAAACAAAATTGTAGCATAGGCCTTGGGATTCTCCAGATGTTTAACAGCCATGTGCTCCAGCAATGATTGCATCATCAGTACCTTTTGTAGAGTTTTATGCAAATTAGTTTGAGTTTAAATGTGAGCTTATCTCAGCCTGCAGCCTACTCACCACAACTCTTCTTTCTTCATATTAGCAGTCAAAAAAATGGTCAGAAAGCAAATAGATTATAAGAAAACATTTGCAAAGTTTAAAAAGTGTTTCTACTGCAAAAAAGAGGAAAAACTCTATCTTATTTGTGAGTTTCTTTTGCCAACCAGAAGCAGAGAAAGAAAAACTCCCTCATGTAAATGGGTAAAACTGAGAGGCAGTGGCTGCTTTGACTGATGCTGCTGTCCACAGCCTGTTCAAATGGAAGCTTCCAGGCATATTTCATGAGATGGATTCCTTCTGCATTTGTTGTCACCAGACATTTTTTTTCCCTTCTTCTTAAAGTGGAAGTTTTAAAGCCAAATTGATAAACAGCATTGCATTTCTCTCTTTCTCGCAAGGTCATTTGTTTGACAGAGTGTCTTTTGAATAAAGCAGGCCTTCTCATTTTTACCCAGGCACCGTTAATGGAATGTCACTGATGGTACGTTAGGCTCTGGGTGAAGTGTGCATGCGAGTTTCCATGTTTGTTTGGCAACATGTCCGTTACTCACATCTGTTACCCTGATACTATCTTGTCAATGCTGAAAAAGAAACTCAACATCTGTCAGAAACTATGGGCCTGCACTTACAAATACATGCAATTTCCCTAATTTTTTGTGCCGCTTAATATTGTACACTTCCAGCTTACACCATTACAGCTCACATTACAGTGATGCTGTTGTTTTTGCCCCTCTCACATCATGCCACAGATGTTATAAAATTCAGACCTATACTCAAATTATTTTACACACTGAAAGTAGTTAAACAATGAAATAGAAGAGCATGTTAGTCTTCTTAGATAACAGAAAAATGATTCACTCTATTTTTCAGGTGGGAAAGAAATTTGAAGTGACAACAAGTGCAATTAAGTGATTACTGGAAAATGTTTAATTAATATTAGCAGAGCAAATGCTGAAAGAAGAATTCTTCTCATTTCAAGTTAAAATACAACAAAATGCTAAGAGACATCCAGTTTCATCAATGTCTTAAACAAGTTTTTCCTTCTCTAATTTATTCCTTTTATTCATACCAGTGCTGTAACATCTAATCGAGTCATTTTTTTTAACTGCTTGTCTCATATGAGACCTGCAGCTGATACAGCTTGTCTCTTATGTGCGAATGTCAGGTGATCAGTGAGATATGGCTGCTATGAGGTTTGGCAAAGATGTGAACAGTATATTATATGACTGCAATATTAATATTAGGAACAGGTACACGTCACATCCTGCCAGAGACGTCCCAGAAGCCCACACAAGGAGCAAAAATGATAAAATTTTAACATAACTTGCCGCAGACCCAAATATGCATGTCCATAATGGAGAATTTATGAACACTTTTGGTATTTCTGTTTGGTTAAATAGTTTTTTTTCCCCACCACTCTGTGACTATGGAAGTAAATCTGTAAATCAAAAAAAAATGTAATCGTGTGTGATTGTCAAAGAGTTGAAAGTGATGAGCTGAAGCATTAATTTCTTCTGAGTAGTCTACAGTCGCGATTTGTCAACTTGAAAAAGAAAAAAAAAGTTCCTGTAGTACTTTTTTGTTTCTACTTTTTGTTTCTCAAAAAGATGCTTAAATAATGTTCCAAATGTAAAATCATCACTAGCCACACAGTTGTTCAGACATCCATTCATTCATTCATTCATTCGCCCCCTTTCTACACCCATTGGAGCCGATTCTAGCTATCAGAGAGTGATGGGTGGGTAAAACCCTGGACAGGTCTCCAGCCCATCACAGGGCCAGTTTTATAAAAAAGATACAGTTTATATTTAAAGATTTAAATGAATCACTGTCTACTTTGTCTTTTCTACATCTGTGTCTTGACAGTAACAAAGACGGTATGTGCCGAGCAGTGCGATGGTCGTTGTTTCGGCTCCTACGTTAGTGACTGCTGCCATCGTGAGTGTGCAGGCGGCTGCTATGGGCCAAAGGACACAGATTGCTTTGTAAGTTAACATACACAACAAACACTGTCACTTTACATCATGCCTGGTTTTATCCATCCTTCATTTTTTTTTCATTATTTTTTGGCTTTAAATTTCACTTTCATGACAAATCATTATTTGACATTTAATTCTCTTTTTTCTCTCTGTCACGAGTGTCACTGTTGAATAAAGCCTCACCAGACCACCATCCTGTGCTTTCTCAGATATGCAATCACCCCTCTGCATGCTAAACTTGTTTCTGCAGTTTTTTCTCAGAGTTCATCACTAACTGAGCTCCTCTTCCTGATAAACCAGGAAGTCTCTGAAGTAGTCTTTTCATGGGAAAGCAGAGTCTTCATAGTACCTTGTCACATTTATTAAGAAGAATATTAGATCATATCATATCCAGAAATATCAAGTGCATTAATGTTTGTAACTGTGTTTAAATAAAAGTCAAGGCTACATACATTCCATAATAAATGTAGTTTATAGTCGTTTTTGGAATTTATTTCTGATTTTGCAGCATAAAGTAGGTCTTGAGGTTTGTCTATGGATGGTAAGAACCATTAAATAACAATAAATGATTTTTAAACCATGTATTTTTCTGCAGGTAGAACAGTTTTGCATCTTTATATATAGAAAATGATGATGGTGTATATACCTACAAAAAAAAGAAAAGAAAAGAAAAGAAAAGAAAGTCATATTTGTCTCATTATTGAGACTCATTATTCAGTCTGTGCCATTTTCTAATGTCACCTCTGAGCATTCTGGAAATAAGTAATCAGATGTGTGCTATTTATGTTTATAGGAGATTAATTTGCAGATATGCTGCCAGGATACCGTTACAAGTTGCAAAGCATGTGTACTGTAAAGTAGGAGAGAAAGAATGATCCTCATTTGGATGAAAGTAATATTAGAGTAAGAAGATCTAAATAAGTGTTTGTGTTTGCAGGCCTGTACAAACTTCAATGACAGCGGAGCATGTGTTACCCAGTGCCCTCAGCCGTTTGTTTACAACCCTACTACCTTCCAGCTGGAACACAACCCCAGAGCAAAGTACACCTATGGAGCCTTTTGTGTCAAGAAGTGTCCACGTAAGTGTTACTGCCCAAGCACACATACTTAGCCTCCATGACTACAGGGGAATGAGCTAAAAGTTGCAGTATATTCCTTTGTGCTGCTTTCAAACCAAGCGCCCACCATCTAGCGTCCAGGTTGAGGGCCATGCAGAACTAAGATTTGTTGCAGTACCTCAACTGGCTACAACTCTGACCTTCAAAAAGAAAAAAAAAAACTCTGAGGGGGGTGAACTTTTTCATATCTTGTCAGGAGATTTTATATAAAGCAATGCATGTATTTCTAATATGATAGATTGACAGTTAGCTAAGTCAGTGGCTAGTCACTATAACTTCCTCATCTGTAGTCATTATTCTACTGGACTGAACGAAGCAATCAGCAGTTTGTACTAACCCAGCGTTGGCTAAACTCAGTAATTGTTTTTTGATTTTAGCTGGGCTCAGTAGGAAGACAAGGAGGCTTGGAAATTGCTCTTCAGAAACTAATGGGTTACGTAACTAATTTTTCATCCAACAATCTACATTTAAATGCCAGAAGTAACTTTAAAACTATACCTAGCAGTTTTTAAATAATTGTAGAACCAACATTACTTCAGTCCAACATTTTTACAAGGTTGCAGAGGATGCTGAACTCAACAAACTATTATATACTATCTCATCATGCATTTAAACATCAATTTGCAGTGAATTATATAAAATTTCTATTTTTTTCTTCCTGAAAAGTGCAGATCCTTAAAACCTAGTAATATATATGTTTATATCTAAAACAAAAAAAGATAAGGACTGTTTACTAATAATAAAGTGACTAAACAAATAATTTTGATTCATTTTTGTTTTACTGTGTAAAAATAAATAGTTACATAGATTTTTGCTTATATATAAAGGAGAAAGTTTTACTATTTACAATGTAAACATTAACCCAGTCATATAATTTTGTACCCTGATGATTAGACAAAGGTTCATCAGTTAATCCTTTGAGTACTGAAATGATCTTAGGCACAATTTTATTAATTCAAAAATTTCAATTGTATACACTTCCCTCTAATTAAGGCTTTATAATTATTTTTGCATAACTCAAGGATAATATTTAAAGATCATATCTGTGCATACACAAAACCACAATCACAGCTGCTTTCATGTGTTTTCACTTTCATATCAACACACTGCTGTTAAAAATAATTCCATACAAGTGAATCTGACTTGCATATAGTCTTTTTAAAGTCCCATATTACACAGTTTGCATTGATCAAGCTCCACAATGGAGTCATTTTATTCTGATTGCAATTCAGAAATTCAGGGTCTGAATATTCCCTTTTTCTGTGAGCACCCTGTTTGGCCTCTAGTTGGTAGTTGGACAACTTGATCTGTACTTGAAGTTTAAAGGACCAATGTGCAGATTGATACTTTTGAAAAGAGGCAGTTAAAAAAAATTCTCCTTCATTTACTGTGTAATCAGTTGTTCACATTTTAAAAAAATGACAGCTAGACAGGCTGAAAACTAATTATATTACAGTTTAAGTCAATTTTGAACCTTTAAAAGCTAAGTGCATAATATTGAATATCTTTATTATAGCCCCCTCATTGCTGTTCACAGATTTTTTTTCAGAGCATATATTGCTATCATCATAACAGCTTATTTTTTTGTTTGTTTTTTAAAAATATGGGTATCCACTTGAATAAGCGTTTTTATACATATATTTTCTATGGAGCGATATGAGTTCTAATCACTGGGCTTCGGACATTTGTCAAAAAAAAGAGGAAGAGCGAGGACATTCATTATGTCACTGAAGGTTCTCAAAGGCTTACAGGAGCAAGTGTGTGTGTGTGTGTGTGTGTGTGTGTGTGTGTGTGTGTGTGTGTGTGTGTGTGTGTGTGTGTGTGTGTGTGAGTGCACATCCACACATTCTTGTCTTTTAAAGCTACATTTTAATTTATATTGCAGCCTGTCTGTATGAGTTTGATGGATCACATGTATTCAGGAACTTGGGGCCGGCAGGTACTCACTGTGTCCAACTGTTAATCCACTTAGATCCATGAAAAGAAAGAAAAGGAAAATGGGATGAAAAATGGAAAGACCACAGACAGAATATGGACAAATTTATGGATAAATCAAACTAAAACAGTTAGAGGAAATGAATGCTGCCAAAAGTACTTCAGTTTTTTTTTTTTCTCTGCAACCCTAGCTTCAACAATTTGATTGTACTGTAATGGAAAGTGCATGCAAAATCTTCCATCTGTGTTCTCTTGGGTTGAGAAGTGGTGCCTGGCCAGCCAAATGTCTTTTGCATAACATATCATTTGGGCAAACAGGTTGCATCCTCTTCTGCTTTCCTGTGTTTTGCTGTTCAGCATCTGTTTGGAAGTCATGCTCGGCATGTTTGAATTTGAGCTTTCAATGAGTTAGGGATCTCTGCCAGATCACACCTCTAACTAATTTTTTAAATCATTTTCACATTAAGGATAAAAGATAAAAATAATAAAATATGATTCTGTCTCCTATAATATAGCATTCAGCCTGTAATTGTGATGGCTTGACTCTGATTTAACTCTGTTTAGATATTTAGTAAAATATTTACCTTAAGATACAGTGTATAAATAAGAATTCATGTTTCATAAAAATATTTTTTTTAAAATAAAGTCGCCACCTAAAAGTGGGGGAAAAAGCTAATTAATCACTTAAAGGAGACATCTTATGCTCTCTCTAAACAAGTTGGTACCATTTCCTGAGATCATGAAAATGTTTGGAACCCACTTTGAACAAATCACCACAGAAGTAGAGAACAGAAAACATTTTCTCTGCCCTGTCTGCACAGTCCTGGTCATAGCAACATGTTTTGGATTACTGATTGAATCTCCACTGCCCCTCTCTCTTCTACAGGGTACATATTATGCAAGATATGTAGAACAGTTTTTTACAGCTATGCAAATGGAAATTTGGTTTCAAAGTCAACTCAATAAGAAATGAGCATACAATTCCTTGCTTTAGAGCTTAAAATGATGTTTGACTGTACATTAGCTGCAGTTTGGTCACAAAAGGTTGCTGTTTATCCCTCTTTTTGGCACAATCTTACAATGACTGATACATTAAACTGTCCCAGTTTGTTAGCAACACATAAAGGAATGCTGGAGTGACATAACTGCTGGCCAGCAGAACATAATTCTGTTGAACATCAGCTCAATAAACACTGAGATTACTCTTAGTTCACTTAATTTGTGCCCCATTTAAATTAAGATAATTATAAAGAAGCCATCTTGGATCTGATGTCCAGTGACATCGCTCTCAGTTTTTATCTGTCTGTATTTGCCTATATCTGTCTATATTTGCATGACTTGCATGCGTGACACTTTGTGCCTTTCCCTTGAATACAGTGAAAGAAATGTATGAGCTGAGCACATAGAGACTTGAATATTACCAGCAGAAGTGATTTCACACAGCATAACTCCACTATACCATTTCAGTGCACCAAGAGCACATTCTGTATTGAAATACCAACAGTGGAAGAGAATAACTGAAATGGCCTCAGCTGTTTCAGTTAATACCTGCATCTCATTTGGCTCACCGGACTCTTCCCTGCTGCTCCGCTGTGCTGGCCATCTGAGTTGTGGAAGAAACCATGCGGAGCAGTGATTCCTTCAGTGCTAACTGCTAAAGTGTAAAAAGCAATTCTCCAATTGGGATGCAAGAGACTTCACATTTCCAAGCAATGACTTTCTTTTCTGCATTTTAATGTCCTTTTTGAAAGCATTTTGAAGCACATGTATCAATCATGTGTCCTCAGTTCTCTTGACACTTGGTTTTCGTGACCAAATGTGTGCACCATGAAGTTGTTATTGGTATTTACAGAGTCGCTCCAGGTAGTAATGAAACAAAAAATTTGGTTTTCATCACTTAAATATCTCCTCACTGCTTTGCACCATTGCTAGTTGTGATATTAGTATACTGTAGAGTGGACACAGCCCAGCTAGCCACTAATCACTTACCATGCCCACAGCTAATTGTAGACAACCTGCAGTGTTTGCAGCATCAGTGAAAAGGCCAACCAGCAGGAGGGGAAGTGGGGTTTATTGTGCTTGGAGCTAATGTTACCATTCAAGACATATGATACCTAGCTGTTTAATTCTCTTGTGTAATGTCTCTATACACAAACACACACACAAACATGTGTGTGTGTGCATATATATAT
>JAOWBL010000014.1:8090516-8102084 GCA_028564865.1 Zenarchopterus dispar | reverse complement strand
TATATATATGAACACTCTTTCTTGATGGTAGGTTGAGTTTTCAAATCTTTATGTAAATGGTCACAAGTGTGGTGATGCACCATTAATTGAATCAACATAAAAATAAATAAATAATAAAAGTCAGAATTAGAGGCATTGCCACTGTAGGATAAGTCATTTTATCGTGTAGAAAGTAGAATTTCGGATTTCGCAATTTGGTCTTTTTGCAGTTGTAACAGTGATGTATTTGTAAACTACTTGATGCCATCAGAGCTCAGTTAGCAGGACAACATATTCAACAAAGTCTTCTTTTTAATCTGGTCATAAATTTTAATGATGTGAACATCAATGCAGATTAAATTTGACTATGAACTCTTCTGGATAAAGTGTTTTATCACTGTTACTTTGTATTCTGTGTTTAAGATGGGTTTTATGCATTTTTTTCTTATTTCAGCTATTTTTAATACATTTTCATTTTTCTGTTTCTATTTACAGCTAATCTTTATGTGCAGGCTAAATCTAATCTGCAATGATCATACAGCTACTATAAGGAAGTAACGTAGAGTAAATGAGCTGGTTTGCGTTTCACCATTTCTACCAAGTTAAGTCTTCAAAGTATATTTGTATACATAATACATCAACTGCCAAAGTATTAACCAAAAAAAAAAAAAAAAACATATTATGAGATATTTAATACTCAGCAATCCCACTCAAATACACATTCTCTGTATTACACCATTCCAGGGATTTCCTGCTCGATTACCAAGCTGCCAGCCATGCAACAGATCAATCATAGATCCCAGTTAATGTCTCCCGTTACGGCACACTGTGATTGCCCTGTTATTATCCCACTAATTATAACTATCATCATTATTATCATTTCTCTATTACAGTTCATTACTCCAGAGTTGAAAAAAGTATGGTATAATGGCCTAAGTGTCAGTTACCCCATTTATTGAGTGGTAGGGGGGTGGAAGCCTTGTTACTTTCTGTTTTCTCTCCTGAACGAAGCTCTCTGAGCTCTTACAAGGCTCACAAGCAGCTCAACCAAATCTGGGGTTTACATGTAAAGTATAAAATTAGACTGCAAAAAACTGTCCAGTATTATCAAGTGGGCTTCAAATTGGCAAACTCACAATACAAATAAAACTTAAAATACAAATAAACAAATGTGTGAGACAATTCAGAATACCTCACTCCAAGGACTGACTAAAATATCCATCAGAATAAAAGAACAATGTTTATAATTAGCTTGTGTCCACTAAAAATGAAACAAACTATTGACATAAAAACGAAATTAGGCCAAGGTATGCTTTGTGCTCAGAAAAGAAATGAAGTGATAATTTACTCTAACATCGAGGTATGGTGTTTGATCTTTTTTTTCTATTTAAAAAAAATCATTTTATCGTCATACCCAAATGAGTACATTATGTTTTTCAAATAAGCATGCTTGCAGTTTGGTGTCTGTAAAAACACATTCTGGCATCATAGCTGACAAATGATCTGCTAGGAAATAGATTACCTTTAGGAAATCAATTATTTTATATTTTTCTTTTCAGAAACTTAGCCTCAGATCAATTCCACTCACAGTTTCATCACAAGTAAACCCACGCCCATTGTAAGTTGTGTCTGCTCAGACATAAGGTGGTGTAGACACTTTGAGGCCCTTCCATTGGGCAACAGAGCAGTTCAGAAACAAGTGTTTGAACTCATCGTTCCCTCCCAAACCTGCAACTGCCTTCAACTGCCTCACTGTAACGCTCAAATTCACTGGGCTGCCTACACCTAAAGCAGGTGGATGGCTCTCTAGACACAGAGACTCTCATCAGTGATGTGGTGAGGAAATTAGGATAAATTTAAATTCTAAGTAGATGCTGTCTCTCACATTAATCAGCCTGAGTCAGCAGCTGACTCATAACCATCATTGTTTGCGATGTGCCAGGCAAAAGATCTTCAGTGTGATTAGGGACTGAAAGGAATGCTGCTGCTGCTGCAGAACAGTCTTTTCTCCAGAAATGTCACACTTTCATAAGTCAAGACAAACATAATCAGTACAAGACTGACAGCCTTGGATTTAATAAGGATATAAGTGTAAGGATAGTTGCATAGGCCAAAGGGTCAAAGATTTCAGCTCAGTGAGGAACACATTTGCATTTAGCCGAGCTCATTATATGTGAAACGTGTAGTGGAATAGAATACTTTTTTGTGATGCAACTTAACACTAAATTCCCTTTTTGCCATTTTTTTGTATTTATTTAAATCATTCAGTTTAGTTTCAGTATAACTCTTTGTTTTACAGTGAAAATTATCTCAACACACAGAAGGTGAATGGGCTCAGTCCATTTACATTCCATTTAAATCTAATTTTTCATAACCAATTTATAAGTCAAATTCGAATTCATATAATTCAAATTTCATATAATTCCAATTCATGACAATAAACTAGCTAACCTATTCTAAGTGATGTTTTCATTTTGACTTAGACGAACAGCCACACACCCACAGAGACACATAATTGACAAGCAGGGATTGCCTGAATAATAGCCAATAATAAGTAGCTCTGGTTTCACATACACACGTAAATAATATAACAGTGCTAAATAAAGCAGTTGCCAATTAAAACCAATTATTTTTTAACATTGTGACCACACTTTATTGAAACAACAGCAACGAAAACAGTTTTATCTTTTTCAAATTATTTATTTTGTCTGCACAGCTGATCTTCTTTGCAGTGGTTGGGTTTATTGCTGGGGACCTGAGCAAACGTGTGGATGTATGGATGATGCCACAGACTCTGACCTCATAGTGATGTCATGAGTTATGATACCACAGTTCTCATTTTTTCTAAGGGATTTGAAGGATTGACATTTATTACAACTGAATCAAATATTAAGATTTTTGTCTTTCACACAGAGTAAAATCTGCCCAAAAAAGGTGATAGATTGAATCATCATTGTAGTGTATAGCATGCTATTGTAAGACCACATTATTGAATACTTTGTTGAATGTATGGTTCAATCAAGATGCTAAGCTTCCTCTTTTAAGATGTACTCTTTCTGCAACCAGCTGCTGTTAATATAGAGGAACCATATTAAGTTGGACCATGCCACAACACTGCAGTTCTACTCTGTGATCAGTTATCAGATCTGCTGACAGAAGATGACCAGTCATCTGCTTATTCACAAAACTTGTTCATGAAGCTTTGAGAATGACATTTTACTCTCTGCGTGCTCATTGACAAAGAGAGAGAGCAAGACAGAAAGGGATACAAGCAGACTATATCATGCCAAATACATAAACATGTCCATCTGGTGTCTAATTTGTTGTCCTCTCTTCGTCACCCCGTTGGCCTCTGTTGCCCCCTTCACTGGGGCCAAGAGGTGTCATCTAGGACAAGGTCATGTTGTTGCCATATGTCATGAATCTGCCACCTGATCCCAGAGATGCCTAGAGGGACCTGGCGTTCTTGCATACCGGCAGGGTGGCAATAGTGACTCGGGTGGTAAATCGAAAGGAAGAAGGGTTGGATAGTGCAATTTGGGTCACATAGGCACAACCACACACTTTTATTTGTGTTTCTCTCTTTGTGTAAGTTTGAATACTCTTCCTGAGTATTTCTATTTTTTTTATCTTTTCATCACAATAGTTGCAGTGTATAAACATATCTGAACAAAATTTTGATTTAATTGTCACAGCCATACAACCTGGGTGTACCTTTTAATGGAAGCTTCTGAGTGCCATGCAGTTAACAACAAATTATATCATATACCTCATGGGTCACCTCTTATATCTATAATATTCCTTCAACATGTGAACTGGAGTTGAAAGGTTTCCAGCTCTGAATTCTCCTACAGAGAAATTAAGAATGAGTTGCTAAAGCAAGCCTTTTCTGCAGTATAAGCCCCTTCAGATGATACAGTTAAGAAGAGAAACAATGGACATGTTTTTGCTGACTGTGTGTGTTTCTCTGTTTCCACTATACATGCATTTTTTCTGCTGCTTTCAATTATAAAATGCTTTCCATTGACTGGACAGCAGTTTAACATGTGAAACTGAATGATTTCCTGGTTCTTTTCTGTAATGTTTTGATGTGGCAATATGCCATGGTCACACATGCAGATAATTGTAGTTGTTCCTTTTTTTTTTTCTTTTTTTTTTGACTTTGAGTCAAATGAACAAAAAAAAAAGTGAAACAAATAATAGCATGTAAAACTCAAATGGGGTTGTATTATTTATGAATGCCAACCTATTGCGATCTGCCAGCACACTCCTGTTGCTTGTTAGTTAACATAAGTCCCTGCCCAGAGAGCACCATATAAAGAGTTGTAAATGTGCATTCTCAACCTGCATGTCTACCTGTGGACATGGCACACATTTAAAAAAGAGAGAGTAAGAAAGAAAAAATTAGGTGTGGCAATAGAGACCATTTTAATCGAAGAGGAGAAAATAAAATAAATTAATTTTGTTTTTAGCAGGCTGACAATAGCCAGCAAGGAAGGGCCTGGAACAAGGTGGCTACTGCCATCAGTTAATGGTCGTGTCTTCTGTCCAACAATGGATGCAAAAAAAAACCAACACATTTTTTTACATGAGTAAAACTCTGCTGCAAACAGCAGCAATGCATCTATAATTAAACATGCCTCTCTATCAGGAATCATAGTTGATGTAGACAATAACATAGCTCTATGGAGTCAACAGCAAACTCTAGAGGTCACTTCTGCTTTATTGTGATAATGCTATGCATTGTGGCAATCAGGTGATGTGTTGCTTTCACACATTTTATGAAAGAAATGAATAGAAATAAAATTCATAGCCCATACATTTACCTTATATAAAACTTGTTGGAACACACATTTTATACTCTTCATGTAGCTCCCATGAATCAATCTGCAGACAAAGGTAACTTTCAAAAATCTATTCAAATTGTGCTTTCTTCCCTTTTTTTCTGTTAATTTGGAAGCAGTTCAGTTTCAGCTGGTATGTGCCCCTTCAGCTGCTGCTGAAGCCACATGGCATATTAATCCGATTTTATCAACCAGGTGACATTTTCAGAAACATAATTTCACTATCCGCATCCTTTCTGCTTTCATCATTCAAACTTCTCATGTTTCTTCTTGACATTGCTTGTTTTTTGAGGTTGCTATATTGATTGCCACTGCTTTCTTCTGCAATGTATTTAGATTTGGAAATTCCATGGGGTCTTTGCTTCATCATTTCTATGACCCTTGAAGATCACTGCTATTCTGACTTTTGGACCTCCAACTTGACACATATGTTCCAGTACAGTTTTCCACCCATCTCGCTATGGCATTCCATCTACAGGGACACATACATGCTTAATTTTAAAACGAAGTTCAGATGTAAAGTTGCTTTAAAATATATGATTTATTTGCATGGCTATGCCATTCTTTGTTTCTTTCACCGCTGAGTATTCCTCTTTGCCCCTCCCTTTGTGAGTGGTGAGGTCAAAGGATACCCTTCATACATTCATTCATAAGAGCCATCTTCATGTGGTTCAAGAAAAAAAAAAGCTCAGTTCATACCTTTCTCTCAAGAAGAATTTTATGTTTAATTTATTTTTTTTATTCCATTTAATAAACTTCTGCTTTTATTGTAATCTATTCTTTTTTAATAAAAAAAATACTTTTAATATGCATTATTTTTTTTTAAATAGAACATTTCAGCAAGTGATAAAATGCAGACTTTAAAGTCATTGTCAGAGGTATAGATAGAATACTTCAGTCACAAAAGAGAAGCTGTAAGGATATCTATGTGGACTGGCACATGATTTTTGTTACCATACTCCATGCGCTGAATTGTTTCTTTTTTTTTTTTTTTATTCATCTTAAACAGCCATTGACATGCAACCTGACATTTTTGTGCCTCCCCATCATGTCATGGAAACATTGTTTTTTTGTTAAATTCGTAACCATGTAGTGGGATTTTTGAGCTGAACTTGAAAAGAGCATATATTTTAAAGGTGAAGTATACCATTTTTTTCTCTTTTGTTTGTTTCTTGTTGGGTTTTTTTGTTTGTTTGTTTGTTTTTGTTTTTTGTTACCTATATATTCTATGGGACCTTAATTACTTTCATTAGAAAGACCAATATATACCTTTGCAATTTTTTTACACAGTCTAAAGCTAAATATTTTTTAAAATTTTTAACAATTTATTTATTTATGTTTTTATTTATTTTATAATTTTACTATCATTTAGTTTGATAGTAAAACTGAAAAATTCTGTTTACAATTACGCATTGATTTGTGTCCCATAATTGGCTTTTAACAACTCCAGACTCCTTTTCTATGTTCCCATCATTTATTATCTATTGTCCCTGCACTCTTTCTCGACCTCTGTCAGAGCACAGGTCAGAAAATAGATATTATAGGTCACCTGGTGAGTACGTGACTTGACCTTAGATAATATTAGAATATCTTCTGCCACCCCTTTTATTAATCTTGAAGCTGTGAGAAGACCAAAGGAGAGGTGAGAAACATAATCCTACAAGATATGTAATTTTTTATTGAAAAACATCAGTCTTGTTTGTTGCTCTGAGGCATCAATGAATGCTTAATACACAGTTGAGAATTGTGTGGGTTTACTAATTCGAGTGGGAATGCGTCATAATTCTGTACACAACACTAGCTGGAAGGCTTTTGTGTCTGTTTTTAACTGCATAACATATTTACATGGAATCTGAAACAAGCTTGTAACACACCATTGTTGGAGACACTCTCCGTAAGAAGAATGTTCTTTTATTTGTTGAGGTCAAGAAAATATTGCTGTTTCAGCTTAAAAAAAATTGTTGTAAGACTTATGTAAAGATAACTTGTCACAGTTTTGGGTTTATGGTTCCTGTATTATATTTTGAAAGTCTTCCTTTAGTTTGTGTTGGCCTATTTACTTCCCTTGCCCAATCTGTCTTGATTGTTTGCACCTCTGTCTTGTCAGCCCCAGTGAGTGTGTATATATTATCTTGCTTTGTTTTTGCCTTCCTAGCTCCTATACTGTGTCCTGTCCTGCTTTCTCTTCAGTTTCTGGTTATGTTGCTTTTGATGCGTTGTTTGAATTTTGTGTTTGGGTTTTCTGCTCTTCTCACTGTTTTTTGTTCAATACATGTTGTTGCTTTTGCAAACTCTGTCCTCCACTTCTATGCAATTACATCCTGCATTCCTATGACATGACTATTCACTATAATGGCATAATTCTTGAATCTGAAAATCCATGTCTAAATTTGAAAAACAAGGTTGCTGCCAACTGTTTTTAGTTCTATAGGTACTTACTAATGTATTACCTGTTTGAGATTTTTCTTTTCCCTTGTGAGACTAATCATGAGCTTTAACTGCTGCTGTACGTTGGTTTTGAATGGGGGACAAAGTGTTACTAAACTGTTGGTGCATTGCATCGCTTTAAATGGAGATGCTGCTTGCATCAGATATTGAGAGAATTGTAACTGCAGGTGCTTGAAGGGGTGAGCCAAAAAGCAGGCAAAATGGAGGAAAAGTCAATGACCCTATCTTATATGACCAAACTTTGTGTTCATATTGTAAAACAAACCTGAGATGTGAAGTGTGGAGAGAAGTGGCAATGATCATGTGTAAATTCGATATATATTTCATGTCTGTAATTGTGAACTACTTAATGTATATATGCACATATATGACACACTTAGACTGCATGGTAACTAGCAGCTCATCTTTTCACCTTTCTCAATATCAGAGGCAAAGCTATGCCAGACCTGACTAAGACCTGAGTTTCTTGTGTTGTTGTTGTTATTATTATCATTAATATTATTACTATTAGTATCACTTATGCTTGTTATCAGCTTATGTCAGGTCAGGCCATATTCGACAACAGGCAGTCACACTGACACACTTTATAAATTCCTTCAGGAATTTTTCTATTATTATTATTATTATTATTATTATTATTGTTGTTGTTGTTGTTGTTGTTGTTGTTGTTGTTGTTGTTGTTATTATTATTATTATTATTAATAATTATTATTGTTGTCATTGCTATTATTATTATTGTTGTTGTTGTTGTTAGTTACTTGTAAACCATTACACCTCAACTATACATATAAGCTGCTGGAACATTTGATGATAATCGGTCTAGAGATGGCAAAATCAAATCTCAGTTGCTCATAAACTTTGTTTAAGACTGTAGCTCTGTCTGAGTTGCGGTTTGACTCCACACACACATATCCAGATGTTTCATTCTTACATCCAGTCAGTTTCATCTCCAATGGCACATCAGCTCTCTCACTTGCACAAGTTTCGCCAACTTGTAGTTCGGCCACAGTTTACTCTACATCATTCTCACTGTGTGACTTGAGGCATATGTGCTGCAGGACGTTTACAGTGTGTACAAGTCATTAAATTTCCATTTGTTTCTGAACAGCAAACGATATGAGTCTGAATCAGTTGATCAGTAAGACCTTCTCCAACGAGTCATTCACAGATGGAAGCCTATGATTAATTCTGCACCGTTCTAATCATGAGACCAAATGATAAATCTATACCATGCTGCAAGCTGGCATATGATTGTTTAGGAAAAACAACCAAAGTTGTGTGTACATCTGCAGTAACAAAGAGTGGGTGAAAAAGCAGCTCTCTCTTGATTCTGCAATAAATGAAAAGAACAAGACAGACTCATGTTGGTGAACTTATCATTTTCATTCCTTCAATAGATTTGACCATCCAGATCTGTTTGTTCCCTAATGATACATCACTAATCTGTTCACTCAAGAAGAACAAACCTTCATCTTTGCAGTAGATTCATTGGTGTAATCTGCACTAAGGGGTTTCATCAGAATATATGCAGAAGGTTTCCCCCGACACACTGATGACCCAAGTATGAGCACCGGCACATAAAGACTGCCTTGTAATGTCATTTTCTAAATTCCCTCTGATATGGGAGCTTAAAATGAAATGAATGGCTACTGGTTTCATCATTATTATGTTAACATCCCTCCTCCTCTTTCTCACTTGCTACTCCACATTGATCTGATTCACTTCACCTTATTCCTTAAACAGTGGATCACATTCTTCCATGCCTACTGAGGTCTTTTTATATCCCTACAATACATCAAACATCACTTGCATCAAAGTGATGTCACAAAATTCCTAGTGCAGGCTTATTCAAACTATGTTAACACACACACACACACACACACACACATACAGAGAGAGAGAGGGAGAGAGAGAGAGAGAGAGAAAGATAAACAGAATTGTAACTAAATCTTCCCTCAAGAAAATAGTACAATCTCAGTTGAAATTAAAGCAAAAACACCCCAGATATGTCAGGCTGGCTTGCAGCTGGCTGTTCAGAGAAGTGAGATGATTAAAAATAATGAATTAAAACAGGTTTTGCAGCCTCTGCACTCAGGATCCTGCACTTAACAGACGATATGATCCTTTTATCTCACAGCGTATCACAGTCAGCAATTTGTGTAACTGTAACAAAAACTAAATTAATTATTTTTGTTCTATGTCTAAGCCAATATCAGACACCTTAAGATGACAAATCTAATCTTCCGAAACCAGACAGGTAAAGGCATTCCATATACTAAAAATCATCATTTCTTGTCTGATGGGAGATCCCATACCATCAGCAAGAAAAATAAAACATTGTGCAAGTCCTGCTGGATTAATGAGAAATACACGCCCTCTTGTACATCCAAGATTTTTTATTTTTTATTTTTTTTTGCCTATTTAAGGATTTTTTTTCAGAAACCAAGAAGCAATGTAAACGATATTCTTGAAGTGAACTGATGATTGAAGCAAATTTCCACCTGACTGGTATCACTTTTTATATTAAGTAGTTTAAAGTTCAATAAAAAATAAAAATGATGAGTCTAATTTTAATTATGTTCTACCATGCAAAGTGTGACACAGTCATAAATACCAGTTATATCACTATATGCGTAAATACAGTCATCTACTGCAAAGCCACCACTCCTCCACAAGCCTAGTATAGGAGGAATCAAATATCACACACATACACAAAAAAGCAGAAAACACACAAGAGGTTTATAAAGCCTCTGTTGCGTATTCAGTCTCATTAAAAGTGTTTACTCATGAATAACATTCAGAGTGAATCACTTGATTATAGATTTCTGTGTGCATGTGTGTGTGTCGGCTTTGTTTCAACAGCCTCCAATGTGAGCATCTGGGCATGTGTGTGTGTGCGCGTGTGTGTGTGTCCGTCTTGGAAGAATAAACAACAGTGAGAGGAGCACATCTGTGGAAAAATGGCCTCTGCTTCTTCTCACACTCATCTGTGTTGATTTAATCTCCAGCCCTTTACCAGTTACCGTTAAATCTGACCTCACAAAACATCTGAGGACAACGCTGTCCACTTGAGTTTTGTTTGCTTGGCTTTGTGGAGTAAGCTTAAATAACCATGGTGACAAGTCAGAGTATTTTCTGAGGAAGAGGAAATTGTTTTGACTGTGTAGAGTTTTTCAGTTCTGTGTGTAGTATAAGTAGCAATTCTAATGCCTTCATCTTATTTCCTGCAAGTGTCTTCAAGGACAGATCAGTGACTTTGATTTGTATTTTAAAAGAGCAAAAAGTATTTTTTACATTTTTTTTACATTATTTTTACATTTTTTCAGGGGGCTAATATTACTTCGAACTCATGCAGCTTAGACAGTAACAAAGAGGTGCAAATGTTTGTTTTTCTACTGTATATAAAAGCTAAACTTGCAGGTATTTTCCTGAACTTCTGATAATGACTGTTTTAAGCTGTCAGACATTTTTGCCTCTAGCTATTCTACAGATATTTCCCCACAGCTTGCATCTTTATCTCTAGGTTTAGGTTAAAGGCGGGATCTTTGTGGATTTGTAAGCAGCATTCGTCTGGAGGCGCGATCACAACTGACTCTACCTGAAGCCCTCGGATCTTCTCTCATGGCATGTTAACCTGAAAAACAGGTTCCCCTACTGGCTGTCGTATCCAGGTTTGCCGTAATTACAGACCACAGACTGAGCATTCCCGTCATGTCCCCACATGGGAGGGCAGTAAATGAGAGCAAATGACTACATAAAGGAAAAAAAAGTTTTTTTGCCACTCTACACACACCATCACCTCCCTCTCTCTGTCTCATTGTGCTGGCAAATTAAAATTCATAGCTTGCCAAGCCATCCATTCTCCCTCCACTGCTTAATTGTCTCGAAAATTGAGGAGATTACTGTGTGTGATTTAGGTATAAATAAGAATCTGTCACAAGTCTGGGAGCATATACTGTGACATACAAACAGGCATAGACTTAATCATTTTGGTAATGGCCTCCATGGGATACCTTAATTCCCAGATATTAACCTTTTCAGGGCTACTCTTGCTGTTGCCCATTTGACAACATGAGTTAGCAGCTGAGCTACCATTTAGCTTCCAAATGCTGGTTAAATTTAGACAATGCTAATTTTCCAAATTAATCCAAATTCAGTTTAAAATTCCAATAAATTTGCTGTCTGGGAATTTGGACATAAACTTCAAAGATATATCCCCCAACCCAAGCCCGTCGACAGGGGGGGGCAACCGGTTTTGTTGTCCCGGGCCTCGAGACTGGGAGGGCCCATCAACGTC